>JAMLFY010000002.1:53676309-54125332 GCA_030441495.1 Dalbergia oliveri | reverse complement strand
CTTGAATTTCTCGTTATATGTCCGTGATTATAGTGGTGACCGGAAAGAAACCAAACATTTCCTTTACACATTGTGATAATCCGTAGGTGCTCGAAACTTTAATATCGTTCTAGTATCAGACAACCGATCATGTAGGCTCTGTGCTGCTTCCTATACGAGAAACGTTATCAACATCAGAAAATGAATAATAGAATTAGTTTAGCTTGTGGCATTTTAATTTGGTTTGATACTGAACTTTCAAAGTTATTCTTTTAATAAATTCTTACACGTCATAACTCATAAGGTCAATGGTAACTTTATTGATGCCGAGAAATATAGTTATTTCAATTAAAAAAAAATGTAAATAATGAAAGGCAAGGACCAATAAAGCATAATAAATTTTTTCAGGCCCACAACACCGTTGGCCCATCTCAAAAAGTCATCAAAATACGAGAGGGGGAAAAAAAGGGAACGGTTGGGATTAAAATGAAAAGGAGAGCAGAGATTAGATAACGAATTGTGGCGCTAAACTTGGTTGGGTGTTGAGTCCTTGTTCATTCAGTTGAGATCAAGGAGAAAGAAGCATTGTGAGGGAAGAGTGGTGGAAGTGATGATGATGATGGCCTGCAACAATTGCTCTTGTACTTCTCCCACTCCTTCCTCTTTCCTCCCCATCTCTTCCTCGAACCGCCATCCTTTCTTGTTTGTCCCAACCTCCTTCAAATCCATTGCCCCTACTGCTTCTTCTGATTCTTCTTCTTCATCATCTTCGTCACTGTCTTGCCACTCTTATACTCGTCGCTGGTTCAATCCTCTGCGCCGCAGAAACTTCGATCAGCCTCCGCTAATTCAACGCCACTGGGTTGAAGCTCCCTTTCAACCCCTCGCCTCTCCAGGTTCTTTCTCTCTCTCTCTCTCTCTTCGGCATCAGTATTCACATTTGGGTGCTATAACAAGTATGAATGTTCCAGAAAGCAGGTTCAGCGTGGCGTCTTATAACATACTTGGGGATAGAAATGCTTCTCAACACCGAGATTTGTATGTCAATGTTCCTTCTCATTACATCAACTGGGATCGTCGCAAGAGGGTTATCTGTAAAGAACTCTTTGGATGGGACCCTGATATTATCTGTTTACAAGTAAAGTAACGCCTTCTCTCTACTTCATTCTTCTTTTCCAATTCAATGATTCACTAGATAAACCCCGAATGCTTTTTTCTCACTACCAGGAGGTGGACAAGTATTTGGAACTCTCAAACATTTTGGTTAAAGCAGGATACACTGGATCTTACCAGGTATGTTTTCTACTTCCTGAAAAGCTTTTCTGAATTTGCATAGTGTGGTGAAGTCTTGTTTTAGTGATAACCTGCCAAATATATTAGAGTTAAGCTTGGTTTTCTCAGTTTCTACAAGTGATTTGGTCTGTTAACTGCCTGATATCTTCTGCATCAACTTTTGCTTCTTTGAAATAAAGTGATAGGTATTTTGTTGGTTTTATTCGTCATGATCACCAAACATACTGATTAATGTCTATAGCTGCATAACTAGTCATTAGCCTGTACATGGTAGTTGTTTGCCGGAACCTAATGAGTTGTGCAATGGAGTTGTAGAGACGCACTGGAGATTCAGTTGATGGGTGTGCAACGTTTTGGAAAGCTGATAAGTAATCTATTAATTGCTTACTTTGCTTGTTAGATTAAAACAAAATTGATGGATCTTGTTTATTCACTTAGCCTTTTCTTTCTTTCTGTCTGTCAGGTTCCGATTACTGGAAGGAGAGAGCATTCAATTCAATGACATTGGCCTTCGTGATAATGTTGCTCAACTTTTAGTTTTTGAGGTATCAGTTCTTTGATGTCAGCTAATTTCTTTTAATGTAATGACAATCATGGGGCATTTTTGGGTTTCGAAACTTCTTTTAGGGTGGGTTTGAGTTTGATTTTGGAGGGGAAGGGAGGGAAGAGAAGGAGTTTGTAGTATAAAATTTTGAAATTTCAATCTACAAATCTCTTCCCTTCCTTCCCTTCTTCTCCAAAAGTCAAACTCACAACCACATCTTTATTATGTTCTTGTATTCTGTTTATTTCGTTAAAAAATATTACCTAAGCCTCATATCTTGTGTAGTTGTATCAAAAACCACATCAGGCACAATTAAACAAGAAAATTCTTTGCCCACACCAAACAATTAGAAGAAAATATTGGAGACTGTTTGTTCCATCAAATCCTAAAGCGAGGAAATGCAAGGATTTGCTTAGCACTTTAAGTAAGTGTAAAGGTCATTGCAAATGTGAGTTCTGTGGCACTGGCGTGCAGCTTGAATTCTCAGCTCTTTGGCCATCTCTTACTGCATATAATGTGATCTGTTGCGTTAGCTTGAACCTAAGCAGTGGCTGAATTGTGAAATTTCTTAGTTATTGTCTTTGGATTCACTATAGCTCCTTTATCGCCTTAATCTTATTATTGTAAATATTGGTCTACTGTACATCCGGTTCGTCATCCTTTGCATTTCTAACTTCATCTTGTACAGGCAGATGTGTGAATCTGACTCAAGAAGACTGTTGGTTGGTAACATCCACGTACTTTATAACCCAAACAGGGGAGAAGTTAAATTAGGCCAAGTAAATGTCTCTTTCTCCCCCGTTTGACCTTTCCTTTTGTACTATAATTTCAGAAGTTAACAATTATGAAGGATTCTTTTGTTAAACTCTATAGCATGTTCAGGAAGTCATATTTATCATGAGAGAATGTATTTTGAAATAATTAAGTGGTAAGAGTAAAAGCATTAGTGTCAAAAACAAAAGAAAATAAGTAAAATTAGGTGTTATGTGAAGAATTAATTGCTCTCATGTTCAATAATCCCTAGGTCTCTTTCTTTTTCCTTTGGAATTTATCATCCAATAGGCAATAGTTAACTAAAAGCAGATCATTTGGGATAGCTACTAATGCCTAATCCGTAAAGAGCTTATGTTATGAAAGAAGGACCAATGGAGTTTGTATTTCATTTTATTATTCAACATTCATTATCAATTTTTCGAATGCTCTCCTAGAACTTGATACACTCTCGAAGATTGAAATATTTAATTTTTCAGATTCGTTTTCTCGTCAAGAGCACAGGCCCTCTCAGAGAAATGGGGTAATACCCTGTTGTGCTTGCTGGTGATTTTAATAGTACTCCTCAGGTGCCATATTCTGGAATCTGGATATAGATATGATTTTTGTCATTTAGTTTATGCTCTGTGCTTTTGAGATACTGATTTCTCTCTGCAATTGTTCATCAACAGAGTGGAATATACAAGTTCTTGTCATCATCTGAGGTGAATAACTTCAAAATTGTTTATCATATTCACATTAGCTTGGCATGCCAATTCATTCTATACTGCCACGGATCATGCTACGAATTAATCTTCAAGATGATCACTTGAAATTGGATATTGATTTCAATTGCAGCTTAATATCAAGTTATATGACAGAAAGGAGTTATCTGGACAGAAAAGATGCCGTCCTGCTCAAGTTTTAGGCGAGAAAAATGAAAAAGTCGGTCCATTAATCTTACTAGATGGGTACTCTTCTGCTGCTTTTTGGTTTTTGTGCTATTCAGTTGTATTCATCATGATGCTCACAAGTTATTATTTTCAGATTGTTAAACTGCTGGACAGATGAAGAGGTAAAAATTGCAACTGGTGATTCTGAGCGTCATTTGGCTGTGCATCCGTTGAAGCTGAGCAGTTGCTATGCCACAGTTAATGTACCTACTCATTCTGTTGCAACCTATTATTTGCTATATATTATTTAAAGAATCCTTCCCCCTGGTCCCTGCTTTGGGAAAAAGAATACCATGCCAATGGAATAATAAAACGATATTCCTTCTCAGGGTTCAACTAGTACACGGGGATTCAATGGTGAACCCTTGGCTACTTCTTATCACTCAAAGTTTCTTGGGACTGTAGATTATTTATGGTAATCAACCTCTTTCCTAAGCTCTCGTAAAAAGATTTTGGAGGTGATCTTAATGATGACAATGACCTGACATTAAGATTGATTACAATTGATGTAGGTACTCGGACGGTATTGTACCTACAAGAGTTCTTGACACCGTTTCAATTGGTGATCTCGTGAGGACAGGTGGCCTCCCATGCAAGGTATTACCGCTTGAATTTATGACTTTTGAGCATTCTGATAGTTGGCTTTGCAGAGCTACTCTCGAATCGAAACAGGTGCAACAGCACTTTCACAAGATTTAAGGGATGATCTTCGAATCCTGATATCTTCCAACTACATTATTTACTGTGCACCTATTTTTGAACCACGAATACATTATGTGTAGACATAATTTATTCCAATTTAACCAATATTTTTCTTGATCAATAGAAAGTGGGAAGCGACCACTTGGCCTTGGTTTCTGAGTTTTCCTTCTCGGTTACCAACAATAAATCTACTGCAATAGATGCCGCATCAGCATCACCTAGACTAAATGCTGAAGAACAGGACAATCTGCAGTCATAAAGGTCGAAAACAGCTCAGCATTTGTATTTGAATCAAATTTTGCTTTCCAGGTGTATATTGGTTCCTATCATTTGCTTAGCTTAGTTCAGAATTAGTTGAATTGGGTTGTAAATTATGTAAAGGTTGAAGTTCAAGTCGTGGTAAGAGTTTCTCAACGTAACACAAGAAAGAACAAGTATTCACAAGCGGTATTATTTCTCTCTTGATCATTCTCTCTCTAACAGACTAATCCAGGTCAATGGGATTATTGAAGTCATTGATAAAAGAAAACAAAACAGCTAAGTAAATATGAAAATATATGATATATCCACGAATTACTACGAAGAAAAGATTGGATTGAAAATTCTTTTAAACTTGTCAATATTGACTCCTGAAAATCTAGAGTATATAAATGAAATTTCATGTAATTTCGAGTCTAAATTCCTGCAAAAATCTGTAAGCGGGAGGACCAGGAATAATTCTCCAAGGTAAAGAAAAATTTACAAAGAGAATGAAGCAAAAAGGTGAAAAACATCAGCTCAGAAGGACCTTCTAGTTCTTTGGTGTTGCTTCCAACAAAACTCCCTGAATCCACCTTAGCTGAACCCCGAGTCAAGAAAAACAAGCACAAGCTTAGACCAAGCAATATTTGCAGATGAAAGTAAAATCCTCTGGCCACTGGTTGAGCATTATAACATTCCGTTCAATCCAAAATCCCAGATATCAAATCATTCCAGCTTATAGTTTCACAGAACATTTTGCTACTCTTCAACACAAATTCGAATTAAAAACTAACAGGTGCATCAAACAAGGTAATTTCCTCCTCCCCTCAATGAAACTGTAGTTGCCTTGTAATTTACAGCTTGAGATGACTGCCGAATTGGATGGCCCTTAATCACGACATCCCTAATTTCCTGAGTATCAACATCATAGGACTTTATCTTCCCGCTGGACATCTCCATAAGAAGCTCATTACCCTTCCAGAAAACTAATGGTTTAGGGTCTTCTCGCAGATGTCTTATACTCCGCAGTTGGGTCCAAGAACCCTCCGTGCCGGATTCATTCATCATCCATATATCAATGGATGTGGTCAGACCATAGTAAGTACAGGAAATTAGTGAGATGGAGTTGTTCCACACAGCTAGAGATCTACCATTAGGATTACTGATATTAATGCAGTCTGGTATTGGTACCGTTTGGAAGACCTTATGCTCCATGTTGAATGCAAGCATGACTGAGGACCCGTGCCCGCGTGTGAATGCCCACCAGTAATAAGTTCTGTTGAAGCACATTGCAAAACAATCTTTACCAAAATGAAAACTCCCTGCATTGGTGTCATGAAGCCTTTCCCATGAGTCAGTACTCAAAGCATATTCCTCAACCCAATAGGTAATTACGGGCATACCATTAATAGCGTATCCATCCACTCTCCAAATCCTCACGACCTTATAGTCATCAGTTAATGGATCATACCCCATTCCAACAGCTAAAGCCAAAGTTTGGGTCTTCATCCGTAATTCTGAATCAGGAAGACATCTAAATTCTCTAGTTGCAGGGTTATACAAAAGCACCTCCTTACTGCGTGGCCAATAGTCAGTGGACAAGCACAATATACCATTACAGTGACCAGCAATGTGGAACTTGTTTGAAAGCATGTTGAATTTGGGCCTTAAGATTTGTACAGCTGAAGGGTCAGAATCCATAGCAGACAGGCAGAAAAGTTTATAGCTTTCCAAGCCATTCCCGAATATAGTGGGGAAGGAAAGCCTGAGCAGCACGTTATCGCCACCACCGTGGTGTTTGATGAAGATTGAGGTGTGGCGTGAAAGGAAAAGAGGGTGGTTGATAATTTCATACCAGTTCTTGCAGACAGACTTGAAGCGTGCCAAGTTCTTGTATGGCAGCCTTGTGAGGATGTCCTCCACCAATTCTTGGGGCAGTTTTGGATCTTTCTCCATCAATTCCTCTTCCTCCTCTGTACTTGTGCTCCTTCTGCTCGGTGGTGTTTCCACTATTGAGTCACACGTGAGAAAGATTGAGACATGACAAAATCCCAGTTGGGTTGCAACTTTCAGGGTTCCACAGTGCTGTAACAGAACAAGAATCAAGAAATTAGAAATGGAGAAGGACCAACGCTTTGTATTTTCTTTTTCTTTTGTTTGGTCATAACCAACCCTTTGCCTGACCTTCTGCGTCGGGAGAAATTAAGAATTAAATTAAAAACTTTTGGCCTGATTTAAAAAAAGTTATATGATGCAGGAACTAGGAATCTACCTGAAGGTTTAGGCTCAACCCCAAAAAGTACAGTCTTGCTACGCCGTTCTGGACCTGTGTGACTGCTAGACCCAAAACAACAATAAGTACTTGTGAGACTGGAAGAAAGAAATAGCAGGAAGGGCGGGTGTCCGCGGAATGTTTTAACATTTCTAGGAATTTAAGGATGAGGATAGTAGATTTTCATTTTTAGTTCTCGGATAGAAAAAGTATTTTCATGAAAGTTGTATTTTTGAGAATGAAAATGAGAATTTTTAATTCTCATCTTTCAATATGGGAATGTGGGAAGAAAATATTTTAGAAAATTAAAAGATTAAATTGCCCTAAAACTTAAACCTTAAACAATTATAATAGTTGTTTCATCCGATGTCAAATCATCATTGCTCGACGTTAGGCCACCTCCAATCAGCATCGAACCACCACCATCGATGTCGCACCATCACGATTAGCGTCGAATTATCGCCTATCGAGGCCAGACCACCATGATCGCGTCGAAGCACCATCATTTGACACCATCTTGTCATGATTTTTTGGCAAAATTAACCATATTCCTGAGAATATGCCACTTGGAATTTTGTTTGCATACCATTTGGTATTCCTGAATAGTTTTCCGGGAATAGTATTTTAGAAATGAAAAATCATTTTGCGAATCACATGCCACCAAAGGCTATGGTTTGTATTTACCTAAATTTTAATAAAACACTTTTTCAACCCCCAAAAAAACTTGGAAATTAAATTTAAGGTGATGAAAATTGAGCTCTCTCATAAATAAAATACATTTGGTAAATACATTAAAAAAAATCTTAAGAGTGAAAGGAAGAGAGAACAAGGAAGAGACCTAATCGAGGAGGAGCAAGAGGGAAAAAAAGGAGTGGCTGCGAAGACGAATGTGATAGAGACGAAAAAGTATTGACAGTATAATCTAGAAGGGGAATGTTAGGTTAATGAGAGGGTGAGAGCACAAGCACATCTATCAGTAAAAGGTGCTTGACTCTTCTAAAGTGTGAGATGCATTTTATAAGGTTAAAGTACATAACCTCAACCATTGATGAAAAGATCAATGGTTCAGATTTTCATACATATATGATTTGTAATACGGATGTTTCCATAACTAAGAATCCATAATTTTGTACTTAAAAAAGTATCTAAGTAATTGATTTCTTCATTTTTTTAAAGATGGTTATTATCCGAACAGTTGATCAAACACGTGACAAAGCAATGAAGCTCATTCCCCTTCTATTCACCTTGTTTTAGGAAAACAAATTTATTTGGTTTGTAGTGAGAAAAATCCTAAACAAATTAATTCTTATCCTGAATTGACAATTCCCGTTTTATTAGATAGAAAATTGAAATAACAATTTTACTATTGTACTACATTTAGTAGTAACGGTTACAAAGAACGATCAACGAAGGAGTTTAGAAAGTAGGGGAAGGTTAGGTTAAGGATGAACATGAATATAGTGAAGAGATAGATTGTCACACGCAAGAAAAGCACATAACTATTTAATTCACTTATGGTTTGTTTGGATGAGAAGAGAAAATGGAAAGAAAAAAATAAAGAGAAGAGAAAAATATATTTTCTATCTTTTGGCTTGGTTGAGTAAAAAAACGAAAGAAAAGAAAATAGAATGATATGTAAATGACTTTTATGTAATCATTTTTATCATTATAAAAAAAATTATGGGGACAAAATAGTAATTGCTTGACATACACTTTCATTTTCCCATTTTCTACCCACCCCATCGAAGAAAACTTCACTAGTGGGACCCATGCTTCAAATTCTCATCTCTCCTCCATTTTCCTTTATTTCATTCGAGAGAAAACTAACAGTGGCCCCCTTTTCTCTTCCCCAGCTCCCCTACTTTTTTCCTCTTAAAATCAGTTGAAACAAACAGAGACTTAAAGTGTAAAACATACCTTAAATGGTAGAGCACACAATCTTAATTGTTGATAAGAAATTATCCGTTCATATTATCATACATGTATGATCTATCATGCTGGTATTTACATTTTATAAAATCTTAAACCAAAGTTTCATAATTTTTTTATGTAAAATGTATGGAAGTTGAATTCATCACTTTTAAAATATGGTTTGCCTAAACTTTGTCATACATGGATGCGTCTTACATGATCTTTGTTTACATGTTCAGTGTGGACCTTACTATATTATAATAAAAAATAATAAAATGATGAGGTTCCTTCAATTCCACCTTTCAAAATCAAATGAATAGCTTGGTTGAGATTTTAATTAAAATTTTATTTAATATAAAAATTAAAATATTAATATTTTAATAAATACATAATTAATATATAAAGTAACTAAATTACAACTTTTAACTTATATTTTCTATTTTGTATTCTAATTCCTGCCTAACTCGTTGCTTCTCTCCTTGGTTTCCATCCTCATTCCCGCCATCACCATCACCTACCGATGCCACTACCCCCCACCTTCATCATCTCTCATTGGTTTGTATCACTTCTATGATGTTTTCAAGATTTTGTCTATTCATGTTTTAGAAAGGAGTTGCTGCCCGAAATTTTTCACTAGAGTTCAAAGTTCAAATTAAATGAAGCAAAGAAAATGGGCATTCCAATTTTGAGAGACCCAATAACGTTGTTGACGAAGTACTCTGGTCCCCAAGGTTTCCCAAGATTCATGCGATATTGCAGTTTCTAAGTTTGACAACATAAAGTTGTCACTGAAACACAATTTCATTTCTTTATTTGTTTAGATTAATTTTGAGACACTAAGAGACAATGTTAAATTCAATTAAAGTATTTCATTTGTATAACTTTTACACTATAAGTGTAAAGAAATTTTTTTTTTTATATTAAGATAAGTTATATAACTTGACTAATTGAATCAATTAAATTGACAAGGGAACCAAAACAATGATGAAATTGGGAAGAGGGAAGAGGGAAGAGGGAAGAGGAAGGGCAACGCTGGTTAGATTTCCTCAAGGCGGAGTCAAGAGGGGCTAAAGATAGTGGTAGAGAACGGGTATGTGTTGAGGAAGGTTGCACGTGAGGATAAAAGAAAGAAGGAGGAAGAAGATCATGAAGATTAGGAAACAGGTGAACTGGCCACCTAGCCAGTCTGGTTTTCCCTTTAGAATATGCATGTAACTCGGTCAAACCCAGGATAAACGATTTGGTTTGTTGCAAACTAGGACTACAACTCGAACCATGACCTAGACTGACTTGAGAGAAGAAATTTTATTTCCTCAAAAGGTTAACATGGGATTTGAATTTGCTATCATGCTATCTCAAATTTATATAACTACTTAATATGACATGAGAGTTCCTTTGATTTCGATTGAACCCGATACAATAAAAAATTATATTATATTACCGGTGTATAGAAATTGTCATATTTTCTAATGTTTTAATATATTGAGTAGTGTGATTTAGTTAAAAAGAACTCAAATATACACATCATTTTATTCACGATGTTAACCCCGACAACTTAACAGCGGAAATAACTCATAATTAATCATAGAATTGCAGGCGAATTCTTACATGAGGAAAACTGAGATTGGGACCATGTGGGGGTTTTAATCTCATCCATTCAAAATTGAATCTAGGGTTACTATGGATTGTAAATAAACAATGTATTGATATTTTAATATTTATAAATATTACTTTTATAAAGGATTTGTCCCTTTTATTCCTATCTTTCTCTCAACTGATCCACCAACCCTCCTCATAACCCATGCCACCACCACCTCCTTCAAGCAAACCCAGGAAAAGGGCAAAAACACCAAACATGACGATGATAGATAAATACAAAGGTTCAACAAGGGTAATAATAAAAACATAAATCTTGTAACACTCATAGTCTTCTAGTACTATGTACAAATTAAACAATTCAACAAATCAAAACAAAACAGCTAAAAACAATGAAATGGGGTAGATAAACATTTTCTAATAGTGCAAATAATATTGCAGAAGCCATGAAAATAACACTTTATATTTGTTTCATAACTGAACAATTGTGAAATTATTTCAACATGTGTTTCAAATTAAAGAGGAAACATTATTTCAACATGTACAGTTAGCTTTCTCAAAATTGCATGTGCCCTAGCTGAGACACCACATCACTTTTGCATTGCTGAGCATTTGACCAGGGGCTTCAAGTGGGTCATAACCCACAAGCATCTCTTCATCTTGCTCCTATGAGTCATTGAACTCAATCTTGAAATCAACAATTTTCAGACCAAATTTTGATGGGTATGAATAATTTAATTAAGATGAGGAATATGCATGGAAGTTGAAAATAAACAAGAAAATGACTATAATCTGATAAAGAAGAGGTGGCAGGGGGGAGTGGTTGTAATGGAGGAAGACAGTAAGAGAAAATAAAGGCAAAAAAAATTCTACTATTATATTTTTATTATAAAACTATCAATCCTCACATGTTTCCAAACTCATTTTGACCCGTATAAAAACTCATCTAGAATTGCAATAGTGCAATTGATTTGCACTTTGAAAACAAAGAGGTGAAAAGATGGATGGAATAAGGCACAGACCTGATCGTGAGTTGGACTATACTATTCACACACGAGGTGAAATTGAGGACTCTATTTGTGTTGATAGACTAGCTAATAAAAGATTAAATTTTATTTTTTATAAATGTTATGTATCTCAAATTTTACTTTCTAATCTTTATCCTCCTCCAATATTCTATTGAGAAACATTTAAGCCTCAAAAACAAGTAAATCCTTGATGATTGATATTGTGCAAAGGCTTAAAATAGTTGAGTATAACGTTTTTCATAGTGGTGTTCATTGGATTAACCCGGTTAAGCCGGTTGACTCACTATGCTTTCCCTTCCCCAACTTTTATTTGGATAGGTTTCAAGCCTATCTAATTAATGTGAGAGGAACGTAGATCTATTACTTTTTCGTGGAAATATGTATATAGGGATTGAAAATAATGAAAAAAAATAATCTACGGCTTTACCTACTTAAAATGCATGGAAGTTGAATTAATCACTTTCAGAGATAGTTTTTCTAGCTTGATTTTATATAGTTGTGACTGTTTGAGTTATTGAATGCTTTAAATCCTCCAAAAGCTCTTTCAAAAAGTTATAATAGTATTATTTGATAAAATAATATAAAAATTACTTTTAATAAGGAGAAATCATGATAATAATATTTAATAAATATATTATAAAATTATTCTTAAAATTCAAAATGATTATATTGAATATAGATATTAAAAAGAGTTTTTTTTTACTTTTTTATCACTAATTTAAATAATATTATATTAATCTTTTAAATTTAGATAAATTACACTCACTTCCCCTGAGATTTGTGAAAATGCAATTCACACCCTCTCTAGTTGTCCAACTTACACTCACATCTCCTTTGTTTGCCAAATTTTAAGTATTTATATTACATTCACACACATCACTAACAGTAGGTATAAACTTAACATAATGATATTTTTGTGATATTAATTGTTCCTAATTAATAAAATTATAAAATACCCTTACTTGCTCAATGACAACAAGAGAGTGGATAAGAGTATTTTATAATTTTATTAATTAGAAACAATTAATATCACAAAAATATCATTCTGTTAACTTTACTAATCTTTGTAAGGTGTAAGTATAATATAAATACTCAAAATTTGACAGAGAGGAGTGTAAGTGTAGGTTTGATAACTAGAGTGTGTGAATTGTTGCAAACCTCAGAAAGTCTAAGGATAATTTATTCTTTAAATTTTGAAAAGTATAAATCATGTTTGAAAAACATCTCATGAGTGCTCTAAAAAATGCCTCAACATTTTTCACAAATAAGAGGACTTTCTTGAAAAATACTATCAAACCAAGCCCTGCTATTACACATCTTTAAACAGCATAAAAAAAATAAAAAAAATATATATACGGCTTGTTTTTTCATGTTCAAAGAAATAAAGTGAGCTTCGCATGCAGTGATCTTAGTTGGGCAACCAGAAGTTTCCTTCCACTTGTGAAAAACTAGGAGTGTAGTCGGGCTAGGTTAAGATTTTAATTGGCTCGACTTTAGATTTTCTTGTGATCAAACTAAGTCCAACTAAATCGATTAAAATCAAATTGGTTGGATTTGAGTAATATGATTATCCGATTATTATTATTATTTTATATATAATTTAATTAAAATATAAAAATTTAATAAAAATTCACAAGCTTTAAATTTTTTAAAATGATATTAATTTCACATGAATATATAGCTCAATAATATTAATAGATATAATTAAATAATGCTTTGTTAACCATATATATTATATATATAGCAAAAATACAAAAAAAAATTATACATAATGTATGACCGTGTTAGGTCATTGGATCATAAAGTTTAAATTTATGAAATCCAAAAACTAAATCGTTATTATCAATTTTAATCGATTTTTACTCCGTGTGAACTGAATCAATCTGAAACCAATTTAACTGACTTGAATCGATTCGGCATTGCCACTCCTCCTTTTCATGGACGCCCTCGAACAAGCCACATGTAAGTCATGCGCAGTGGCCATCAAATTCTACAGCCCGTTGTCCCCGTCCTCAAATCTTTGATTGTTCATCTCACCCATACCCTGTCCAACGGGCCAGATGCTCCTAGAATTGCACCCCGCCCAAACATAACAGTCGTCGACACCAACGAAACCACGGGTCCCACACTCCCCCAATGAGGTGCGTCCACGTGGAATCGGATACAGTGTCTGCATTGATCCACCGACTTGGCCTCCTTCGAAAGCTAGAGAATTTCCCTCGTAAGCCAAGCATCGAATCGTCTCTCCTCATTGCTGTAAGCATCCCTCCCCTCTTTCATTTCCCCCGAAACAAAAAAAAGAAAAAGAGAAAAATCGATCAAATCCCTTTTTTGTGGCGCGGATTCAAATTCTCCATTTGAACGAGTGCTTCGTTCATCCTGGAGACATCGAAAGAAAAGAAAGAAAGAAGAAGCGGAATTTTTTTATTGAGGATGCAACGTTTTGCTGACAATGTCCTCGCTGTCACTAAAGAGTAAGGAATTACATCTTGTTTTTTCATTTGCCTCTAACATCTTTCTTTCTTTCTTTGTTGAATATTGAATATTATATATATATATATATATATATATATATATATATATATATATATATATTGCTAAAACAAAAATGTGTTAATGCTTGCGGCCTTATGTTGCTGTCTTGCTGATGAATTTGATACTGTTGGGTTGGCATGATGGAATTATGTAGTGATGTTGTTTTAGTGCATTGGGATAATCTTACCTATTTCAGTGCCTTTTTTTTGTTTTGGATTTTTCAATTGTGTGCGTACATGGCAGTGGCAGAGAGGACGAGGATTGACATTTGAATTTTGGTGCAGGTCGGTGAAGACGTTTACTTATGAGTCCTTGAACAATATTGTGAGGTTCATCAATGGAGTATCAGCTCTTTTGTTGACATTGCTACCTGGGAAAGCTACTATACTTGAAGGTATTCAGGGTTGGGAGCTCAGACCAACCTTCCGTGGACCACGATTTCCGCGTTGGATGGAAAAGTAGGTTTTCATTGTTAGACTAGTAAATTGCTTGCTGCAAATTTTACCCTTTATTGAAAACATATGCGTTTGTTATAATGATGCGCCTTCTTTAATCACGTAAGTTGTTCTTGACATTGTTTTTCTTGCCTTGTTTCTTGTTTTCTTTTTTTCTAGTGGCGCGTCCTCTTTCAACCAGTTCATTCATGAACTTTCTGTGGACTCTGATGTTTCAAGCCTCGAATATTCATCTGGAGAAGAAGATAGTGATGGATATGAATCTCCTCCTGAATCTCCCTCATCGCAAAGTTCCAGAGCCTCTAGAGCTAGTTTGACCAATTATGGAAGGCATCGAATGGATTGGATCCAGTATATCTTACTTTGGACTATAGTTCCTGTAAAGTTTTTGCTGGGGATTCCGTTTCTTCTTTTCCAGTTAGCTTATTCTGGGGTGTCAAAAGCACTGTCTATCTCTGGAAATCAGCACCCTTCACAAGCACATTCACATAATGCAGTGCAAATCCTTAAGGACCAAATTATCCACCGCACTACTGATAGGAGACGTGGGGTCATAGAGGTTGGGCAACAGTTTCTATCCATATTCATTTATATTGTGTTTATTGATCATTTATTTGCATTTTTAAGATAAGTTTCAAGTGTATTTAAATTGAGTTTCTAATTATTATTATTTTGTCCATCAGGATCTTCATCTAGCTGTAGAGATATTTATAGAAGCTGTATTTGATGTTGTTCACAAGGCAGTATATCTTCTTCTTTCCCCTTCAGAAGCTTTTGAGAAATTAATCGGGCTGTTTTCATATCATGAAAGTGGCATTCGAGATGATCATGATGGGGGTGAGGATACCTCCATCTCTACAGCTACACTTGGAGAGAATGACCCAACACCTACAGAGAGGAATGCCAGTTCTCATCAACCACTGAACACAGATGCCCGGACATGTCAAGATGTCATAACAGAGCTTGGGTAAAGGCTATTGTGTTTCGTAGCTGCCTTTACATTTGTTCTTTTTATTTTGAAATTTTGCTCATCCCATTCACGGTTTATCCTTCTATGTGTGACAGGTATCCTTATGAAGCTATTCGTGTGGTCACTGCTGATGGATATGTTCTTCTTTTAGAAAGAATGCCTAGGTAAATGGACCTTCAAAAATATGATCATGTACCCTCTTTAATTGTTGAACTTACTTACTAGGATCTTCCCTAGTTACACTTAAATGCATCACATATGGTCTATTCATAGTGAAACACTACAGAAATGGAGAAATCACACGTGATTCCAATTGACATCTTTTTGTTCTCTCCCCTATTATTTTACCATTGTCAGCAATCAATTATATCTGATGTTATAATGAGATTATTATGTTGGGGAGTGTGTTTTTTTTTTTCCTCAGGTGGCCATCTTTTTAACTTCATGTTGCTCATTTTTTAACATAAATGTAACACTTATATTTAATTTCTGAATCTGTAAACATCATGCATTGAGGCAGAGAGTTCTGAGGAGGCTGCAACTCAATGTAATCATTCTGAGTATATTTAATTATCACTAGTAGATAAAAAGTGAGAAAAATAGACATTAACATTAAGGTGGTGTTACTGTTATAACTTGTTGCATGGTGTAGTGTCTAATGCCTGTAATCTGACTTGGCAGGCGAGATGCAAGAAAAGCTGTCTATCTTCAGCATGGGGTTTTGGATTCGTCAATGGGGTGAGTGATATTGTTGACTCCTGCTCGATCTGTTGGATTTTGTCCTTCATTTGTCTCTTTTATTGAAATTCTTTTTAACTATTATTTAAATGATGTTCACCGTTAAGTTGCTTATATGCCAGAATTGTCCTGTTCTGGCCATGATGCTAGGACTTCAGTTTCAATTTCTTTTGAGGTATTTATTTTTTAACCCCAATAACAGTGGTAATCTAATTAGTTAAACTTTTTTGGTTCAGCTGGGTATCTAATGGTGTTGTCGGCTCTCCAGCTTTTGCAGCTTATGATCAAGGTTTTTTATATTTGTCAATATAATTTGTGCTTTACAAGAACATTCCCGGTCTTGGAATTATTAAATGTAGAAATGTTTTATTTTCAGGGTATGATGTATTTCTGGGAAACTTTCGCGGCTTGGTTTCTAGGGAGCATAGCAACAAGAACATTTCCTCACGTCAGTAAGTTCTCAAAGCAAAACATTACTGAATTTTGTTTTGATGTTCGATGTTATCTAGCTTTACAATTAATATCTTACAATTTTATGCGGTGACTTAACTGAAAATATTGTAATGGAATTGATGAGATGCAGATATTGGCAATACTCCATCAATGAGCATGGGACTCTGGATATTCCAGCTTTGATAGAAAAAATCCATGAAGTAAAAACTGCTGAATTGAGGCTTAGTAAGCCTGATATTGAGGAGGATATTAATGATGGTCAGCTTTACAAGCTTTGTGCAATTTGCCATAGTTTGGGAGGAGCTGCTATTTTGATGTATGTTATTATGCGTAGGATAGAAGAGAAGCCCCATAGACTTTCAAGATTGGTTTTGTTATCACCCGCTGGTTTTCATCATGACTCTAACCTAATATTTTCAGTGGTAGAGCATGTAGTATTTTTGTTGGCTCCTATTTTGTCTCGTATCTTCCCAGCCTTCTATATACCCACAAGATTTTTCCGTATGCTTGTCAACAAGTTTGCTCGGGATCTGCAAAACCTACCTGCAGTTGGAGGACTGGTTCAAACTTTAATGGGTTATGTTGTTGGTGGGGACAGCTCAAATTGGGTTGGAGTTTTAGGATTACCACACTACAACATGAATGACATGCCGGGAGTATCTTTCAATGTTACTCTACATCTTGCACAGATAAAGCGTGCTAGAAGATTTAGAATGTTTGATTATGGGAGTGCATCTGCTAACATGGAGGTGTACGGTTCACCTGAGCCTTTGGACTTAGGTGAACACTACGGCCTCATCGACATTCCTGTTGATCTGGTTGCTGGGCAGAAAGACAGAGTGATACTTCCTTCAATGGTGAAGAGACACTATAAATTGATGAAGGATGCTGGTGTGGATGTGTCATATATTGAGTTTGAATATGCTCATTTGGACTTCACCTTCTCCCACCATGAGGAACTTTTGTCGTATGTTATGTCACGCTTGCTACTTGTGGAGCCAAATCCAAAGCATCAAGTAAGTCAAAGGGCTGTAAGGCAGAGGAGGAAAGGACAGATTTCAGCTCGTGGGTAGCATATGAGTAAATCTATACATTCTCATTTCTTCCTGAAGTATTTTGCTGCCTCTTGTAAGTCACTGGATGCAGCTATACACCTATTTGATACTGAGCTGCTTTGTACATGAGTGGTCTTTTCCTTCAAATCTTATCTCTTCTTTTAGGATTTTTTCTTTTGCATTTGGAGGAAAAATAGATCTTGTAAAAACAGAGTATATTGTAAAATAGTGTCAACTATCTGAACGGAGCAAAGGCGCAGAGAATGCATTGTTGTTGTATGTCGGTGGTTCACTCGAAGTTTGTAGAAATTTGTTGTAAACTACTTTCTTTGGACTCCATTAATTGGAGTAATAGTTAAACCATGATGTTTTTTCATCATGAAAAATTCCTTTAAAGTTGAGTGAAATTGAGCTTGGATTTGAATAAAACACTGAGTATGCATCAATTCCAACTAATTGACACTATTAGCAAAGTCGAACTGCCGCACCATTACGGAAGATCCAAAAATATATACATAAAAAGCCTCTGATTCCTCAACCGGGACAGTGGGGAGGAAGGGGCGGTCTCTGATTCCTCAAGTATGTCGGTGTTGTATCTATGTCTTCTCCTTTTTTTTTTTAATTTATTTTGTTGAACTCAACGTATTTGCTGTCAGGAAACAATGACTAATCATCTTGAGACGTTGAGCTTACAAATATGGGTCTTGTCTGACTATGAGACTCTCCATACACATTGTTAGGAATTGAACCTTGATTAGATGTTTAAGAAACTCAGCTAGTTACCAATTTTGTTATGTCTAGTGCATATCTGCTCTTTTTATTATGTGCTTCTCCCGTTATGACTGCTACAGATCTTGACTCTTGTCCAGATAGCAGTGCTGCCAAATCTTGCGTCTGTAGTTTATTAATTTGTCAAAAGTAATGTGAAATAAGGGTATCAATTTTTACAAAAGAAAAAAAAGAAAGATAAGGATAAAAAAGTAACATGAATTGATACAATTCTTGTAAGATCCTTCCAATGAAACGGTTTCGAAGTTCTGTTGGGGTTAAAAACATCATCTGGGAAGGAAGATTAAATTTTGCACACTGGAAAGAAATTTTACATTAGGAAAACTCTATGCATGTATTCAATGAAACAAAAAAACAATTAATATGCAGCTAAATAGCATTTTTATCTTTCACAGAATAGCATTAAAATTTGTTACAAGCCAAATAAAATGGAAAAGAGAACTAATAACATTCATTTCGTTCGGATTGTCTCGTGTTGTGTTGCGTTGTCACAAGCCAAATAAGATAGTATTTTCATATTTCACATAATAGCATTCAAACTAGTAGCATTGCTTGGTGGATCATTCAGATCAAACAAATAATAGGCAATTTCATATTGACATCCCTTTGAACTTGATTAACGAATATTGAATTGCATTTTTTTTTCCAGATAGATCTATAAGATCACATATATTACTTACAAATTCTCTGCTTCGTAAACAATCGTGCAGAGCTGTATTATTTCTCGTTGTTATTTCAAATATTACGTATTCGACGGGCTCCGAGCAATGCTGCATTTAAATGTTATAAGAATATATTAGCAATCTTTAAGATGATACACCCTATAAATATGGCTAAAAATAGACCTTGTAAAAACATGATGGAGTTCATAATACATTTATTGCAATATTAGTGTAGATCTATAGCATTATTAGTCGTGATTGCAGAGTTGAATAAATTGCACTCTCTCTTTTTTAACTAAGATATTAGTGGATAAGGATGAAAATAAGAGTCGAACTTCGACCTTCCATAGCTCAATGAGACATGCATAGTCAACTACTAGACCGTTACTCACTTGCAATAAATTGCACTTTGTGATCAGCATAATGCCTTACAGCTACCTGACCAGGTAATATGAATGTACCATTTTTGACGATGCTTTGTCTTATGGTGCGGTTAACGTGAGCCATTGCGGCCACCACTAACCCTGCAAAGATAAGCAAACTAGAGTCATGAGTTTAATTAGTGTTGATATTGAGGTCTCCTTCGAAGCGTACCTCGACATAGGAAATCCAGTCGTGCCCTAGCACGGGACCTCAAGGGGTATCGGAAGGACCTCGGAAATATACATGGTGGGGACATTTCATTTTGATCTCTGAGTAGCTCGGGAAATACTTTACGATTCATATTTCATTCGTACCTAACCCTAAAAAAAACGCCTCAGCTAGTATAAAAGAGACAGTAAAGGTAACAGGGGTAACTTTTTCCTCACCACCAATTATTTTCCTGATCTCTTCCTTGGGCATCGGAGTCCTTTTGCAGGTACCCGCCGGGAGGATCGCGGAGGAGTCATTCAGGGGAGCTCACCAACTTAGTCCCCATTTTGAGTCGCGTTACGTAACAATAAGATACGTACATATTATTATACCTTTGTATCCACGTATTGACTTGAAAGTTAGGAGATTCTATTACGACGCCTTGTTATTTTTGAGCTGGAAATCATGTGGTCAACCTTTGTTTGGAAAGTATATCTATCATCTTAAAGATGTATTTGCTGCTCACATTTAAGTAACTAGAACAATCACATAAGATCTTAAACTTTTAGATTTCGGTGATTATTTGATTTGGCTTTTGTGAGAAATAAACAATTTTCTTCGAAAGGATCCACTTACGTCTCGGGTGACGTTATTTTGCTGTAGGCCTGTTTCAAAAAGAGGAAAGCCTTCAGTTATTATTTTGCAGCAATTTCTCATTATTTTTACATTAAGATCGCTCAGAATGGAAACAAAGGTCAGGATCTCATGTAACAAATTAACCTTCTAATTAAAAGAGAAAAAGTTTCTTTCTCAGATTGGTTTTAACATACCCTTGCTTCGCTAAAGCATACGGAAGAGTTATGAATCATTCCAGATACAGTTCCCTGGATGCACAGAGTGAAAAAAAGATCATTGTTAACCAATTATTTATGCCATCTTTCTGTAAGTGTATGCTTACCAAATTAAAATTTAATTTAATGTGGAATATTTCCGATCACATTGCCTAAACAGTTATTTATTATGCATCATGTAACTTGGATGCTTTTTCCAGTTTTTGGCTTTTTGCATTTAATTACCATCTAGCATTGTTCGACAATAAAACTTGATAGATAACTGTTATCACCAAAAATGAGTAACTGGGACCCACGATTGTGTGTGGTAATTAACCCACATAAAGGAAGTGGTTATTGCACGTTAACTATTCACATGATTTGTTGCCATGTGTTATAAGCCGTAGAATGAGGAAGTTATTGCAATTAGTGGGCTTATGTGTCAAATGGAGAAGATGTAATTATTGCATGTGGGCCACATGTTGGAGTGGTTATAATGGGGAATAGTCAAGTGCCATGCAATTCCGTGGAACATTACCAATCAGTTGGAGCATTACCAATCAGCTGGAACATTACCAATCAGGTGAAGCCTTCATCTCAGCCATGGAGCCTCCAGGTCTAGGTGAGTCTGGCCCAAGCTGGAGTGCAGCCTCAGCTGTGGAGCGGTTACGGCACTTGAGGTTACTGACTAACATGTGAAAGGAAAAAATTGTTTTCATGATTATAAAATGAACTCAATAGAGCCTAAAAATGGATCCCATAATCAACACAACACAACTTTACATTTTATCTTTTAGTTTTCTTTTTTTTCCTTCCTTTTTAGTTTAGTCTAGGTGTAGTTTCTTACCTAAAATTTATTGTGATGCTTTGGTGTTGAAGTGTTGTAATTACTTCTTGCTCATAAATAAAATCCTCTTTTCACATATTGCCTTTGTCCAAACTTGTTCTTCAAAGTAGTTGGAGAACCCATAACCAAGGGGTAGATTTCCCTCCTTGGTGCAATCGCCTACACTTTAGGATCAAAAAGTGAATTAGTGTTCTTGGCTTTGTTTATTCTAATAGACTTAGCCAAACCCACAAAATTCACGACAACAATAACTAACCTCCCATGTTTTGACATAGTCTTCTTGATGCTCCAAACGAATTGAGGGAAGCAATATTCGGAAATGAGATCTTGGACTTGGAGGCATTCCTGTGGAAGGAACAATAGTAGTGCTTGCACTACCAGGTTCAGGTGCAGGTGTAGGCGAACCAAAGGCACTCATTAGGTCCCTTTTAAAACCTGACCTATTTTGTTCCACAAGTGCTCCTGAAGTGCTGGTTGTAGTTGGCTGATTAGTAACATAAGGAGATATTTGGCTGCATGGTGATGATGATGAAGATGGTTGAATATATGATGAGTTTCTCATTGCATGAGGAGTAGCTCTGAAACAAAATGCAGTAAACCCCGTTGAGGTTTGAGTACTATCTCGTTCATCAAACCCTGTTAACATAGGATTCGAAGCTGTTCAAGTGATCCTAATCGTGCTCCTTGCTTGAGGAACTGTGAAACCAAATGCAACACCAGTTGATGGGTTATTCCCTTGTGACATACCATTGCCATCTGTTTCCATTGTACCACTAGTGCTCATTGGATAATTGGGAACAATGGAACCGGATGCAACCCTCCCGAACAGGGTTTGATCATTCTGTGTATTAATCCCTTGTGATATATATATCACCTGTTTTCTTGATACCACTCGTGCTCACTTTATTGTCAGGAACTGTGGAAGAACCAAATGCAAACTTACATAAGGTTTTTTGAGTACCCCATGCATTAACCCCTTGTAATGCAGCATTTGTGTTCATTGCAATATCAGCAACTGTGGAAGAACCAAATCCAAACCCAGATAAGGCGTTTTGAGTACCACATGCATTCAAGCATATATAAAAATTAACTACACTAGGCTGATGTATGATTATATATATGGCGTCAATTTGTCTAAAATAAAAAATAAAGTTCGATTAACGCAAAAAAATGACATAAAAGTATCTCTTTACTTCAAAAAGAAAAATAAAAAAATCATTATTATAACAATATAAAAATATTATTAATAAAAAAAATAATATAAAGATATTAGGTATCCGTTTCAAGTTTCAACCACTCAAATGAAAATGTACTCTTAAAATTGTTAAAAATGAAAATCAAATGGAAGATGTCCCTTAATTAAACATAAAAATAATATTTCATTAATTAAAAGTAAAAATAATATTATATACATAGTTTATGAAAAATAATATTATATAAATATATAGTCAAAATTACCCTTACACTGTTTAAAAAAATGAAATAAAATCATTTTCCTTAAAAAACAAACGAACCACATGTATTCATCATTCCGACCAAGCTTTTTCCGTTTATTTCAACCCGATCATAGATTAGACTGATGCAAGGGAGAATAAATTTGAAAAGCCATCTATGAACCCTGAGCGATTGTTTGTGATTAATCATCAGTAGGCAGCAGCCCCAGAATTACTTGCATGAGATGTGCCACAAAATAAAAATAAAAAATTACATGTAACAGATATGTGCATTTGTAGCCTGTAGCAAAAATAAAAGATGGAGCAATACGCATGGAGCTGAAAATAAAGGAGCAAACCTCACGATCCTTTGTTTGTAGTCAGAGGCAATGGTTGGCCAGTATTGCCCCATAGCTACGTACATCTCCGTACGTACGTCAACCACGAGGAGCATCCACTTCTCAGCCCCCAGCATGTGTTTCTAAGCGCCACCTTATTATCAACTCAATGAAGATACATTAAAAACAACAAAGCAAAGCTGAGATCACAAAAGAACAAAGAGAGTTATATAAGAGTGCGTGGGAGTACTGAAAGTGATGAGAAAATGGCTGAGCTTGGTGGTCTTATATATAACCCTCATTTGATGCAAAGAGTGTAATGCCTTGGTGGGGCTGCAGGTTTAATTTCTTGGACAGCTAAGGACTTCTTGCACTTTACATTGTCTTTAATTGGCTTCGTACAACACATGCTTTTCGCTACCACACCAATTTGCTCATGCTTTCAGCCCTCCAGTTTCAAAGGTAACGTTGGCAAATTCAGTAAAAGAAGATTGGAATTATTATAGAGAGAGAATATAGCTTCGATCCTATCCGGGGAAAAAAGAGGAGGGGGGGGGTGTTGATTTAATAAAATATGCCAAAAATAACGTTTTAAGAAATAATCCTTGGGCAATATAATATATTATATGAATATTGGTAAAGAGTGAGCGTCAAAATGTAATTAATAATAATAGTAGAAAGAAGTAGCTGCACCTACGAGCTCATATAGCAATCATTATTATATTCATTCTCGCTACTAACCCCGGCGTATGTATTAGTCAAAGCTTCCACTGCAAAACAAGTGTTATGAGGTGGAGAATGGCAGAGAAAATGTGATCTTCCTGGGAGAGAAAATTTGACCTTCTTGGAGAAAAAATGTGACTGTATGGCAAGAATAGTAAAAAAAGACAAGAAATTTGTGATGTAAAGTGTGACCAGCCAAATGGAATTTCAATCAGTTACTTGCTTGCCATTGTGTCATCTTTATTTATTTATTTATTCTTTTACAGCGATGCTTTTATACTAATATATTGGGGTTTAATTTGCCAAATGATCCTGGGCTTTGTTTTATACATAGGTTTGTAAACATGAAGCATATGGTGTGAAAGTAGTCTATATATCACAACAAAATTAATTTTATTCAATGGGTGTTAATTCAGTATCCACCTCTTTTCTAGATATGGTATATCTACTATTTAAGATGAGTTATCATTAATTTAATTAATTTTATTTGTATTCTAAACATTTTCTTTTTGAAAAATAAGGGATTAAGTAATTGAGAAATGCTCAACAATCACAATTTTATTGTGCAAGAAAAACAACAAGAAGTAAAAGAACAATTTTCTATGAAAAATAAAAACTGAAAGGACTATTTATTTACTAATAAACCAGTGTCTATCTCTTTTTATAGATATGGTATTTCAGCGGAGTAATCAATAATTTGATTCATTTATTTATATTTAATGCAACTTTTTATGGGAAATAAGTGATTAATTAATAAATGCTTAACAATTATTGAATAATATCATTATAGTATTTGAATTTGACTCAACTAAAAATCTAGAATGCAGTCAAATCCCAATAAGACTCTACCTAGACCAAGGGATATATATATATATATATATATCCAAGTAATTTTTCTATTTTTTATCAAAGGCCCATCAGGTAATTGGGTCCAATATAGAGTTTCAAAGTTCGAGACGGACTTGGATTGGGATTAGACCTTACATACCCATAACTTTGAGTCCAAGTTACACCTGTTGCCAATCACTTTCTCCATTATCCCAAACACACCCACACACCCTACAATCTCATCAGGAAATGGACGTGAACATGAATTGCCCCAAACCAGAGCCACCTACAGCGGTTTCTCCCTTTATAAATGTGAAGCTAAGAGATCGAGTATGCACTTTTTTTATCCCTGCACACTACTTTAGCCCCTTGCCAACTTAAGTATCAAAATCCTTACACGTACACACCACCCACTCATCCGAAAAGAAGGAATCTAGGTTCTTGTGTTCCTAGAATCCACTCTTGTCGCAATCACTTTTTGTAACTCTCCACCTCTTAGTGATTACTTCATTACAACTATGTTAGAATAACCTTGATATAAGAAGGTGACACCAAGGGAAGAGTAAGAATAAGAGAAAAATCATATACATGTTAGAACTAAAATGCATATAATCATTCATAAAAGTTTAATGGTTTAAAATTTTAGAAGACACATGTCCTTGCATAATATGACATAGATATACAATTATTATTTTTATTAATTTTTTATCAACAGTAATAAGTGTGTGTGTGTGTATAAAATATTGCTATCTTCGGTGCCTGCTGTCCAACTCATCTCTATATATTTCTATCTTATTTTTTGGGTCAACGTATATGTATTTATATGTAAACCCATGTTTTTCATTTTAACAAAAAGATCCCCCCAAACAAAATGGAAATGAAGCTTGGTGCCAAAACCAACAAGACTAAAAGTCTTCATAATCTCACCCGATGGGAAGGGTTTTTATCAAAGAAGCCCATTCAAACGATTCCAACCTGACAAAACATTGTGCAATTACAAGCAACAAAAGTAAAAGCCCATTGAAGTGGTGGAGTGCACTGTGCAGCTGCATTCAGCTTGTACTGCCCATTTTTTCCGAGAAAATCTAATCTGAGAGGGAAAGCGAGAAGAGAGAGAGAGAGAGAGAGAGAATCGATGAGGGCTGCTTCTCAGAGATGGGGCTACGTTAGGATCATGGCTGGTACAATCATAGGAGGCATCCTCGGATTCTATGTTATGCACCGCCTTGAAACCAATTATAAGGTAGGTTATCACTCTCTTCTCTTCCCCCATAATTTGAAACCCTTTTCTTTTCTTTCTTTTCGGTTTTTTTTTTTTCACCCCCAAAGTTGTTAATTTGTAGTGTTTGATTACAGGAGAAGATGAATGAAAGACTCAGAATTTATGAAGCTGAATTGAAGAGCAAGAAGCAGGAGAGATTGAATGACTTTGAGGAATCTTCCTAACCTTCAACTTTCAGCATCGTATTTATTTTTCTTTTCCTTGCCCCATCCACTTCTTTCGATATTGTCTTGTTCTTTTCTGCATTTAGGTTTTGAGTAGATTTGAGTTCGCCTTAGTGCATTAATAGTGGTTCTCACATTATTGTATGGTATATTATAATTTACAAGTTTTGTGGGAAAAGAGATCACAAGATTAGTCCATCAATAAAGAGTTACTAGACTAGTTTTACCCTAGCTTTTTCTTTTTCTTTTCTGCTTTCTCATTATCGCACCACCCAATAGCACACAAGAGATCCCACCAGCACACACATCAGAGCCCCACCTTGCTTCCCCATGAGCAGCCGGCATATTTTCTCCGGCGACCGGCTACGGCGAGGCAGTGAGAGGGGCCATGATTCTGGTCAAGGTTGGCATCTACCTAGTTCCATGAGCTTCACTTCTTGGAGGGTCCGTCAGTTGGTTGCATGTGATGAGAGAACATTTTGGGGATGGTTGTTCGTGTTATTTGGCTCTGTCTCCTTTGTTGGGTACTTCTTCATTGCTATTATATCCAAGTTGATGCCCCCTTCAAATATTGCAGTAATATCTGCCATGCAAAATGACTGGTACTACTGCTTCTTAGTGCCATTGACACTCCCTATAATTGTGGTTGCTGTGTACTTCCATTGGCTTAGCATGAAGATGTTCAAGCATGCTTAAGTTACCTGACCAATTAAGGAGCTGACTAAGTGCAAATACTCTCCTCTGGTACCATGCTGCCTTAGGTAGGGTATGTCTGGGAGATTCAAAGACAATGGAAGGGAGTTACAAATAATGTAATGGGATAGAAAGGTTATGAGTTATGAACACAATTTGTAAGAACATCCTCTCCCCGGAGCTTCATTTTTGAATGTGATCTTTCAGTGGCATAAAAGATTAGTTGTCTTTACATTTTTGTTTGATTCATGTTGATTGTGATCCTTCATTGGCATAAAAGATTAGTTATCTTTACATTTTTTATTTGATGTGATTTGGTCAATTTAGAGGCTCCGCAATTTTGAGGGCGTTAAACCTGTATGGGAGGTTGAAATCTCACGAGGTTTGGATCAAGGGGTGGTGTGAGCCGTTCCCCTTTGATGTGTGGATCTTTTGGTCCATAATTTAGACAGTGGAAGGGAAGCAGATAGGGATGGTGAAGCAGGGGATCTGATGCATTCATATGCATGTGATCGACACATATAGTGTGTTTAAGCTAAAATTATTACTGGTGCATTTTGCTCGAACTAGGTGATTGGTGTTTGCTGCATGACAATGGGTGAAGAAGCACATGCTTTCTGATACTGATTGAGGGATATTTGTTTTTTTCTCTCTGACAGTGCTTTCCGTTTATTATGTATTCGTTGCTTCTGAACGATACTTGCACTGTTTATTTGCTCCCCTTTCTGGGTCGGGCTTGTATGTACGATCCAAAAAAGAAAGATAAGTCGTCTTATTAAGTTACCCTTGCAGAAACAGTGTGCGGTCTAAGAACAGGCAAATGTTTTAAGTTATAGGATAGGATAAATTATTATTAAGCAAATGATTGGATCTTTCCTTTATGTCTTGTCGTAGTTTAGGTTCCATTTTTTAGTTTCTTTTAGTAATCTATATGTAGGTATTGTTATAAGCACTTCGATTTTCTTCAACTTTATCTCATTGAAAAATAGATAAATTATGAATAGATTTTTAAGGGTGTATTTGGTTTCAGTTTTCTAGTTTTTAGGATTTTATAAATGATATTAAAAACCAAAATAAAATTTGAAATTTGTAAAATTTTCAAAGAAGAAAAATTGAATAAAATTTTTTTTAATAAATTTATTTATTCATTCATAAAATTCTGAAAATTAAAAAACTAAGACTAAAAACAAAAACCAAACACACCCTTAATATTTCCATCATTTCCAATTTTGCATACCTTCCTAAAATATGGTAACATGAAAATCGTTTTGATTACTTTAACATTCTATAATTCATGTTGAATTTTAATTATTTCCTAGTTTGTTCTTTTGGGCGGTTTTGCGCCATTGTTGATTAAAAAAAATTGAATTTTAATTATTTATAGATTTTTGTTATGATACCTCAATAATATTGATACCATTTTGAATTAAATGATTGTGATTTAATCATAAATATTTAAAATATTAATAAATTTAGTTGGTGTGATATATAATAAATTTTTAAGTATAAGTTATCTAAAAGGTATAGATAAATAAATTTTATAGAATATTGAAAAATTTCGTTATTTATAATGTACGAGAAAAACATATGTGATGAAAATTTAAGTTGTTAATGTTAACTTACTTTTCACATAATTTGTACTATGAATATACTATTTCTTTATTGACTAAAACCACAAGCGTTAAAAAATTATGTGGCTAAAATTGAATATATCTAAAACAATGAAAATGGATTCTTTCATGATGATTTTTCATATATTATCATGTGTGATCTTTTATTAATTATCTTATATTACATGTTATGTTTGGGTCTCACTTTTAAAATTAATAATGAGAGATTACACATAATAAAGTTATGTAAAAAATTAATGAGAGGATCCATTCCCCTAAAATAATACAAGGGTTATTTATAGTTTATCCTAATTCCGAAGTTATATGCTATGAGTATTGGTGTTTAAAGAATAAATTTTAGGATTACACAAATCTAACATGTAGAGTTTAAGTACTCACATTAAAGTTGGTAGAATTTACAAATAAGTGATTATATTTTAAATAAAACTAGTGAAACCTACTTTTTATTGTGTGTGTGCAGCGATTTATTACATTTGTATCCATGCAAAAATATTTCAAAGGTTTCTAAATCCTTTGCGTTTGAATATGTTCAATCTTAAATGAAAAAAAATGATTTTACATTGTTTGTAAGGTTTTTTATTCAAGATTGGGTAAAAAGCCTCCGACACATAAATGTGCTAATGCAACAATTCCACGTATAATATCAGACATACAAATTTCTTCAGGTAACAACAATTTGGGAAGAAAACAATAGCCTTCATTTTTTCAATGTGGTTTAGGGTTCTACAGAAGCAACATCTATAAGCAACATCATCCTTTGATTTCCTGGATCATGGACTATATAAATATCATCATAGTGAAAACAGTACAAGCAACGCCTTGGAGCCGGACCCAGATCCAGAGCCGTTGATAACACCATCTGTTTATTTGATGCAGTGTCTACAATTCTGTAATGCAGTTTATGAAAACCGAAGTACACTTTCCTTCTAAAATTACACAGCCAACTCCTCAACCTCTGGCCCTAATGGTTTAAAGACACCTTCCACTTCACTAGGATCAACTTCCTCCAAACTTGATGGTTTCCACCTGGGGTTCTGCAGGAGAATAGTTATTGAATGATCTATTATTTAAGTAGGAAACAACATAAACCAAGCATTGAATCTACAGTTTATCGACAAGATTAAAATATTAAAATAATGAGAAAGAGAGAACCTGGTCCTTGTCCACCAATACCGCCCTGACACCTTCTGCAAAATCATGTCTAAGTGAAGACCTTAAGGCAATGCGATACTCGGTTTTCATTACGCCGCTTAGCTGAATTTTCACAATGCAGAGGAAATACACATTAAATTAAAATTTGAAAACATGGAAACTACCCAAAAGCCAAAAAAAATAAAGGAGTGCTTACCGTGGACAACTCATTGTCATTTCTCCCTAGTGCAGAAGCAACTGCAGAGAAGTGTTTTTGGGTCAAGACAAGGGAGAAAGGAGCACCTTTTCCAAGGCCTTGGAGAGCTTCATTAGCCCACTCCACAACTAGAATTAGAAAAGCATATCAATAATCAAGGACATAAAGGTAACAAACTACAATTTTGAACATTAGTATTCAGTGTACACAACAATTAGCGTATAGTAGACATTTCAGCATAACTAGTGTTAACTAACAATAGGATGATAAGCATACCATTAGGGTCAGTGCTTGACTGGTGTTTTCTTAGCTCTTCAATTGTTTCAGTAACTGATTTATCTCCCCCAAATGTAGAAGTTATCTGAGGTAAAAGCAATTTCAACGGTGCTTCAGATTCAGGGTTGGATTCATATCTTGCTAAAAGTACTTTGATGTCCTGATGTGGATCCTGGGAACTATATCACCAATGAGTTTTGTGTAAGATCATTATATCCTTGAAGACTTATAAGTATGCAATCATCACAATTATAAATTCATCAGAAAAGCTAATAGATATGATAGATAATTTCAATAAAAATACAGGGAGACTCAATAAAACCTGTGGCGCATGCAGTACATGCCTTACAGCCGAACATACAAGTTTATGAATATTATTTCATGGGTCCAATCCAGCCTAAACTGAAGAGGTTAAAGGGGTGATAATCTTAAAGAAGAGTCTCAAGAGGTGGTTCATCTTGACTTACAAGTTATTTGCCAAAAGTGCCTCCTTGAATGAACCTAACTTTCCAGATGGCACATAATGTGTTCCAAGGCCAACATATATTGCATCTGAAGGAGTGGAAATCCTCTTTCCAGTCAATCCAAGATAAGCACCTGCAATTAGTAAAATTTCCAGAATTATGTGATTCCCAGATTCAATAGAAAGCAAGTGAAAGAACCTTTCAATAATCAATACCATTTAAGAAAATTAATAAGTTGTTTAGCTAAAACCTGACCTGAGGCCACATCTAGATGCTTAAGCAGTGTAACACAAAACATGTACTCATTGGGCAAATAATGACAGCATATTCCACAGAAAGAACTAGGAATTCTGTATTCTAAATAAAAACATACCAACAGATCCTTCTCCTGGACTTTGAGCCGCTATGTGAGCAAAACCTACATCAGGAAATAAGCCAATTCCATTTTCTGGCATTGCAAGAACAGTTCTCTGAAGATGTGTAAGATAAAGGAAAGTCATAAACAACAACTAGAATGGCAATTCATGAGTATATAATATATCTATGAATGAGGCCACTATTACAAAGGTGAGGATACCTCTGTTATGATACGATAGCGGCCGTGACCAGATAAGCCAATTCCAAAACCCATTGTTATTCCATCCATGAAGCTTATGTATGGCTTCTTGTACTCAGAAATTTTACATATCAAAGAATACTCAGCCGTGAAGACCTAAAATGTAGAGTATAATAGTACATTACTTTTCATAATATATCAACAGGTCATGCAAATATGCAATATGCAGCAAATCACATAATGCAACATAACGCTGGCAGCAATTCATAAGATACAAAATGTAATCCAACTAACAAACAAACAAAAAAAAAGTTGACTAAAATCAGCCCAACTGCATCTGTTGCTGGTTCTAGTAGGTACACATGGTAAAACACCCAAAGGAAGTTCCATGTCAAGGGAAAAAACAAGTTATGTCAAACTCAAAGAATAATTCAGTAATAACAGAAATCGGTGCAATTCAACAGATAGAGAATTAGTAGGACTGCCACAACAGGCACCTTATGACCAGGACCAAGCCAACACCAACACAGGGATTAGTCCCACACCTTTAGGTGTGGGGCTACCTCATGGTCTTTCACCTTAAAAAAAGGGTTGCTGAGATTGCTTCTTCAATCACAGTAAGACTTCCATATTTGTACATTTTGCTTTGGATTTAATTGGGTATAAACTTCATCAATAACTTTAAATTAATAATTATTTGGTAATATTGAAGTTTCTAAAGCCATAAGCGCTGAGATTACACCCAAGTTTGTCATGAATAATATAGTCTACCAAATAGGTAGTCTTGGCAGTACTTTCTCTAAAGCATACTATAAGTAAAGACATTATTATTGGTTTATAAGTGCAAAAAAATTTTATAGGAAAGGTAATTTTTGTGTTGGCATGGCTTTAATAAAGTGAAAGGGTATGAATCTGATAGCATATATCACAAAGACACAACTAGACCTCAATCATATCTGATAGATGGTTTTTGATAGTTATCTGCTTCACATCACCACCTGCAGATAAACTAACTCAGTTACCAAGTAAGCAGTCATTGAGAATTGTGAAAAAAGGATTCAATCAACAAAAGCAGAAAACAATAAAACAGTAGTATCGCACCAGAAGAAGATTATGATGTTGACAAAGAAATAGACAATACATCCAAAGAAGCGCATCACAACAGCCAGATAACCATGTATTAATACATGACTTGGAGGTAAAACAAATAATGTAATTGGACCTTCTGCACTAAAGGAGTGTTTTTGTCCTTTTGTATTTCGGCAACAACCCCTTTTATATCCATACCTGCATTGACCATCAATGGTGACTCTCAAAACCTTACCTAGCACTCAAAACCAAGTAACCTCAAATCTAAAACAGAATATCCGCAAAAGAAGCTAATTTCCAATGTATAACAGGATGCTCGCAACATGCTTCAACAAAACATCCCATGAAAAGGAAGAAGCGATCATGTATTCCCCTCAATGAATCAACCATACCAGCACAAAAGGCACGAGGCGATGTGCTGTCAACCAGAACACATTTGACCCCCGGGTCTAATTCCCATTCATCTAGATAACTTTTAAACTTCAAATCCATTTCTGCACAATCAAGATTCCCAAGTCAAATCAACAAGACAGAAAACTACTTAAAGAGAAACACTTGATTTTTTTTTAAATTACCCTACTTATTTCGAAACAGTAAAAAGGGATCACTAGCCCTATTTGTTTTGTCTTTCAACTCTAAAAATCAACAACCACAATCATCATTCCCTTAAAATTTCGAAAAATAACCCGAATTTTGCATTCTCCCGCTTTCCAGGGCCTTATGAAAATATTAATTAACTTCAGAGTAAGCAGAAGCTCCATAATTATCCAGTTTGGTGCATATAATTGAGTTCAAGTAACAAGTTCAGAAGCAAATCTCGGAGCACAGTTTCCATTTCTCAATTTAGCAGCATAAATATAGGAAAAGAGCAAGAATAGGCAAGAGATGAAAAACCTAGGTTCATGGCGTTGAGAGCTTTGGGGCGATCGAGGGTGATGACGGCGACGCCGTTTGGATGAACGGTGCCGGCGACGAATTGGTCGGCCATGGCGGAGAACCGTCGAAGAGAGAGTGAGGGTTTTGAAAGAGAAAATTGGAGTGTACTCACGAAACGATGAGCTCCGACACTCCCCAGCAGCACCCGTAGCATGCTTTTCTGTCACAACCAAGGTGTGTGCCTTGCTGGTGCTGGTGTTGGTGCTTGTCATTTCTCATTATAGTTTTCTGACTCTTTAGCCCCTCAGTTTTTTCTTGCTGTTAAGTCTGCTGCTGTGTTTTACGGTTTCTTCTCCATAGGGTTAAATTAGTCACTCTACTGAACATTGACCCACGTGTATTTGCCATATTTATTTCGGGTCTCTTTAATTGATTTTTTCATTTTTATGTGGCTGTTTTTTTTTTTTTTTTTGATAAATTATGTGACTGTTTAATGTTTCATAGTTCTATACCCATTCTCATTACAAAATTTTATTTTTTCACTATTATTTATCTTTTTAATAATTTTAAATGATATTAATTATTTTTTTATACTCTTATAAAAGAGATAGATTTAGTGGATGAATTAAATATGAAAAAGTGCTAAAACAAATGATAAAGATAATATTATAAAATATACTTAAATTTATCTAATTTTAAATTTATCTATTCATTTTCTTAATATGTATGGATAAGTGAAGATAGACATAGTGTATTTAGTATGAGTTTTGTAAGATAAATACACAAAAGCTTTCTGGATCATATGGGTAGTGGTACAATATCACGTTGGCAATAAAGTGCCAATTTTATATCAAAATTAATTGACTACTTATTTATTTATTTTGGTCGAATTGACTACTTATTTTTTAGATGTTACCAATTTCAATATTTTTGGATCAAAAATTGATAATTGATAAGGTAGAATACTAGAATTCAATTTCTGGGTCATGTTGTTAGAATGGTTTCTGGTCACATGCCGGTGTTAGTATTTAGGGCACAATAACAAAATTCATGTGGGCCTGAACAATAGCATATTCTTTTTTTGGGTCAACATCGACAGCATGTTCTACCAAGCGAGTGGCATCTTCGATCAAACAAAAGTCTGAAGAATCACCCATTGTTGTTGTATTATGAAACAACTCAAGTCTGACATATTTTGCTGCTTTAGGCCCATGCCATGTCATCTTCTTTGCGGGCTGTATCAACAAAAATTTAATGACTCCAAAAAGAAAACCAAATATCTTTTTTTAACTTGGGTGGGCCCGAAGGCCCAAAAAGGAACAAACTAAAAGAGGACAGTGCGGGTGTGTAGAGGCCCCTAATTGATCAAAAAATAAAAAATAAAAGATGTTGACTCTGACCAAAATAAGAAAAGGAGTGAAACACCATAAGTGGTTGTGTGTATTAGGGCTCAGGTGAAATTGGGGATCCCAAATGTTGTTAATTTTTCTACATGTGGGTCATTGATTTGTCATTTGCTCTATCAATTATCAAATAACAACCCTATTACTGTGTAACCTTTTAGTTTCGTTGACTCGAGGCTAGCTTATCACTTTATTATGACATAAATTTCACCTTATTCTATCCTAACGAGATTAAACTTCCGAGTTTCAATTTAAATTACTCAAAAGGTAGAACCAAGTTCACAGAAAGAAGTAAATAGAGTAAAGCTACTCATTCAGATCTAAATTTGAACATATTGTTATTATATATACAAATTCAACATCTCTTATTTATATACTCTTCTTACAAAATTAAGCTCCACCAATTTTATTCAAGAGACACTCACTTATTCTTTTGTTCCCATTAACTTGTGTTTATGCGCTAATTATTGCTAAATTTGAGTTAAGGAACCTGCAGCTCCCTTTATTATGACTTCAACTAGCTTAAGGGGTGCGGTCAACTGAGGGAAATGTCCCATAGTGTCAATCATCTCTAAGGCAACTTGCCCTTTAATTGTGTTCGCCATGTAGAGCGATACGCTGCGAGGAACAGCCAAGTCATGAGTGGTCTGGATGATAGTGCATGGAGTGTCAACCTTGTGAAGCATATCTCTGTAATCGGCATAGAACACAGTCTTAACTAAGGACATTGCAACTTCAGCTCCCATTCTTTTCAAGCCCTTCTGGAACTTGTCCAAAGAGACCTCGTCATTTGGGTCTATTGCCATTGAGGCGAAGCCAGAAACCCAGTTCTCGTAGTTGGTCCCCATATTCAAGAGTACTTGCTCAATATCTGAGCTGCTAAACCCTCCCTCGTAGTCATCTGAATTTAGATACCTATATGTAATCCCCGTAGGTTGTAAGAACTAAAGTTTTGTTTGCCGTGATAATTAAAAATGGAATAAGAATAATATAGAGATAATATTGGGTTTTGGGTTATTTACTCGGAATAGAAAAATATATACATTGAATAGCGTAGTAGGATATGATTAATTCAATGAAACTGAAAGGTGAGTGGTATGCCACCTAAAAAAGTGGGTTAATGGGTAAATTGAAAACAGTTTTAAATAAATTTCAGAGGTTTCTGTGTTGTTTTGTTGTTTATGTATAGGTTTTTTCCCACCCTTTTATTGTTTGGTTGGGGATATAATTATGGATAAAAATTACATGAATAAATTCTAAGTGTTATTTTACTTATGAAACTAATTCATATAATTTTTATTCTCATTTTTACCCCTCAACCAAATACACCCTTAGTGTGAGATTAATCTTCTTTTACAAATTATAATGTTATTAACGTCGCTATAAAATAAGAGTTTTACTAACCAGTATATTAAGGATATAAAAAAAAAGCAACTTTTAAGACTTCTAAGTGGGTATTAGGTTAGAAAATACAAAAATTCTTCTTCCTAAAATAAAAACTTTCTACTTCAACTCCTTAAGACACTGATTAGATAAACTCATAAAATAAATAATAGCGTGAAATTTAAGACTATCCAAACACTTAAGAAAAAGAAATCATGACTTTATGTGTATCTCTTGATTTACATGTGGAACTGCTTGGCCAGCTACTATGTGGCTCAAAAGGAGCTAACAAACTAGCTTCCAAATTTAATTTGAAAAGTTCAGGGAAGTATATACCATGCATAATAATTCAATTCAACAAAGTGGGAAAGGACAGTGATGTTTTATTTTTATGGTTTGTGTTAGTGTTTGAGTGGCCTCAACCTAACCTGACCCCATTTTTATGCCCGTTATATGTCAAGCTCAAAAAGAAATTCAAGCACAAAAATACAAGCAATCCGAAGGCCAATCTTGTAGAGAGACCACAAGTGTAGAAGGGGACCGTTCGTTTAAAAGCTAAATATTTGCAAAAAATTTATTTAATAAAATAATCATGTGCCAAGACTTTGTTATTGTAGTAAGTGCATCCCCACCTCCATATGCATGTCCATGTATGTATGCCTTACATATATTTTAGTAGCAAATCACTCTTATACATACTCTCTATTTTTTAAAAAATTACAGTGTAATTATCATTATTATTCTTTCGGATTATTCAATACAAGTACTCAAGAGTTTAAAGAAAAAGTAAATAAAAATGTTAAAAGACATACAAATTTTGCTAACAAAAATCCTAAAGGAATAAAAAGGAAAGTGTTAAATAAAAAAAAATTTTCTGTTAATAAAAGTTAAAAACAAAGTTTTCTTAAGGGTGTGTTTAGTTACCGGGTAAAAATAAAAGAAATTTTTTATGAATGAGTTTTACGTATAATTTTACATATAAATTGTGTTCATTCATAGAAAATTTACTCTCAATTTTATCTGTCAACAAAATATATCTATAATTTTTTTTTTTACATTAAAAAAGATCAGGGATAGTAAGAAAGATTTTTATCCGCAAAAGTTTGGAGATGAAACACACAAGGAGGAAAATTAAATAAGAGTAGATTACCTTGGGGAAGCAGCAACAAGAATAAGCCTCTTAAAGAGGTCAGGCCTTTTGATGGAGGCAATGCAACCGACCATGGCGGACATGGAATGGCCAACAAAAGTGACAGCTTGGAGGTCCAACTCACTCATCACAGTGATCAAGTCATCCCCAAAAGCCTCCAAGGTAGAGTACTTCAACGGGTCGTAAAGGTACTTCTCGTCCTTTACGGTCCCAGAAAATGGCCAATCAAACAGTACCAGACGGTGATTCTCTGCCAATATGGCAACGACCTTGTCCCAGATGGACTGGTCGGTTCCAAAGCCATGACCAAACACTATAGTCTCACTGCCTGACCCTTCAGTTCTGGCGTTCAAAGCGGCTGAAAGGGCCATGTTTGTGTTTGATTACGGTAGGTTCAAAAATAAGCAGAAATAAGGTAGAAGCTACTGATTGAGGGTTGAAAGTTGAAACTATACACCGCTACTAATTAATTAATAAGAGCAGAGCAGGGGTTTTCTTTCGCTTTTTTCTTTTAAGAGAGAGTGGTTTTCTTGGCAGTTGGTTTGGTCCCTATATATAGCATGAGAATGGCTTATTACTCCATTAAGGGTTGGGTTTTAAACCTGACAAAATAATTATTGAGATTACTGAAAGAGTTCCATGATTACGACAGCATCAGCTCAAAAATTTATTAGTCTCACAATATTAGTTATAAAAGTCACCTAATCAAGTGTCAAAAACTATAAACCCACGCTTGCTTAACCTCTAATTTGGTAATTTTTCTTTTTCTAGAAAGTTTATGTGTATTAAATGTGCATGGAAACTTCCCTAGTCTCGTGAGAGTGAGTGGGACATGCTGTTCTATTATGGAGGCCCCGGTAAGGTGTAGCCACGCACGGAAGGGCCTACTTTTATGAGAGAAAAATTAAAAACACTAATATTCAAGAAAAACCTAAAAACGTATAACAATAAATTTTTAATATGAAAAATTCTCATTTGTAAAGGCAAAGTTAAAGATAAATTCTAACATGAAGACAATTATAACACCTCATTTTTACACAAACTCGTAATAAAAATTGGTTCATTAACTCTATTTATGATATACTCACATATTTGTAAGCTCCATCTAGGGGTGTACATGGGATTGATAGAAAACCAGGTAATTTTCACACTAGTCAATTTTTGAAATCAAAGGTAAACTAATAATCAGGTAAAGGAAATAGACCTTCAAACAACATATAAGTATTTAAACGTTATAAATATTAAAATTATGAAATTTTCCAAGTAAGAAACAAATTTAAAAGATATTTTATCATATATATTTCAAAACAAATGATACCAATATAAAAATAACATCAACTTATATAAAATATATTAATTGAACTATAAAATCTTATAATTTATCACTAATTATTATAAAAAGGTTTAATTAATTATCAGATTCTTATAATTTTACTCAATTTTCAATTAGGTCCTTATAATTTAAAAGTTTGTAAATAGGTCCGTATATTGCACAAATTTTTTTAATTAGGTCCCTATCTCTATAAAGTGTTACAAAAATGTTATATTAAACAGAATATTCACATAATATTCTTTCATTTCAATCTTAGATTAAAAAGGAATCCTAGCCATTTATTTTAGTTGGAGCATAAATACAACTAATCATAAATTATGCACTCTAATTTACTACTAGAATCTCACGAAACGGACAGATTTTATAGAAAATTTTTTTTCCTCATTCCAGACGGATTTATAGATGGAAAAACCAAAACTTGAATTTTATTTTGGTCAAAGTTAGTAGATCCATTTATAAATCCATCTATAAATGTTAGCACAAACTCTAGCCAAATAGAACGTATGGTATAAAAGGATATACAAACAGATTTTTAATGATTTTTTTAAAAATTAATTATAGACGGGAAAATACCTCTGTAATTTGAAATTTCAGCGCGTATCCTACGCGTGATTAGCAAATGGGAAAATATGCTGTAACTTGATTAGTGAAACGATTCATTTCATTAATCGCATTAGAAGGATTTTCTGTCTGTAATGTGATTAATGAAACGCATTGTTTCACTAATCAAGTTACAAACGATTTTCCATCTATAACGCAATTAATGAAATGAATCGTTTCATTAATCTTGTTACATAGGGAAAATCGTTCCATAACTTGCGAACACAGATCAAAACTCGACGGGCCTCTTCTTTCCCCATTTTCCATCTTCCACTCTTTCTTATCTCCCTTCTCTAGCACCACCGCCAGGTGATTGGAGTCTCCATTTGCAAAGTTTGCGCCATTGTGTTTTTGGTATTGTGCTCTACCTTTTAACCGGTTTAGTTTTTAATTTTTGGTATTTTGTCCACTTTCTAATGCATACGTTTCTTCCAACAATGATAATGATGAAGTTGCTTGATTATGAGGGAGACGTTTCTTGTGTTTTTAGTTTCCTACACTGCATGAACTTGTCCATTTGAATTCAAGTTCCTTAACAAGCCAGTGGTTCCTCTTTCCATATCAATGCTTTCATTGTCATTGATATTGTTCTCACCTTCTTTGTTGCCTACCTAGACAAGTCTTCTTATTTGCTTGTTGATGAACCAAAGCTCATTGCATTGAGGTATGTCAAACACGGTTAACCTTTGATTTCATCTCTACCATCCCTACTTACCTTGCATGCGCGTGTTGCCTCGTCCTCTTTTTCCAATTTTTTTTTAATTTTTAATCCATTACAACGGACCTTATCATCTCTAAAATTACAAACGATAAAATCCGTATGTAATCAACGACTTTTAAAATAATTTATTTTGTCAATTACAAACGGATTTTACCGTCTATAATTTTAGAGACGGTAAAATCTCTATAATGGGCAAACTTCGAACCATTTTTTTAATCCATTTCCAGATGAAAAACGTCTGTAATCTTCTGCTGTAAAATCAACTATAACTTATAGATGGAAATATAAATCCGTATGTATTGCTTATGGATACGAAAAAATAGACGACTCGTTCTTGTCTATAAATCTGCTGTAAGTGTAAAATCTGTGTGTAACATGTTAAAAATCCATTTGTAAATCCGTTTGTGTTCCGCAAAAATCTTGTAGTGAAAGTATCGCCATATCTTAGTTAAAAAATAAAAATAAAACTAAGTAAATTAAATAAAAAGAGAACAAAATGGGGTCAAGTGTTCAGCCACGTTATCGAAGTACAAGTGTCAATAAAGATAAAGACTACCCTGCTAAAAGCCTGCATAAAATGGGGTGGGCAGGCTAGCTCGCTAAAATTAAATAGGTTAAATAGTCAACTCAGCCCATTTTAGGGTGAACGACGGATTGGCAAGTCACTCGCCAAAAAATAAAAAATATTCCTAATTTTTTTTAATGGGTTATATGCATTTTATCCTTCTAAATTTTAGGTCATATGCAATTTACACCATGACCTTTCAAAATGTGCATCATAACATCCTAAGCTTTTCAAACTATACAAAAAACCCTACTTTTAAAATAGTGCAAAACTTTAAGTCATAGGGGTGTCGGGTTGTATACAATAAAAAGATCAAGGGGTTAATTGCACATAGAATTCATAGATAAGGTATTGGTTACACAAATTGGAAACATCGGGGGACTAAATGCACATAAATCTTATCTTTATTAGTTGTCAAAATTATCCTAGAAATTTTTACATAGTTTTAAAAATTGGGGTGTCGCGATACATATTTTAAAAAGTTAGGGTGTAAATCCTATGCTACTTTATGGATTGGCATGTCCCACAAACCAACACAGGTCTTCTTAGCATACTTTGTCCTCACTTACATGCTCCTTGGAAAAACTTTCAGGAGCTCACCCATCCAAAATTACTCCAAGTTAAGCATGCTTAACCATAGAGTTCTTTAGCGATGATTACAAAAGAATATACATCTTGTTAGTATAAATAGTACCAATCAATTCATATAAGTCTTCTTCAACTGTATAGTCTCATACCTACACAGTCTAAGGTCTTTCATTTTGGTGTGTAATTGGTTCATTCATATACCCCTCTACTTACAGCCTCCAGTAATGGCTCCTTGTCCGTGCCTTCTTACACCTGTCACCCCCCGCCCCTTTCACAGACATTACATGTCCACTAGGTTCTGCTTAGTTCGTCCAGAACCACACCATCCTGGGATAAGTGCTACTTTGACACCATTTTTAATATCGCATGCTGCTTTATGATTGACGACCATCCCCACAAACCAACACAAATCTTCTCAATGTGCTTTGTCCTCACTCACATGCTCCCTTGGAAAACTTCCAATAAGTCACCTATCCTAAAATTTCTCAAAGTCAAGCATGCTTAGCCCTGAAGTTCTTTGGTGATGGGCTAGAAAGAAGATACATCTTGTTAGTATAGGTAATACTAATCAATTCATATAAGTCATCCTCAATGTACAGTCTCATACCTACACAATCTCAGGATCCCTCTCATTTTGGTGTGTAATCGGTTAATTCATGTACCTTTATTTAGAAGCCTCCAGGAGCCAATCCTTGTTCGTGCCTCCTTGCACTCGATCATTCCCTACCCTTGTCAACCCAGGGCGTTATATGCCTACTAGCTTCCGTTTGTTTCGTCCATACCCTAAACCCATACCTATATCCTGGGAGAAGTGCAGCTTTGATGCCATTTCTAACATCTCATTCTACTTTATGGATTGACCCCCACAAACCAATACGAGTCTTTTTAATGTGCTTTGTCCTCACCCACATGCTCTCTAGGAAAACTTCCCAAGAAGTCACCCATCAAAATTTCTCCAAGTCAAGCATGCTTAGCCTGAAGTTCTTTGGTGTGGGCTCCGGAAAGAAGATACATCTTAATATAGGTAATACCAATCAATTCATGTAAGTTATCCTCAATGTATAGTCTCATTCCTACACGGTCTCAAGATCCTCTCATTCTGGTGTGTAATCGGTTCATTCATGTACCCCCTTCACTAGAAGCCTACCAGAGTCGCTCCTTGTCCATGCCTTCTTACATCGCGATCATTCCCGCCCTTGTAACCCTGGCGTTACAAATTGCACATGACTTAAAGTTCAGTGGGTAAAATGCATTTAATTCTTTTAAATGTTTTGATGAATTTTTTTAAAAAAAAAGCTTTTAAAAATATTCTTTATTGATGTATATCCAATTTTTAAGATCTATAACAACTATACACCAAATTTGACTAAAAAATGTTATTGTTAACAATGTTGTTTGTGAGTTATGACTGGGTTTTATTTCTAAGTTTTAACTTTGAGTGAATAGTGTCAAGTGTACAATGCTCCTATTAGTGAGTGTATATATTTCTTACTTTTTTTTTCTTTTTTAGGTCACACGTTTCTTACATTTTTACTAATAAATTGTAAACTTTTTCTAAAAATAAAAACTTGGCCCATGAGCCAAACCCACCTAAATTCGGGTTAATCAGGCTGGAATTTTTGGGAAGCTCAAAATTTCAACCTAATCCACTAAAAATGGTGGTTTTGAGGACCAACCTCACGGCTAAGCCAATTCCGACATCTCTATATTAAAGGTTTAGGGTGTTAGGAGTTAGGTTTGAAACTGGTTTCAAAAAAAAAACAGAGGGATTGGGGTTTGGTTAAAATGGGAGAGGTTGGGTTGCATATGTCTATGGAAGGTGTATATGGCCGGCCAACGTTCCACCAACGGCACGGTGAGCAAGCAACGGGACTAAGGGTAGAACAAAGGCCAGTGAGAGATCGACAAGCGTTATAGGTTGTGAAGAGTGGTTGGGCTTGACGAAGAAGGAGGAAAAAGGTGGTGGCTGGCTGCAGTACGGCGACGCTCACAATGGCAGGAAGGCTGACGCGATGGTGGTTGCTTGGGAGATATGCAATGGGGGCCATGGAGGCCACGACAATGGGTGACGAGTTCTATAGATCTAAGACAAAAAAAGACGATGGTCAGTACCAATTTACGCCCACCCTATCACCATCACCTTGTTCATCATCCATTATCAGGGCTTCATGGTCTTCTCCTTCATGAATGATGATTAAATAGCACGTAAATGCATAAAAAACATGAAAAATTAGTTTTCATGATAAATAGTACAATTTCAATCACGTAATTAATTTTGCCAAAAAAAGAAAGAAAGAAAGATTACTAATACTAAGTGCTAGAATGGAAATGGATAGATAGCCTCATCTTTACCATTGTGTTGACAATGTCAAGTTTTGGTTTGGTTTAGTTGTCAATTACTGATTTACATTACCAACTTGTTTTCAGATGATGGTGATGATGATTGATGAATGATGAACAATAGTGGTGATAAGGGGAAGGCAAGGGATGGGGGTGTAGGTTTGGAAGCTGGTTTTTGTTTTTATTTTTTATTTCTTTTGGTAAATTGATGGCAGTGATTTTAGAGTGCATCATTTATTATTAGTTGCACTAGTGCTTGAATTGAAATAAATGGCTAGGATTTCTTTTTTAATTTAAAATTGTAGCTACAGAATATTCTATGAATATTTTGTTTAATTTAACATTTTTGCAACATCATTTAGAGATAGGAAACTATTTTTTTTTGTGAAATATAAGGATTTATTTACAAAATTTTAAATTATAGAAACTTAATTGAAAATTAATTAAACCTATAAAGATCTACAAATTAATTAAACCTTCTAAAAAAATATATCTTCATAACAGCTTTTGATTTGAGGTCGATTGATTAATCAAAGTCCAATTCGAATTAAGTGAAAATGCACGAATCAAACTTTATGATCAAATAAACTTTAGACCTGAGCAGATTGACAGGCCGGGCTGGGTTGTAAACATCCAGCTCCATTAATTTTCTTATGTGTAGATGTAAACATCAAATATGGAAAGTTGAAATTGTGCTCGTGTAAAAAAAATTTAGAAAGTTATATGCGGTCCGTGATTCATACGTGATAAAGAAAGACATCATTTGTCTTGTTTTAATTTGTTGATAGCGCCGTGACACTGGGAGTGTGATCCGTAAACGTCCAGGCCTCTACCATTTTCTTCCACTAAATCTTCGTTGGCCCCACAATCCAACCACAACGCAACTACTGCAGCTTGACCTGCAAGTTGCAATTCATTCGTGGAATGAATGTACCTGAGCCTAACGCTTGTATTATTATATGTAAAATATTTTTTCAATCGCCTACGCCTTGACATCATTTCAATATTCAATTTATTATTCTTAAATTTTATATAGTTTTTACTTAAAAATATAAATTTTAATTTTTTATCTATAAATATGATTGGATGTCAATAAATATACACTTTTGAGTATTAAAATAATATCATTCTTATTATATTATTCTCTACTCTTACCTTATTTTTCCCATCATCCATATATCCTTGATTATTGTGGATTTAGTTCCTTTTGCTAATGGAAAATGATATTTGAATATTTAAATATTCATTTTATCATCTTTAAATATGATGATAGTTTCCACTGTTTTGGGAAATAAATTAAATGTCCCAATAATATATCCAAATCTTAAAACAGCACTTCTCTTTTCTAATTAACTCTTGTAAATTATTGTTTTATAAGAGAACAGATCATTACAGTGACACTGCAGGAATGTAGGATTCTATACACGATGAAATGTAAATCCACTCTACAAGTTGTGTGCATCCTTTTTAAAATGACAAAAACATGTGAACAAATAACTACTACGATTATGACAAGAAGATCTGATGTAGCATTAGTATAGCCTTGGTTGTATCGACATTAAATGACTTTTAACAATTTGTTAATAGAGGAATTCAGTTTTTCATTGTATTGGTAATCCGTCCCGTATGTTCCTAGCCTCAGTAACAACTATTATTTCAGAATGATCGAGTAAATTCTTGTCCAGCCATGTGGATTCAACAGTACCCTTTGGAAATTAATGAGTGGCTGGAAAATATAGTCTATAAAACAAGAGAAAAAGATGATTAAAACTAAACTATAATCTCCACTCTAGCACATCAAAGACAGTGCTTACACTGGTTTCATTTAAGTCAAGTAGTGGTATGGCTAGGTGTTACGTTGAATGAATGGATAGAATTGTTTTCTGTTCTGCATGTTGTCTTCCCCCAAATTTCATGAAGCTTGAGCTCCAAAAAATAATGACAGCAAGGTTGAGGAGGAAGAAGAAGAAGTGATAATTTTAAAATTTTTAATAAATTGAATGCATTAAAAAAATTTATAAAAAAAAGCTTTAGTTTTTATTTCTTAACCAATTTCAACAATGGATAGAAAAACTTTGAATAATTGAACAATGTTCCTTAAATTGACTTGTGCACCCTGTAAAGTGGAGTGTTGTGTTGGTTTACCTTGACAAATACACTATGTTTTTGGTCAGTGGTCTATCATGCTACAATTAAAGCTAAAAGAAACGGATAATGATATTTTAATATTTAAAAAGTTGGTATCTATTTAAATATTTATTTTATAATTATTAAATGTGATGAATATTAAAAATAAATAAAAATTACTATCATATTTAATGATTATAAAATAGATATTTAAATAGATATTTATTTTGAATATTAAAATATTATTAAAAAAAAAAAACGTTATGTGAATCAGAGTTACTAAAGTCTTGGGCCACCGAGGATGGACAGCATTTAAAAGTTTGGTATGATTGATGAAAATAGGTTTTAAGAATTCAAAGCACTAAAACGGGGAAGCTGAGGCGGATGGGAATTGAATGCCCCACTGCAGTTCTCCGTACTGCAGTTTTAAAAAGAAAGAAAAATCTCCTACTTGATTGATGGAAGATAACTGTAATATAAACAGGGGTAGTAGTGTCAATTAAAAATATAGAAGTAAATTATTAAGTAAAAGATATCTCCTCTTTTAGCTATTTTCTTTATCTTCTTTATTCTCTCTACTCCCTATAATTACCAAATTATACACATATCAAATGGTGTTTTCATTGATCTCTATACTTGATTTCTATGGATTTGTCGAACTCAATCAAAGAGTAAAACGATAGCATAATGGAGCATTATCTAGCTTTTGTGGCTCATGTTCATCATGTTCATATGCATAATCATAAAATATTGGTACCTTGCTTTGTGAATGGATTGGAATTGTAGATTTGAAAGGAGGTTTTGTATGAAAATCCTAAATCTCTCTTTCGAGGTTGGTACTCAGCAAAATTTTGGGAAGAAAAATTTATAGATTAGTACCAACAAGCACAATGAGCATTCAACAACACAATCTCAACTCCAGAAAACATCAAAGGTAGATCTGGAATTGGATTCAAAATTGGATTTAGAGGTAGAATCATCAACAACAAATTAGACTTCACCAACAATAATTCCAGATCCAGAAATTGAAGCATTAGAATTTCAAAATTCACAAAAAAAATTACACAACAAAACAACATTAAAATCAACAAATTTTAAATATGAACTAGAAGAACAAGAAAATACTAATATAAGTCATGGCGGAGGAAAAGAGGAAATTTGCAGTCGTGGAGTGGCGCAACTAGAGCTTTATCGAATCTGAGTAGCACCAAGCGACGTGACCAGAGGGTATCATCGCTTGACCTCTATTAGTGTAACATATGTCATATTAGGTGCGCTACATGTCGTCATCCCAAGTGTAAGTGTAACACCCAACGTGTAAATATTGTCGGCTTTAGGGCCTAGTTGGGCACCCTCATGGATTTGTCTTCCCCTCTCAAAGGGAAAACACGTCTCCATGGAGAGGTATCCACACTATAAGGCATGCTTCGATTCCCCTTCCCTAACCGATATGGGACTAGTTCCACCCCTTATCAAAGAGCCCAAGCATCCTGGCACACGATCCGGATTGGCTCTAATGTGTGTAACATCTGTCACACTGGAGACGCGATACGTAATATCAGATATGACATATGTTCCAGATGGTATTGAGGGTCTTGATCGTGTGCAAGTGAGAGCGCTGGCTCCTTGACAATGTGTGGAACTATCCCACATTGTTGGGAAGGAGACGAAGCATGTTAAAGGTATGAATACCTCCCAATGCAACATGTTTTCCTTTGAGAAGGGAAGAACAAATCCGTGAGGGCATAGTTAGACTCTAAGCGGACAATATCTACGTGTCGTGTTACACATCCTGGGATGACGATACATAGGGGAGAAGCGGCGAGAGAGGCTAGCCATCGACTTCATTGGTTGGGGAGTGATGGAGGTAACCATTGCTTCAACAGTGAAGGCGAAAGGGAAGCACGACAAGGCGATGGAAAGGAAAGTTGTTGTGGTGGTGGTAAGGAACCACTGGCGGCATGGAAGACGCTACTTCTTTCCATGGCGATGGTGGAGTGCTCCATAGAATCTGGAAGGGGAGGGGAAGGAGGAGGGCAATGCATGACCCTCTTTTGAATTGGGCCATTACCTTTGGGCCTCAATGGATTTAGCTATATTGGATTATTGTGCAGTAAAATTGGGTCCACTCCAATTGACTCATCAATTGCTTCATGTTTGACTTTTGCTTATGGGCTTTTATTTAAACGATGGACCTAGGAGGAAATTTTAATTTTAGTGCAATAGAATAGGTTATTTGCTTCTAGGATTAATTGTGTCAAAAAAAAAAGCCTGTAATTAGAAGATATTAAAATTAGGATTTGAAGTGTGTTTATTTTTTAGCAACCTTGAGAACAATGTTGATTTGAAGGGGAGAGTAATGATGAAAGATAATTCTAGTATAAATAAGGATAATAATTTCAATTGTAAATATAAAAGTAAATTGTTAAGTAAAAGACTTCTTCTCTTTGGGCTAATTCTTCAATCCTCTCTGTCCTATCTATTCTCTACATCAAAATAGCGTGGATCCTAATTATTTTGTTGATTAAGAGGTGTGCAACGAGGGTCTATCAACAGAGAAAAATACACCTTTATTTTACAACAGTGCTAGACAACTCGAAACAGAAGCTTGATTGGAGTCACCCACACTACTGGCTGCACATTTTGGATCAGTAGAATTGCCACGTCACTTTTAATTTAATATTATTAAATTAATTAATTAATAATAGCGACACTGATTGGAAATTGAAGACGCGACACAAGATACATATAAGGATTGCCGATGTTTTCGCACATAAGGATTGTCGACACTACTGGCTGCACATTTTGGATCAGTAGAATTGCCACGTCACTTTTAATTTAATATTATTAAATTAATTAATTAATAATAGCTACACTGATTGGAAATTAAAGACGCGACACAAGATACATATAAGGATTGTTTACTAAAAGAAAAAGAAGCCACCGTTTGATTAAAAAGAAGCAGCTGCCATTTGTTCAACGATCATAGAATTTATTTTTTTCCCGATAATTAACCCCAAAAAGAGGGAAAGCATCAAGAGTCAAAAAAGAAGAACAATAAAACTGCTGCAGAGATGGACCAGCAGGCATAGAACCATGGAGAGACATATACACCATATTAAAAAGCCCTTTCACAGTACAAACCCCATAGTATGCTGTAGTAACTTTGGCACTCAAGAAGCTAAAATCCAGCACCTGAAGAGATGACATAGCCAACAAGTAGAACCGAAAACTCCATCTGCTCATTATGCCTTTCGTGATGTCTGCTCTAATTTGTCCCAATTTGCATTCTTCTTATATGCACTTAGATATCCTTTCCACAAGCACAATATCAACCAAATTAACACCCGTCACAATTAACATCAGCCCCCGGAACCAATTCCACAAACAAATAGCAATTCCACACCAAATCCAAGGCGCTTCTTGCAACCTAGCCCAAAACGGATAGCCCATAAGAGAACTCACACACAAGCAGAAGATTCCACAAAAGCTGCTGCCAAACAAATCCAAAACAGAATCCTTTCCCAATGGGTTTGAACAGAACAAATGCATCAAACCATGCCCTTATAAAGCACCTCTCTTTGCGAATTATTGAAGACCAAAATGCAGCAACCATTGCTGCCATCACTAGTTATGACTATTTAGAAACAGATCAAAGCCACTAGTCCTCACACATAAGTTCATAAGAACAGATTTTACAAATTTTGTCCGTCTTGTTTACATGTTGATATGATCTCTGATTCTAATGTCTACCTTGTTTTGAAACTACATCATATTCAAAATGCCCTCTCATATTCTGGAGAGGATTTTAACCGTTTACCCTGTGAAATCCTTAAACTGGATGTTGTTAAGTTTTAAACCCTAAAGTCCTTATATATTGACGTTTATCAGATTAACCTATCTTCTCTGTAGCCTTCAAAATGAACCTCGATGTTTCATGATTTGGAGAAAGAAGGAGATGACAATGGAGATGGGCTTGAACTCCACGGAAGCTTTCCCTATCCTCTCTGCATTCGCCATATACGCCTCAATGCATCGTTCAGTATCCTCATCCCGATCTTATTCTTCCCTCAAATTGCAAAAGTACAAAACACACATATGCAACCACTAGTTTTCTCAAACTTGTACAATGTGGCTAATTTTTTTTTTTTTCCATTTTTTTCAATGGACATATCTCGAATGATGGAGAAACATTAGGCAGGGAAGGGGTTTTGAGAGAGGCAGGGAGGGAGGGAGGTTAGGGAAAAGCAGCAACGATGGGGAAGGGGGTGGCAGCCGCGAGAATTAGGTATTCAGTAAGGTCCGAGTCAGTGGTAGCCATCGTACTGCGATGAGGGTGGTGATCAAAATCCCTATCAGTGCAGAATGGGTCTGGGTCTGGCTATTTGAGGCTCTGAGCATAGGGCAAAGATGTATATTTCAAAATGATAAAATAAACTAAAAGATAAAAAAATAAAATAAAAGGAAAGGAAAACACTGAGGTTAACTCACACGTCACAGGACACGCCAGTCGTGTCGGTCAAGGGACTCAAGCTCCCAAGCATTTTCCTGTTTTTGTAAATGTTATTGTGGTTTCAGGTAGTTGGCAGACAGTTTGGGTTATCAAGATTAACCGGAGGTGAATCCAAAAAAGCCAAAAAAAAAAAAAACCAAGATTAACTAGAGGAAAATAAATTTCAAACACAAATAATTTATGCAAAAAGAATTGAAAGTAGTGTTATATAAAATTATAGTGTTGTGTTTGTTTTGGGATAAGTGTTCCTCTTACTTACAAATCAGATATAGATGCCATCCGCTTTTGGTGGTCTTACGGCCGTATAACTTTCCAAATTTTTAGTCTACTATGGGGATTGGCATTGCTACACGAAACCATACTCACTGTAGTTTACGAAACAGGACAGCAGCACAGCTATAAAATTTTATTTTCAATTATTATATATTTTTTAAGAATTTTAAATAATATTAACTATTTTTTCCTTAATACTCTTATAGAGAGATAGAGAATTAGGGAATAAATTAAATATAAGAAAGAGTGTTAAAATAGGTGATAAGGATAGTATAGTAAAATATATCTAAACTTATCTAATTTTAAATTTATCTAATTATTTTATTAATATGTATAAATCCGTGGAGATGGACATTTATGAAAGAAAAGATATAGTATGTACAAATTAAAAACTGACTCATTAGTAGACCAAAAGAAAAATCTGTTCATTGAAATTAGCGAAATGACAATTGCAGCTAAATTTTAGATATCATTTGAATATCTAGAAATTATGAATACGAAAATAACTAGCGATTTTAATTATGATTTTTGTAAATATGATATATAATATTTTTCACAGTCAAACTCATGGAAACACAAGCAAAATCACTAATTATTTACGCGTAATTTCTCAATTGTCTAACAATATTCATAAAAAAAAAATATGACATTCAAATAGTATTACTCTTGTGCAATTATAGTTGGAGCTCGAGGGGTTGATGAAATTATATTAATGGCACGTAAGAAATCTCTACGAAAAGTGTTGAAAAGAAGTAGTAAAAGGTTATAAAGGAAGGATTGGAGTGAAAATATTATTTGAATTCCTGGAAGGTCTTGAACAGAAAGAAAGCAAAGAGAAACGATCAAAACAGAAAGCTGTAGAAAGAGCGAATGACCAATACACACAGACATATCTGCCTTTGTCATTCCCACTTTTAATGCAGAAGGCTATAATTAATCTCACTCCACCCCTATAAAAATACTCACAAACAGTAATCATCATTAATTAATTAATTATATCACACTCTTTACAAATATACGTACGGTCCCATGCATATTGATTGCTTCTGCTACCATGCAATACACGAGCCAGGGAATTATTGCCAATTCACATGGAAATTTCAGTTAATTATTGATCGAGTCCAGAGCACCCTTTAGCACCTCAATTAGCTTAAGGTGTGCAGTTAGCTGAGGAAAGTGCCCAGTAGTGTCTATGATCTCCAAATTAACCGTCCCTTTAATTTTATTCTGCATGTAAAGTGCTACGCTTCGAGGAACAGCCGCGTCATGAGTGGTCTGGATGATAGTGCATGGGGTTTCGACCTTGTCAAGTATCTCTCTGTAGTCTCCACACAACAGAGTCTTGGCTAAGGGGAGTGCAACTTCAGCTCTCATTCTCTTCAAGCACTTCTCGTACTTGTCCACAGAGACATCATTAATTGGATCCGCTATCAATGAAGCGAAGGCAGATGCAAATTTTTCGTAGTTGGTCTCAATGTCCGTGAGTAACTGCTCAATATCTGAGCTGTTAAATCCTCCCTCGTAGTCATCTGAATTGATAAACCTGTTATGTTGGGATACCAAGGAATTAGGAGGATTAGTCTTTTTCAAGTTATAATTAATTAACGATGGAATTACTACGTACGTCCAGTCTACTTTATCCATAACTTTGGCCATTTTATCCATTACTTCACATTTCAACAAAAAATTAGTTATTGATTTTTTTAATTATATCCCTTCACTCACACACTAATCTAAAAAAGTGGCCGGTGTGAGTTCAATAAGATGAATTAATTATATGTTAAAGATTACTATTAGGTTTATAAACATATTTTACAATCAAGCATTGTTTTTGTGAGTTTGTGCAAAAGGTGGCAAATAAAGTGGATCGGAGATAATAGATTATTATTGAGTTTTCAGTTATTAAGTCTTCAAGCAGAGAATACTCCCCTAGCTGATTCCAAAGTATTTGTTGTTTTAGGTAATTACTGAATTAAGATTAACAAAGTTCTTGCATAACAAAAAGACATAATTAATTACGTTTGGAAAAGCCTCGATTAATGAAGCAGAGAAATTATGAACGAATATGAACATGAAGAACTTAAATTAGGGTATAAAACCATTCATATATATATATACCTCTACCCATTAGATTACACTCATGAAAATGGTGATTTCATGACATGATTTCAAAGTTTTATGACTATTTTAATTATAATAAAATTGCTCATCTTTCAAGACAAAAAGAGATATTTATATTATAATAATATTATTCTAATATCAAAAGTGGGTATTAATTGGATATCTACTTTATTATCTTTAGATGTAATGACTTAGTAGAGATAATGACTACTAGGCATCCAATAATATTGGACACTCACTTTGGATATTAGAATAATATTTTATTTATATGAGGGACACACTAAATATAAAATTATTCATGTCCTTTTATCCATATACTAAATTTTTTGGGATAAATAGTTTCATAGCAAGTGATCACTAAAGAATCTTACTGCCTACACTTAAATTATTAGGTTAGCGATAGATCTCTTTAACTCAATTACAAAAAGGAGTGGGGAAGAGGTTTTAGAATCAAATCAAACCAAAGAAGAACAACCAATTATGAAACAATCCAAGCAAGGCTACAAATTAAATATACAAGCAAAACCTGCAAAAGTTACGGAGAACTATGCAAATTAAGAGTGAAGTACGTACCTTGGGGAAGCACCAACGAGAACAAGCCTCTTAAAGAGGTCAGGTCTTTTGATGGAGGCAATGCAACCGATCATGCCGGACATGGAATGGCCAACAAAAGTGGCAGCTTTGACGTCCAACTCACTCATCACAGTGATCAAGTCATCCCCAAAAGCCTGCAAGGAAGAGTACTTCACAGGGTCGTAAAGGTTCTCATCCTTTACGGCTCCAGAAAATGGCCAGTCAAACAGTACCACACGGTAGTTCTCTGCCAATATGGGAACGACCTCGTCCCAGATGGACTGGTCAGTTCCAAAGCCATGACCAAACACTATCGTCTCACTCCCTGACCCTTCTGTTCTGGCATTCAAAGCGGCTGAAAGAGCCTTTTGTGGCGCCGCCATTTCTGTTTGGGTTGACGGTGGTGGGTTCAATATAACGAGCACAAATGAAGCAGAAACTACGGGTTGTGACTTGTGTTGTGTCTCTAACTAAAGCAAGAAAATAAGGGAAATTATTGACTGTTTGTTGGAGGTTGGGCCCTACACGCATGTTCAACCCATCATCCCATCTCCTTTTTGACTCGTAGTACATCAAGAAATACGTACGTGCCGTCTCCAATGTATTGATGTAATAAGAGGATTGCGTAGTTTTCTGTGCAAGATCACCGTATGTCTCTGGAATTGCCATCAAGCTACTCGAACTTAGTTTTTACGTATGCACTTATTAAGCACAATCGGTGAACAAAAGCTTCAGGAGCTTATCTCAAGCCCAATCCCTAGCTTAACCGAATACTATGCCCATTTATAATCTACGGCCATTTGATGCTGAAGCACAGAGAATCTGTCTGTATGATAACGAATGCACCATTTAGTTGGGCTTCATATTGCTTATGAGATGAATCACGTAAATTCAGGGATAGCTACATGTATGTCTAAATGGAAGATGCTCTTGTTAAACAACTCATGAAGCAAATAGTAAAATTAAAGTAGTGGGATAGTAGCTACACAATAATTAAGCATTAAATAATTTAAAGCAACGACTTTTCCTTGCTCTAAAAACATTTTTTTCAAACTGATAGGAAAGGCGAATGCAATTGTTGTCTTCTTAGAAAGCAACATTTTGTTTGTATATCACTGGCATTAAATGTATCTGATATGCTCTCTGACATTACATCCTAATCTCATCAACCACGCAAAAATCTGCTCAAATTCCTGATTAGCTAACACTGTATTATTTCAACTTCCACCGAAAGGCTCCCTATGACTTTTCAAGTCAACACAATTCAATGTGGACTATAGTGAATTGCATTGCCAAAAGTGGCAGATGGATGGAAGAGTCAATACTCATTACAGATATATTAGCAATAAACAATGCATTCCTCTATCTGTTGCTGTATTGGCAAATGTTAGTTGTTGGGATTTGCCCCCAATATGTATCCAAAAAAATAAAACACACACACACACACACCTCTTAGTAAATTTGCTTAACAAATAGACGAGGGTAGAAATAGAAAATTCTGCGTCCGGGTGCTAAATACACATTTGTTTTCAAAGACAGCGCCATAATTACACTCCATAAGGTAATAGTTTTGTTTTTTATTCTTTTGCTACGCACGTACCAAAGACATCGCCGGCAAGAAGCCAACACTGCATATACAATTTGGGCATCCAATAACTAATTCTAGGAAGACCTGAGGTAGAGACAACTTGGAACAGTAGAATTGCAGTGGCATGCAGAGCTCGACGCACATGACACAGCCCAGAGTTATTATCGACTGGAAAATCGTTGATGGCTCGAAAATTTCGAGTACAAAATCGACGAATACCCTTTTGGGGCAATGAACTTGTACAACCATTTCAGTTTTGCCTCAACTATATTTGATCCATCAAGGAAATCCAACGGCCGTTAAACATTCGTCATTATTCACACACAATTTTCAATCCATTTTGCATTCTTTTTATCGAATTTAGCAGCAGCATTTAAGAGTTCAGATAGCCAATGAATTACCTAACGTTCAGGTTGACTCAACATCTTCAATACCCTTTGACTGTTCAAGAATAATCAAATCAATAAACACAGGTTGCATCCGTAGTTGGGTTATGCTGAGCATCGCTCTACCCATAGTTGGATGAAGCAAGCATTTTCCTTTGCCAACTCACCAGTGAGTGGGAAAATAGAAACAAAGAAATGGCACGTATGAATGAAATCGGCGATCAAATAAAATGTACTTCAAATAAAGGTAATGAGAAGTTTCAATACTGAATATCTTTCTTGATTAAATTCATAACTGAAAACAATTGCAGTAATTTAGGAAATAGCAAAATGCCTTCTACATCTTGAAACGCAAGTCCAACGATCCTCCCTACCAGGAAAAATGAGTTACTGTTTGCCATCATCAATGCAAATCCTTTAAGCAAGACAGACAGAAATTGTCTGCAATAAAAATGAATCACTTCGAGGGTGATTAATTAAAAAATGCCTGTACAAGGAAGGCAAAAACAATCAGACGGTGATTTTTTGGCATAAAATGGTTATGGTAAGATTGAAGCGAGAGCAAACTTGTATAGCAGGATTCCACACCCTTAATTTGATGCCACAGCTTTACTACAGAATCCATTTCTCGGCCTCTTGTTGGATATTATGTCAGAAAAAGAGTCAACCAGTTGCCCTGCCAAACTACTTGGGTCATCGATGAGAGTTTGAATGAAGGTGTTTACCACCCTGCGTTCTTGCTCTGTTGACCTCAGACTAAACCATGTTAGCAATTTCAACCTAAATTCCTGTTTAATGTGACCCTCACATTCTAGCCAACGTATTACTTTCACACAATACTCAAAGTTCTCATCCAGGGAGCATGAACCGTCAGATATGCGTATGGGAGAACCATTTATCAAAGTGCTGTCACAATCATGTGTCTCTTCATTTGTGCTTGCTATCCTTTTCCTACAAACATCCATGCGAGAGTCAACAGCTGGCACTTCTCTTGCCATCCCACGGGTCCAGGTTTGGGAATCACCACTCCCATGTGATCTTGCTAAACCATTTTTCTCCAGACCATGGGAGGCAGCATCATCATCTGCTTCAACAGCCTGCATTAAAGTGCAACCATTATCTTCATCCCTGGAAGACTCAAAAGGAGGTGTTAGCTCTTCATTTAAATCCGGCACTGAAACAACATTTAAATCGAGGCCTCGTGAAACTGAAGGCAGCTGCTCTTCTGGAATTTTAGGCTTGACCATTTCACTTTGTCCACAGCAATGTTTCATATCAGCACAGCAAAAATCCTCAAAATAACCTTGTTCTTGAGCCCAAGCAAGACGCAAAATTCTTCCAAGGTCTCGAACCTTAAATCCAGAGTCTTCTATTGTGCGATTGGGCTCAATCTTGGAGCCAGAAGAGCTGCCCCCAGTTTGAAGATTCTCTTTCTTACGCATCATAGCACCAGAAGGAGGATTGTTTTGAATTATCTCGATGCTCTTGGTGAAACACTTAGCCTCGGAATGACCAAGGTCGCCCGTATCAGTATAAGATACAATCCGAAAAGTATATTCCGTACAAGGCTGAAGGTTGGATATCAAAATCCTCCTCTGAGATTTGGGAAACACAGAAACAGGATCTTTTGTGTGTGATTCCTCCCTACTCTTGTAATACCAGAGCTTGTATCCCTTAATGTCCTCAGATGACGCATCTGATAATTCAAGTAAAATGATTTGGACAGAGGAAGTTGTTACCTCTTCAAAAACAAACTTGCAGGCGGCAGGAAGTGAACCCTCTGTGAGATAAATAAATGTCATCATGCACCAAATAACTGAGACTGGCCTGAAAAGCAACAAGTTTTTTATTTTTATTTTTAAAAAAAAGAGAGTATAAGTTCCAACCTCTGGAATCTGGATTCACATTGGGAACAGCAGCCAGCAAGCCATCAGCTTTCTCAATAGCAAGAGAGCAGAGTTTCTGCACATCACTGGCTATAGGAAGTCTGCTGACAATGCCTCGTGCCATCTTGGCAGACACCCCATTAACTGGACCAACTTCTGTCTCCAGTTTAGCCTTCGCCTCTTGTACCATTTGATGCAAGTCTTTGAATTTCAAAGTCCCGTCTAGGAGCCTGTAGCTCAAATATATCCTATAACAGAGTACATCTACACGCCGGGCATCTTTTGCTATACTCAGCTGCTTTTTCCAGCATCTGCCAATTTTAAACATGAACCACCAAGGTCAGCAACATAAAGCTATAAATTTACTTAAACCAACACACAAGTGGCATGTGGTATAATTATAAAATGGAACTGAAACAGCGTATAAAAATGGTGTGCTAAAAAATGGAAATTTACTTAAACCAACATATCTTCAGTTTCACTATAATATCAAAGGAACTGGAAAATGCCACAATGAAATTCAATTTCATCAAAAAGATACATCAATGGTTGCAAAACTGCAGCAGTTGCACATTTGCTTTACTGCCACAAGCATGTCAAGTTAGTGAGTGATGGACGGAGAAGAAGCAGGAAACATAGGCAAATCTTTTTAAATTCTTTTAGTCAATATACAATCAGAATGCAAACCAAGAAGTATTTTTCTGTTGAAACACAGAAATTGTAAACGATTTACCAAAACTAAACCATATCAACAGCAAAAATGTAGTAGGAGGGAAGACATAAATCATTGATAGCTCAGTGGATTAAGAAAATCACTTACCCAAGTATCCCAGTAACTTTACCACATGATGCACAGCAATAACCACCATCTAGTTGCATCAGTTGCCCATGATCGATAACTCCTACTTTTTCACGTTGAAGGGCACACTCCATATGGCAAGACAACCCACAGGAGTCCCCTTGAGTAGATTCAGATGAGCATACCAACCAAAGACTAGGATCCTTGTTATCATCAAAATGGTGACAAATGCAGCATGAACACCTTCTACAAAAAGTGTCATCTATACATAGAACTGCCCTACATGCAGCATTTTTGCAGATCCAGGAGTTTGAATGTCCAAATTCAGAAGATTGGTCAGAAGTAGGCAAGAGTCGCGTGGGGTTTTCAGCCTTCCGATGTTGCTTCCGGGAGGATGTATTGCTGAGACTAGAAGCTTTTTTTGAGTCTTGTTTTTTAATCATCTTACCAGTTGACTTAGTTTCTGTCATCCTGCTTTTCGATGAAGCATTCTTTTTGTCCTTATCAAAGCACGTTCGAAGAAGTTCCTTCTTTGGACCAGATTTCAGAAACTCCTGAAGGAGTTCTGAACTTCTTGAAGCATCATCAGAGTGGCCATTTTTTTCCGGAGTACTTTGCACACTGGAAGACAGGCTTTGAACACCGGAAACTGGACAGAAATGCCAACCAACTGTAAAGTAAGCCTCTGGAGAAACAGAAGGAAATTGAACTACTATAATCCATAAAACTAAGACTAACAGAAAGAATACAAAAATTGTCAACTGAACAGAATTAACACTGATAGCAGACTACTTCAGAGCATTTAAGGAAAAATATATCCCCAATCCATCATTAGTGGCATCTAGCCACAAATAGTGTACAATACAGAAACAGAGGACAAGAGATAGGATAGAATAGGATGAACAAATTAAGCGCAGTTCACAGGAATTCACTGTAGATGATTTGAAGAACTGAAAAAACTGTCAGAAATATTATGTCTGTATGGAGAAACAAATAGATCATATGCAAAATCCAAGAAAATCCGAAAAAGTTTACACATGTTATCCAAATATTAATGAGATACTCAAATAAAATTCATGTAAAGTCAAAGGAAATCAAAACCATCTGATCTAGAATCAGTATCCAAATGTTGACTCCATAGAGGACAGTGATTGTTTTATAAAACATTTCTCTTTGCATCAACAGACCCAATCTTAAGTCAATCCATCTTCAAATTTAAAAGCTTTCAAACCCAGAAATCAATATGGAAACCAAGAGCAGAAGCTAATACCAAACAATATATCAGGCAAAATCATTTGAGGGAACCAGCCACATCAACACTAATCTAAATCAATTATGGGAGTTCTACCTATAAATGAACAATTGCCAAGGACAAGACCTGGAATCAAGTTTCTACAGTCAGATTGCACAGATCTTGAACAAAACAAACAGATTACAAGCTACCATAAAATGTGACGAGTAAAGTCTCATGCCATCCTGAATCAGAAAAATATATAAAATGATCTTCGAAATAAATTCAAACAATAAGATATCAGATCTAACCAAAAGTAAGAACATTCACAACAACAGAAGCAGTAAGATCATTCACACCACAAGCAATCTGAAATCATTCAAATATCTAAAAAAGCTAAACAAATGAGAGGTTAATGGGAAAAAATTGAGATTGGGAAAGTCAATACCTCATAAACAGCAGATCATGCCTACCGCAAGTAAAAAAGAAAAGGAATAAGAGATATCTTAGATTTCAAGCTAGGGAAGCACCTGCGTAGCCACCGACAACGTAGCTACTCCTTAAGGAGCATCCAAGGCAAACATGTGGCTGCTATGATTGATAAACACTTATATAAGACTGGTATCTATGCAGGCACAGAAGCAGGTGCCGAAGCTTTACTTTTAATTTACTAAATATTTTATAAATATCAATTAATAGGCTCACACCGGTGCAGAATTTTATACATGTACATGGTATACAGTGCACCATTCAAATATGGAATGTGACTATCAATTAGATCCTATCATTGACTTTATGAATTATGAGGAATCATCACCTCAACTTTCCATACCAGATTTTGAAAAATTGCCCTCAATAAGTACGTAATTAAACATTGAGATTTTCTTATATTTGAAGAGTATAACATAAGCTAATCTTAAATGTATGAATAAATTGGAAATCAGTCTCACTGATTTGAAAATATGAAAATTTATTAACACGATATACATCATGCAAACTGATATCTTCTGAAGAAGTTTGTCCCATAAATGTTATTTTATGTAAGTATTTATAAAAAATATATACAACCAGGACATGTTAGCGAAAGATGAAGTGAACTATATGCAAATGTAACTAAATACCTCATTTACCCAACAAATTTGAATAGCCTAATTGCATATGATTCCAAGATGCAAGACGTGTACTCAATCATAGAAACCACATTGATAGCTTGTGGAAGTGGAAGGATGTACTGCTCTTTCAGTATTGTAAGGTATGACCACCAGCTTATAGTGGCAGAACAGCTCAGTGTAGTCAAAGACACCAAAAAGTGTGCCTCAAGGAGTCAGGCAACTTATTCAGGCATAGTACCTGATTGAAATGGTAAAACAATCAGAAAACTAGCCATCTAACTTGCTGACTGCAATGCTAAAGGGATTAAATGGTCAGATGCTTAAAAGAATGACTAGTCGTTGGTCCCTCTTAGCAGCAAGCAGTGAGGACTTTTGTAAATTGAACATCATAGTCTTTAATTTTTATTATGAATTTATGCTTGAATAGATAACTTATTTGGACAAACACTGCAAATCACTTAAATGCATTACAATTTTCTTTTTCTTAAGTTAACGCCTTTCTTTAGTGAGGCATGCTTCTTGGTGCTTTTTAACCTCAACAAGGCATTAAATCTTAGCACCTCAAGAGCGCCCTTCATCTTTAACTATTCAGCTAACTATTGTATACTATTTTTGACACCACTGAGCGCATGCTTGAGCAATTGATATGGAATTACTTCTAAGAATAATGCACTTCATAAGAATTAATTTTGAAGAAATACTTTTGGAAGAATGAGTTCAATACTTGGGATTTTCATCCAAAAGAATCTTCTGCAGTTGGAGTAGATATATTAGAATTATCTTCAGCCAAACTTTAGGGATCCTAGTTTAATTTTTAATTTTCGCAGCCAGACAAAACAACTTGGCTAGCAGAATTACTTTTTAAGTGCTACCAAAGTAAACAAGGGATAAAATCAACAATCAATACCTTCCCTTCACATTTATAACCTATAATTGCATTGAGAAGAATATATGTCCTTCAATTATTTATAATTATAATCTCTAATTCTCTATCCATAACAGGATCACACATTAATGTGTTAATATTTCATATGTTCAAAAAAGAACATCACTTATAGGCCAAAATTTATATCCACAAGTTTTGGAAAAAAAAAAGGATGTCCTTATTGAAAATATCCTTAAGAATAAGGGCAAAAAAGAATCCTATAGGGGAAAAATTACGATCCTAACAGTATAGAAAATAGCCTTGCTTAAATTAGTGAAACAAAAACTTGAATAACCCGGTCCACATTATTGTTGTTATTATTATTACTATTAAGCTACCACAGCGGTTTCACAAAATTAAAACACTTTCATATAACAAAAACAATAAATTATCTTTTGAATTAAGTATTATATTATTCCAAAAAAAGAAGAGGGTACCTATTGGACCTATTTTTAGCAAATCATTGCCACAATTACCTTCCAAAGCTATACCAGACTGAGGGGTAGTAACCATATCTGCTCAGTCCTTACTAAACCGTCACAAGCTTACCCTGCTATAACATAAATTTTCACTCTAAGAAAATAGCAGTATAGCAGATTTGGTCTCAAGCATACATATTACTAACAGGGGATATCATGTCAATGCATTATTCCATTTTAGCACATAATTACAATATATTTCATCATATGAACCAAAAAATAAGGTAGACATAACTGCCAGACCATCTAACTGGAACATCTGAATTTCTACTGATAAAGCATGCACATAACACATAATAATGTTCAAAAGCAACAAATAATGAGGCTATAAAGTATAATTACAATATAAAGACAAGAAAGGCTTTTAGTAACACTTTCTGTCACTTCCAATATTCGTCCCACATAGTGGACCAAAACTAAACATAACAAGTCGACTTTGCTATGAAAGAAAGCAAAAGAAACCACAAGGCTAGACATATTTGAACAAAATAGAAGCTAGAAAAACACACTGGTAACGTAACAGAGTCATTAGATACATAACTTATACTGGCGAGTGAATTATAAAGTCAACTATCTATCTAATACAAGGCATGATTATAAGAGAGCGGACTCCAGAAAAGCTCAGTACCATACCTTTAGCAAGGAATTTCTCTTCTAGATCCATTTGTAAGTGCCAAACACTACAACTGAGTGGCCTTTGTCTGAAAACCAGATAGAATAGCATTATAAAGGTGCTATTTTTGTCAGTGGGATGATTGAAGTAGTGTCATGCACAAATTATCACTTCACCCTATGCCTATATAAATAGAAAAAGGAAACTTACAAGTATAGTATCAGTTATGGTAGCATACACCAAAGGAAATTAAAAAACGATAATTAACCAAAATGATAAAAAAAATACTACCCTGATCAAGTTAAAAATTTCCAGTTGTTCAAAGATCAAGAACAAACAACTAATAGCAACATCAAGACGGAAGTTTTGTTCTTGATTTTCCACCTCTACTGTTACTTCAACAAACATAAAAGCGATGACACATCATGGGAACAATGTGTACTCATAAACACTCAAATAACCGAATGTGGCTCATGAATAAACCAGGAACAAATGGAACCATAACGCAGGATAGTAAATTTAAATTAAATTATTATTATTATTACAACTACAAAACGAATGCAGATTCTTAAAAGGGAAAATAAAATAACATAACTGCATGGGTATTTTCTTCCCGATTTCATCGCAGCCCACCAATGCCTCATGCACAACATAAAAACAAACAAACAATAAAAGAGACTAGCATATAAACCTCCCTACAACATTCAAAAAACCCAATTACGATGACCAACCAAAAATCATGTTTTTTTTTACTCCTAAAACACCAAAAATATAAAATAAAAAATAAAAAAATGAAAATAAAAAACACGTAATATACAGATACAAATGACAAACTTGAAAGTGAAGAGGAGAGTAGAAGCACGTTAAACTGTTAAAGTCGCGCACATCACGATTCAACGGCTGTTCCCATATGCATTGTTGGCTTATGCATTAACAAGAAGCCAAATCAAAGCCACCTTTTTTTTTTTTTTGCTTCTCTTTTTTTCCAAAAGTGGAAACAATTCCAACACGCAAACATAAACGAAGAAAAACACGTATTTTCTAACAAAATCACAAGGCATAATCAGATAATACAAAAGCAGAGTGTGAATGAAACGTAGCAAGGCAAAACGAGAACGAATCTGCGGGAAAAATAAGAAAAAAGAAGTAAAAAAAAAAGATAACCGAAAAAAAAGGCATAAATAGAATTAATAAAAAAAGGATATAGAAAATTTGGGAAAAGGTGAAGAGAGTCACCGTGGGAGAGAATGGGGAAGAATCAAGGGTTTAATAGAGGGAGCAATTTGCTCCCAAAAGAACACGAATCAATCCAAAGCGCAAAACTACTTCTTTCGTCGTTAGTTGTGTTGCTTCAATACAAGAGAGAGAGAGAGAGAGAGAGAGAGAGAGGAACTTGTACGAGTCGCTCACGTTGTGGAATGAAGAGAAGGCGGGTGGAAACACGCGCGGAGGGGGCGCGTGAGAGTGGAGGAGTAGTAGCTCGAAAGGAAGCAGGGTTTGGGGTTTTCTGCAGCTGCACGGTTACTGCTACTCAGCTACTCCCCACCCACACTCTCGTCGCGTCCCTCTTCCTATGTCACTTTTATTATACTAATTGACTTTGATGGACTTAAATGCCCCCCAATTAGTGTAGGAATAAATAGATGTAATATTATATTGGATAAATTACACTCACCTCATTGAGGTTTGTGAAAATTCAACTCATATACTTTGTCAATCACTCACACCCCTTTTTTTGTCAAATTTTAAGGATTTATATTACAGTTTTTATCTCATTCAAACATCATTAATAAACTTAAAGAATGACATTTTGTGATATTAACTGTTTTTAAATATAAAAAATTATAAAAATACATGAACCCACTCTGATAAATTGAAGGGCATTTTTATAATTTTATTAATTATAAACAGTTAATATCACAAAAATATCATTCTTTTAAGTTTATTAATGGTGTTCTTAATAAAGATGAAATTTAATATAAATACTTAAAGTTTGACAAAAATGAAGTGTGAGTGTCCTGGACAACTAGAGGGTGTTGTTGAATTTCAACAAACCTCAAGATGAGTGTAATTTACCAATATATATATATATTCAAGTAATTTTTTTAAAATTTACTCACACAACTTGGTTAAGAGCGATGATTAATTAAAAATTACTTAGAAAAATAACAACTCCAAAATTTAAACATTTAATCTTACCAATATATTGTTTTTTAAAAATAAATTTGACTATTTCCTTCGTTATACTTTTTGGTCTTTCTACACCAAAACAAGTTTTTGGTTTCTTCTTGTCAATATATACTTGTATATATGATTTTCAATGTAAGACTAAATTGATATTTATCATTCAAACATGATACACATGTCACGTAACAACTTAGTACATGATAATAACTTTGACCATGATTTTTCCATGTTGAAATGTGAACCTAAACACGATTCAATTTTGGTTAGTTCATCCTCCGGTGACTATAATACAATGTATAAGGTCACCATCTAAAGTATAGACAAAACCTTGTGACTATGACCGGTCTAAATATAAATTATTGCTATTTAATAATTAACTCTGTTGATACGACATTAAAATAGTAATGTTAAATTTGGTAAATATAGTAAGAAGTTATATCTGTTACAATTAATTTTAAAGTATTCTAAGATTACTCAAAATAAATAATTTATAGGAAAACCCTACAAAAATACCTTTCATGACTTTTCAACGAGAAAGAGGTATATTTTCAAATAATTTTTAAGAAAAATTAATCCTTAATAAAAATATAAATACAACAAGTAAGTCTATTAAAATAATAAGGAATGACTAATTTATTGTATATTTTAAACTATGAGAGACCATAAAATATATTATTTCTCAAGAGGCTAATTTATTCAATATTATTTTTGTATGAACATCAGACAAGGTGGTGGAGTGTTGCACCCTAAATGACCAAAATTCAATTTCCAATAGCATTACTAACTTATACTTTAACCTAAATATCATGGGGCACGTGAAATTTGATGTAAATTAGCAAAAAAAAAATTTATGCTTGTTACGTACTATAAAATTATCCCAAGCTAAAAATGCTCTATTGGAAGCTTTTTGTGCAAATTGTTATGTGTTTTCTGTATTGTCCTAAAATTTTAAATGATATGCATTTCCTATGCTTATAATAATTGACACATTATCACTTTTTATTAAAAAAATAGAGAAATCGTTTATTTATAAATACTGTATTAAACAATACATAAATAAATAAATGATATTTAGTTATATAAAGATTTCAAATTTTGTATTAAACGAATATAAATACTCAAACAAAAATTTAAAAATAATTTATTTGCTAAAATCATGAAATAAAAGAGATTTTATTATAGTTATAATTTATAAACAGCATAATACATTATTAAAAAACATGTTAAGGGTAATACTGTCCAATAAGGTTTGATAACCTGAAAAAATGAACCCTGTAAATAGCGAATAGCTGGGTCCTGTTTCTGCCTGCGGAAAAGTACATAAAGCAGTGATTCCTCGTGCCATTGGTACGTGCATTCACCATTATATTCAGCGCGCTTAAGAGCGAACACTATCCAAATATTGCTTAGTATTTCTTTCTTTTTTTAATAAGTGTTTATATTTATTATACATAAATATTAAAAAATAATCAAATAAATTTAAAATTAAAAAAATTTAAATATATTTTATAATATTATTCTTATCATCATCTATTTTAATACTCTTTTATATTTAATTTATTTATTAATTTTCTCTTTTATAAGGATATCATAAAAAATTAATTAATATTATATAAAATTTTTAAGAAAATAATTAATAGTAGAAAAATAAAATTTTATAGATAAATTTTATTAGAAAACATAGATAATATTATTTTGCTTTTGCTTTTTTTCAGCAAATATTTTGGAGACAGAAAGCGTTGTCTAGGAGCCTTAGAAAAGCGCTCAATCAGCGTAAGAAATCGCATTATCATGTGCTTGGTGTCAAATATATGTTTTAAAACATTCGAGATCTTGGCATCCAATACCAGTGAAAGAAAAGAAAGACGCATTTAATATCATAATTTAAGTTTATAATGCAATAATGAAGAATGTTTAAAATTGTGAGATTTTCAAATATTCTATATTCTTATTATGATGCGATTCTAATCACAAATCATAAATTAATTAAAATAGTAAAATATCAAAACAGTTGGATACCAGTGAGATTACATTAACATGCCACACACCTTCTTAATTATATTTTCTACACGTAAAAAATATTTTATTTTCTTGTTCAACACTGTCCAAGTGACAATTAATTTAATAATCTACTTAACTATGATTATATGATTGAGTTTTGTTATATTCTCCTAAAACATCTTTTTTATTGTTCTTTTAATTACTAAATAAGAAAAAATATTGAATATTTTCATACTTTTATAAATTAAATTTATTTATAAGACATTCAATATTTTTCTTATTTATTAATTATGAGGATTATCAGAAGAATTCATTAGGTGAATATAGAATTGTTCCTGAGATTATAACCCTAACAATGTTTTGCGCGAGCAATTTGATTTGATTTAGTACCAAAAAAGTAATACTTGAAATAGGACTTTAGAATATGTTTGGAAGATTAAAATGGATGGAATAGAGATATCATTAATAGAGTAGAGAGGAGATGACAAGAGGCATGAATGATGAGATGGTATTTTGTTGTTTAGGTATTGAAAAGGAAAAGAAAAGGACTCTTGCAGCAATTATCTTTGACCTCTCAATTTGAAGGGTCACCATTTTCACTATTTGTAATGATTAGGAGAGGTTTTGATATCTCTCCTTTATCGTGTCTTTCGCTCTTTATAAAACTCTCAAATATAATTTGAATCTCTTCCATTGCCCTTCCTTCATCATTTATCACTTCCAATTAGACTCTTAGCACTTAGCATTTGTATGACTTGTTTTATACTTATATCATTTAGTTGTAGTTAAAATGTAGCACAAGTTACCCAATACATATGTTAATTGAGGTCATAAATAGTTTTGATATTTTTTAGGAGTAAAATGCCAGTTCAATTTTTTTCAAAAAAAAAAAAACTCTTGTAGAAAAATTGTAATTAATCTTATGATATTAAAATGGACCAATATGTGTAGATACCAAAATGATACCAACGAACAAAGAAATTAAAATTGAAAGAGGAAATTTTGATTAACTTAAATTTACTAATTTGTAAACTGTATGTGATATGAGAGTGAAATTTACTGATTTGTGAACGTCATCTGATATATGAAGGTGATACGTGACATATATGGCTAGAGAGAATGGAATGCATATATAACTAATTAACCATATGACTACCATTATAGTAATCCACAGATCTATAAACTGCAAAAGTATGAACTATATAAATTGTGTGTAATTAATCACATTCAAACATGACTATATTTCAAATTTGAGAAACCGGTGCAATAACTCAGTTGTGTAACTTTGTTCCATTTTTCATTTTATTATTTGTAAAATAAAAAAAAAATTGAAGAGAAGACTCATTCAAAGTAAAGACATATCTCCCAACCCATCAATTGTGTTTGTAGAGTTATTTACATACTACTTGCTAACAACAAAAAAAACAAAAACATAAGAGTCGAATTCACTAACCACAAAACATAAGAATGAACCAAAATTACAATGAAATACGGGTGAATGATCAACCAAATGAGTTAATCATATTGATAACTCCATTTACTCCTGCTCACAATGTCATTGTGATGGTGAACGTCAATAATAAAGTAAATTGCATATCCAAAAGTACATTTGACCAAAAGAATTTTTTATTTCCATTTAGTGAATGTGCATCACTGTTTGCTAAAATATGAAACAAATACTGTTTTATTGTTATCTTGTTTAATCATGCATATAATTGTTACTTTAATTGAGAATCGATACTCTTGTCGTACTTCATTATAGGTAGCTTGGCTTGTTAGTGATATCCCTTGGCATTGTTTCATCATCCAATAACCATACCCAATAACTTTACAGATGGCCATTTACATAAAGTAATAGGGTTAAGAATGGAATAATATATTGTAGTTTTGACAAGGGTTAATATTGATTTAACCAATCCTAGTGATACACCTACTATAATCAATAGGCTTCTTTCATTGGTGGGAAAAACAAGCAGCTGAATACGTGTATGGGGAGAATCTTCAAAAACAGTGGCAAAAGAACCGGTCAATATAGTAAAGAAAAATGCATATGCATGTCAAACATGAGTTTTAGTACTTTATGATTTTTTGATGACTCATGGGCACTTTTTCGAGCCCTTTGGATTCACTTTGGGCGCAGCCGCATCTCAGCCGTCCCAGTAGCGTTATTGGTTGGTGTGTGTGATTTGACAACTCTCTAACTCTCATCCCTACTCTTTCGCCCCTCGGGCCTCACCTTCGCACACCATTTCAAATGCAACTCATTTTATTCTTGAATAATACCTAATACGATTAGCTCATCAACTCAAGAAAAATGGATGATTTATTATAAATATGAGAGAAGGAAATTTAAGTTACTGAATTTTATATAAATAGTTAAAATTAAAGCATGTATATCTATATATATATATATATATATATATATGTTACTTAATATAAAAGTTATAATATATCTATTTTATTTTCAATATGACATGTTTGTGTCCCACGAAAAGATATTATGCAATAATAATGGTTGCATATGATGCGGGTGGTGGAAAAATAATTTGTATATGGTATTTTTATAGGTGATTTACACTAATATGATAAAACAAAATTACTTGTATATTGTTATATTAATTCTTATTTTTATTTACATTTGCGATTTGATGTTAATTATTTTATAAATCATTCAATTTAAATTTTTTTATCTAATCTCTTTTTAAATTAAAAATATACAAAATACCATATTGTGTGATTTTTTTCCAAAACACCATATTGATGTAAATTCACCACTCAAATCCCATATACAAAAGAAAGACCCGGGTGGTGCGTGATGTAATTTACACATATTTAATTAAACTCTCTCATTTATGCACTTTTGTATAAATTTTTTTAAACAATGCAATTCTAATTCAACAGTGGTAATTAGTTTATTCTAGTTACATGAGCTTATTTTTAATTGAGTATTTCGCCATTTATTATTAGACATGCTAGTCCCTCATTATTTCTTTTGAATTTGAAATTAATTTGCACTTCGAATATACAAAATAAAACGATTTCAATTATTGTTATTCAAAACCAAACTTGTAAATAAAAAACACTAGCCAAATAAAGTTGTGCATATATACAACCAAATAAAGCAAAACATCATCTTAATTTATATTTTGTGTGTATACATAGAGAGAGAGAGAGAGAGAGAGAGATTTATTTAAAATTTATTTGTACAGAATAATTTTTTTATCTTGAGGGTTTTATATGCATTGCACATATATATAATTATGAATTATAACAATAAATCTTTATTATTTATATCATTTTTGCAGTGTACGTGTATTTATGATTGTAATTTTTATATGATAAATAAATATTTAAGCTATACTTCACTTTTTTAAAATAAATTTCAGTTATGCGAACAAAATAGTTACTCAAATATTTTATTTAAATAAAGGTTTAATTATATTATAAATCCGTATAATTTCACTAAATTTTTAATTAAATTTTTATAATTTAAAGTTGATAATTAAGTTTCTATATTATATAAAAAATTTTAATCAAATCTTTGAGAATAATAACAATTACAAAAAATAAAATATTCCTAGCATATTTCATCTTTATTTATTCTATCTTATCCATCTTTTCTCTCCACCACCCAAATTACCATAGACAATTAAAAATTTAAAAAGCACATAACAAAATATCAATATCCATTAAGCAGAATCAATTATAAATCATCCCAACATTCATAATCAAATCCAAAGCAAGCACCCGCAACCAAGGAAATAATCAAAATGGAAGGTAGGAAAGTTGTGTTCCGCTCTGGGCACTGTGAGCCACTTTCACTTTCAAAAGTTGTGCTCCAGCCCCAGATTTGCTGTTGAGAACAAGTATGTACGATTGGTGGCCAAAGACTGAACACATCAGTTATTGTTCCTGTGACTACTAGCCTTGGAATTTTTGGAGAATTTCTTGCTGCTGGGTACTTTGTGTCAGCGTGATGGAGGGAAAGAAGTGAAGCTTGTATGTATTCATCCTTCCCCCAAGATTTCTTCCAGAAAAATTTTTGTGAACGAATATTATGTTATTGGAGTTAAAGGTTGACTTTAGTCCTGAAACTATATATGTGATTTATTTTAATCTTTAAAATTAAGAAAATGTCATTTTAGTTTTAAAATTTTAAAAAGTAATTCAAATTAGTTATTATACTACTATTTTAGATGATTAACTTGAATCACCAAAAAGACTATGTCAAATCACTTTTTAAAATTTCAAGGACTAAAATGATACTTTCTTAATTTTAGGATTAAAGTGAATCATGTATATAATTTCAAAAATTAAAATGAACATTTACTCTATGTTATTGCTTTGCCCAAATATTCAACTATTACCATTTTGTCGAAAAACCAGAGAAAAATCAAGGCTGATTCTTTGGCTAGCATATTAAGTTACAGGGAAATAGACGTAGAATTTGCAGAATACAGATGGTACTAAAATAACTCTTTTGCTAGTGCCTATCAAAATAAAAATACATATCCAAAGTATATAATAAATGGCATGCATTTCAAAATTTAAAGTCCTCATTTTATCTACCAAAAGTAATACGTCAATTTCTGCACCTGTTTTTCAAGCGAAATGGCACGTTGGTTTCAGGTTCAGGCGGTTTTGAAGCTAGTGCAGTAACTATGCAAGAGTTATCTTGTTCGTTTACGAGTACGACCAGTGGTGTTCACAGCTCCTTCCCCCTTCACAGGCCGTTCTTCATTCTCTGTTGCTTCACAGCTCCTTCCCCCTTCACAGGTTCTTCAAACTCATAGGCATCAAAAAGGTAAAATACAAGTACCTCCCTTAAAATTTGATAAAATGACACTCTATTTAATTTGATAAAAATGTGTTGGGTGTATTCTATTTATGATTTATTTTTTATAAATTATATATTAAATAATTATAAAATAAATAATAAACTTAATTTCTATACAGTAATTGTATAAAATAAAATATTTACAGATAAATTTTTATTAAATTTGACACTTTTTTAAAATTTTTATCAGTTCATGATTAACATTATTTTATACTGAATTAAATTCATAAATAAAATTAAGAATTATATCAAAAGTTAATAATAATTATTTTTATTAAAAATTAATGACAATAATTTTAAATAAATAAGATATAAAAATTAAATAAAAATTGTTGTAATATTAAAATATATAAATAAACATTAATTATTTTTAAAAAATAAATAATACATGGTAAATAATATTAGTAATAAACAATATTAGTATAAAATATAATTATATGAATGAGATTTAAAATATTAAAAAATAATTTTAATAAATAAATAATTTAATTACCATAGTTAATAGTTAGTTATCTAATATGATTTTACACTATTTTAAATTTTTATTAGTTTGAAGTTTAAAATCTGATTTTACACTATACACTAATAAAAATTCAATAAATTATTAAATTATAATTGGTAATTATCATAATAGACAGTTACCTAGTATGATTTAACACTTTTTAAATTACTATTACTTAATTTATTTTATAATTGTTATTTTTATGAATTTAATTTTAATGCATTGATAAAGTAATTATTTGTGTACTAATAACCAATATATTAAGATTAATTTTTTTATTACAATAATATTCATTTGAATTTAATTTTTTTGTTTTGACATAGACTATAAAGTTTTTTATACTCTCATTCACTTAAATTTTTTTATTCATATAACATTTTAAGTAATGAATAAAAAAATTAATTATTTTTATAACATTTTTATAAAATTTGTCCAGCACATTTCATAACCGATGCGGCAGAGAATAAGTATCCGTACTACTTCAATGCATAATGGCGGAATCAAATGTCAAGAATCAAGACTTAACAATATTTGTAATTTGTAATATATTGTTAGACCGCTAGATAAAAGGTTGTTTTTCACAGACAAGGCATGCCGAAAATATTCGCTAATATAATAGCGGCATATATTCAAGTCAACTGGCACATATTCCTGGACTTGCAAGCAATGTTGTATGCATGAACCTAGAAAGAAAACACAGTTACAAGATTTTAAAACAAGAAAGAGAGAGCTTGGAAACGAAAGATTGGATATTTGACATCTAAGTCAAACTCATTTTTTCTTCTCAAATATACAAGGAAAAAAGAAATATAGAGCATAGAAGAAAAAATTTGACCAAACTACTGGTCTATTGGGTTAATGAAATGAATCACTGAAGGTTCAATTAAGCTTTTAAATTGGGAGTTCAAAACTGGTCAAAACCCAAAAAATTGGCAAACTGGACTGGTTTGGCTAGTTTTAAACTTTTGATTTAAAAAAAAAACTTAAATACTAACATTTTATGGTAGCCACAGAATAAAAATGAAAAAAATGGAACCAAATAAGGGCACTAACAAAAATTGTTGGGTTATTATTCCTCTCTCTCCGTTATTCAAGGTATTCATCATAAACCTAATTCCTAACAAATATTATTTTCAAATGCTCTGTGCGTGTGAGGTAAGACTAGAAAATTTTATATGGATTATATTTATTTTTATAGATCTATGTATATTATATTATATTCTAATTAATCATAGGTATATATTTATATATTTTTTTTATTATATTTCAGTCAGTTACCTCTAAACATTTGAACTAGTACCTTGATAGGTTTGATATCAGTTTGATTTTCTCTTCCTTGATATATATACCAAAGCATAGCGTATCGTCACCCACCACTGCATACTATGAAGCACAGACACATTAATGGGTGTCGTGTCTATGTGTAAACACGTATTAAATCGAATCTACATGACATATCAATAACAAGTTTGTATATATTTAATTTAAAATGTGTACTTTTTTATTATTCTAATATAGAAAATACAATATAAACGTGTTATATATAAAAAAGAAATAATACATAATTTTTTGAGTTTATAAAAAAATACAATATAAGTGAAACTTATATAAATGATATTTTAAATAATGTATAATTTTCATTAAATTTTTCCTTATATATATGTCATGTTCGTATTCTATAATTTTTAAACTTTAATGTGTCCCTCGTATCCATATTATATCGTGTCATATTATCTATGAGTGTTTCATAGGGTTTTAGCATAAAGGCTCTATCCCAACTTTTATTTATAATATCTGCTTTTGTTGGAATAAAAATTGTTTTTAGTAAAAAATACACTTTCTAGAAGTTTATGATGCCAATGTATTGGAAACTCAAAATTATTCTTAGAATGTTATAATACTCTTGGGTTTAGAATGATAACAAAAAAAGTAATATAATTCTTAAAATGTAATAAATATTATTTAATTTTTTTATGAATCATATCACATTTGACAGGAAGCAAAATCAATTTAATTTTAAATTCAATTAACTAAATTAACAGTCATTTAATTTTATAGTTATTTATATAAATTATTATTTCACTATTATTAAATAGTCCGTTAAATAAATAAAATCTCTTTCATTATTAATGGGCTTGAGATACAAGGTTTTATTTTTCAAAATTAATTTCGAATTCCATTTTGTATTAATAATTTCAAAATATAAATTTAATAATACATCAAATTAATGTAAATTCAATCAAATAAACTTATGTCTTGTTTTAAAATTTCTAAATATAATAAAAAATTCATTTTTTGACGTGCAATTTTTTTAATTCTTTGACCACGGCACAAGTTTAAAGAGATCCACATATATATTATTTTTATGTGTATAATTGACGTGAGTGGATAAAGAGTTTAATTATTGAATAATTTTGTGTCTTCCAATATCAATATGTTAAAAAAAGGGCTTTCTCTTTGACTTTTAGATCCACATGTTTTCGGTCGGGTTTGAGATGATATCCATTTATCAGGCCCACAACGGGCAGAGTTAGCTCTTATCTGAAATGACTCTCAGACCCACCCAAAAAAAATGTACTTCATATTTAACCCAAAGCGAGCTTATCACAGCGAAAGTGCGTGTGACCCTCAGCAAATTTTACCTGCAGCATAAAGAATTTAGCGATTGCGTGAATGATTTATATACTATACGAGAAATGAGCGTAGATTTGGAAGTCTGAATCCAAGAAAAATAACACACTCGTGTGATGCTTTGGAGAGGCATGTGAGTGTTTTTGAAAAGGGTAACGTAGGTAAAAGAGCATTCCATATATCATCGAAGATAACAAGTCAATATATTCTTAACATCACGTGACATGTTGCTACTGGCGGGATTTATAAAATAAATAATAATTAAGTTTTTATTTGGTTTATTTTGAGAATCAAGAAACCTCTTTTTACCTTTTATCATTTGAATCATAAGCATGCGAACTAATATTATTACCATAAAATAAGGGGAAAAGAGTTTGATTTTTATGCATTATCATCTAATAATATACTGTTACATTAAAAGTGATTGATAAGTTACATTCATTCACTCTTTTTGTTATATAACTCTAGACATATTACACCATTTATATGCTTGATTGATTGATTGATATTTGGTTGATTTGGGTTTAACCCTCCATGTGTGTCATTGAATAAAATCATAGTTAATTGTACCATTTTAATAAAAAAATATTTTAGAGCTTCTTATGTTTTTAATTCTCTTTTATGACTGTTATTTTTTTCAGAGACTTCCTATATTGATGTATGAAGACCATAAAGGTGCATGGAGTTTGTAGCAATAATCAATTTGGAAGAATTTAAGAGCTAAATAGAAGAGTTCTAGAGCTCATTTGCAAGAAGTATTGTAATGAAAAATTTGTATTTCTCTCTACAAGGATCGGATTGAGACAAATAAAAATATTTTAAAAAGATCAATAAGTCCTCTATAACTTTCATGTTTAGCTCAAAATTCAATTCTAAGTGCCTCTTGGTGAAAATTGAGTTACAAGATTAAAGGTTGCTAATATTTTGATATTGTCTAGTTTGACCCTCATTAGTATTTTATCAATAGCTAGAGCTATAGATGTCCAATTGAGGTGATTCTTATTGCGTTTGAAAGCTTATTCAAAGAAATACAACTTTTATTCTAGACCTAAGAGCTAATTCAAACATTTTGGGGCTCAAATGGGCTTAAAAGTTTACGAGAGTGTCTATGCCAGACCAATATGTAAAATAATATTTTTTATTATTTTGGAACTCATTTTTGACAATGTGATGATGTCTCTAGGATTGCCTCTACACTCTCTACTCTCTACACTTTCTCTCTCTTCATCTCTCTACTCTCTAGGTTATTTTGGAGCTTCCAATTCTTATTCTAACTCTCATTTAGATTGCGATTGCATTATTTCTCAACATTTATTGGAATTCTCCACCTATGGAAGAGTAGTTTCTTCACCTAGTGCAACGATTCCAAGGATCCAAAGATTAAATTTTGAGACTTTTATTATTTTAATACAATTTATGGTTTAGCTTTCCAATATTTCTTTTTCTCCTCTCTCTCTCATGTTTTTGTGTTAGTTGATACAATTATAGTTTTAAGAGCCGACTTTGATTTTGTATGTGTTTGCTATTATAAATGTAATGTATGGTTAGGGTTCTAATTGGGTATAATTTAATTGACAATTTGAAGTGTGTTTCATTGATAAAGGGATTGGAATTAATTCTAATAAAAATTAAGTTATTGTGGTTGGCATTTAAATTAGTGTAACCATTTAGGGATTGCGATTGTAATTTTTTGGTATTCATGTTAACCAAACCTTTGGTCAATTGTGTGATTGTGCAACTATCAAGTAGAATTACATCACTAATTGTGCATTTGTGAATTGATGAAAATAACCGCCTTTATGAATTATTTTTTTTGAGTCAATAATAATATAATCCTAGATCTACAGGAACTTCTTGTGCAGATAATATATTTAATTGAATTTGATTATATTATTTTATTAATTTATTCCAAACAAAACCCTCAATTTCCAATTGGTTAGTGACACTTCCTTATGAAACAACTTAGGTTGTGTTTTTTACTATATTTTTGTGTAACTTTGTATAAAAAAAAATTTAATTTATTGTGGGTAGTAACTACTTGCATAAGTGATTAAGTCTCATTCTTATTATTTGAAAAGTTATGTTAATAGAATGGTTTAATTATGTGATAATCTTAAAAAATTCTAGTAAAAATTAAATTCAGGGGGAAATGTTGTGACTCAAAATTATGCTAGCAGCAAATTTGGCGATCTATTAGTACCAACAGGGACCCTTGTCTCTTTTTTCCTTCTGTCACATTAATTCTTCTTCGATAAAAAGCTGTAAGCAGTTTTGCCCTTTTTCTCTTAACTACTATTTGTAACATGGGAGGGAACTCAATAAGATGACAGACAGTGGAGCCAGAGGACGGCAGGGTTAGTAGCATTTATTTAATGATGACAGCAACATTATATTGGCAGCAAAGCCATTACCCCTGTCCCTGTGTTGCCGCTGTCTCCAGAAGATTTTGCTTGTGATTCAGTTCAGCTTCCTTTGAGCCTCAATGCATGATCAAGCTTGAGCCTGTGACTGTGATCATAATATAATTATTTTGTTTGCTAGTGGGGATACACTTTTAGTTTATTAATCTGCTTAAAAGCTAGTAGAGTAGCCGTACACGATGGTGTTCTTTGAAATCTTCTGCCTTCCCATCAATTGGCTTGTCATATTGTGTATAATTGTATATAGTATATATTTAAACCATTATTGTAAATTAAAGCAATAATATATAGAAATGGTAAAACATTAACAAATACTTAAGTGTATATATCACAACATGAATAAATGCGTCTTTATTGTTTTCTAATAGAGTTTTTGAATTATTGATTGTGGGACTGTTTATATATATTAATTCTTTATCTCAGAGTTTACTCTTCGTTTTTCTTTATTTCTAATAGTATGCTTTGATTTTAAATTTTGAATTTATGGAATTTTCTCTTATTAAAATATTTTTAAATCCAATATATAATATTGTCTACTTGTAACTATACCAGCCATATTCAAGCTATACGAACAATATTGATTCAATATTTATTAAAATTTTGATGCTAAGTCGACAAGAATTAGCACAATTGATAAGGAGGTTCGTATCTTACGAGAATGAGACTTCAATTTCCTGTATCAAAGTCTTGGGACTTTGTCCGAGTTTATAGTTTTGGTGGAATGAATACTCATCCAATAGCAATAAGCCAACAAAAATTTGTAATGCATATCGGTATCACGTATTTACCATACGTAACACTAATCATACAATATTAACTAGTATGGCTGTAAACAATAAGCCTAGATCTTATCTTGGACCACTGCTCTTTCTCTAGCCAGAAAACTCTACCTTATAAGTACTATATCTGTATTACCAAAGGCGTTTAAAAATCTAGCTGCTACTTATTTCCACTTGCATATTGTTTGATCTGGAAACAGGATTTGAGATGGAAGCTCCTAAACAGGCTATAATGAAATGAAGAATAGAGATTACTATTTTTTTATGTTATATATATAATTTTTTATTTTTTGTGCAACATGACTAGTGAAATCTTTAGCCATCAATGCTAATGCCATCGGAACCTTAACCAAATATAGTAATATACTGAAAGATGCGAATTCTCAGAGGAAGAGACATTAATGCATTACTTTTTTCTAACTTTTCTTTCCTGCAAGAGTATTGCTGGAACATGGCATTTGGCACGGGTATCAATCTTATTATATGCATAATAATAACAACAACATGACAGAGAAAAAATAGTTCATTCATTCATTCTACATCAAATTTTGTCTTTGTTGAATCTGCTGAGGATGGTGGTGCTGTGTGCAGAATTCTTCCTCATCATCAGCATAGAGAATTATTCCAAAGCTCTGCATTTTTAACCTTAGATACACTTTCCAACACCTCCAAAGGAAGAATGTCGCCCATAACAACTACCATTTTGGTTTCCAGATCTACCTTGTATGAGCTCACTCCTGTTGAGAAGTTAGATAGAGTCAATCATTAGAAATAGCTAAAAATGCAAACAGAATAGCATCATACCACATACTGATAAGTGAGAGCAAACAATAACCATGTTTGACTTTTTTACAGATGGCATAGCATCTGTCAGAAGGAGGGCCAGAATAATTCATCAATGCTGATTGACAGTTGGGTAACCTCTCTGGTGGTTTTATCTTGCAGTTCAACAATTGTGATTCGAATTTGGTTCAGCTACTGATGAAGTGTTGAAACAAACATACCACACACACACACACACACACAAAAGTTAAAGCAAAATAAATTGCAATGCTAACCTGCCCATAGATAAACTAACGGGATATCAGAATGTTAATCTCGAGCCATTTTGTTATAGTCTGAATTAAGTGATGAAATCTTTTTTTTTATTTTGGGTAAGCAAGTGATGAAATCTATATTGAAAGGTTTTGTCTGGCAACTCCATAAAATTAGCCAAGTGGTTAAGAATTAGTCGCGTATCCCACTAATTCAAGTTGGTAACGTCGATAAATTTTTTATTAAATCATTGAATACAAAAGAGTATAATGGAATAAAATTGGAATGTGCTCACCTTCCAACTTTGAGATATGCTTCTCAACTTTTCTTGCACAACCATGGCAATGCATGGAGACCCTCAATATCACTATCTGCACAATTAGATTAAGAGGAAGAAGCGTGTCCGAATTAATGAGAGAAGAAGAGTGAATGGTGTTGCCCATGAAACTTGACCGCAAAGAAAAAGATAGAAGAAAAGCCTCACCTTGGGTTTTAACTGAAAAGCCAATGTCTGTTTTCCAGAAACAACATCCTTCATTCTTAGTTTATGATCACTGTCACTTGCAATCAAGGGCTTGCTCTCAAACTCATCTTCAGATTCCATAGAATTTACACAGAAGCAGGAGTTTGAACCAGAAGAAAGACAGAACGTGTCTAATATCTTAGTAAGTTTCCCCATCTCAACCTTTTTTATTCTCGCCAACACACAGGCAACCCTGAGCTGAAAGAAGTTCCTTTGCCGCTTAAGTCTCAACCAACTGCTTGAATGTTGCAAATTCCAAAGCAGACTAGTTATAATAATTGTATTTTATGTTAAGCTCAAATTTGATTGGGGAAGATGGGGAAGCCAAAATCTGCACAGAACCCAATGAGTTCTATTTTAAATAATAATAATGATAGAAAATTGACCCTGTGCGATTAGAGTTGGTTTGTCGTGTGATGAACACTAAACAGTAGATACTGACCAAACTAAAACCCACAGTAGACAGATAACACCATAAGGGTCATAAAAAGCGAAACAAAATTTGAGAAGCGTCTCATTGACTACTTTAGCCTATAGGCGAAACAAGATTCATATGATCAAAGAGGAGGGATAATAAAAAGGAAAATGAAACCGTGGTCACAAGACAAGCAGTAGGAATGACGAACTTTATGTGGGTGTGTGATTGTGATGAATCTCAGCTCAAGATGGAGAAACAAAATATATATACGTAAATAGATCCATGTGGATAAGTATTAGCATCCAAATTAGTGAACCATGAGCATGGTAAAGAGGTCAAATATAAAGGAACAAAGTCAAGGCATATTTGGTAATACAACTGTAAGGCAAATTGAAAACAAAATACTAAAGAAGATGGATGGCATAATCGGAACTTCGATAGTCGCAGCGTGCTTCAAATCTTTATCATTATATTTGTTCCCTAATGACATTCATAATGGTAAACTATCGTCATATAGCTATAGTGCACAGTGCTGATTGACATCACTGTTGAATTGAATAATGTATGAACGTAACACACCTAAAAGCAACGTATAAATAAATCACACACTATATCTTGAACTAGATCATTAGAAAATATACTTGATTGAGAGGCTTTTGCATGCTTAGCATTCTAAACTATGCCATTAATTAATTTTATACCCATAAATGTAAAGAGGGGGAATGATAGAATAAGTAATTAAGACTTGAATGAAGCTAAAATTGTTGACGTCTTTGTCTATACTTTGAAGAGAAATTCTTACCTTCTTAAGTAAAACAAAATATTTACTTTTCATTTAGTGATTGATAAATCAGCTATTGTATTGAAAATGTTAGGAAGATGGGAGGCAATAATGATAAAAAACTTATGTGTTTATTAATAAATAAATCAAAATAAATATTATCTTTTACCCTTTGTGCACCTAAGTATATCTCATGCGTTGAATACATAATAGTAGTAGTGCAAAATGGGACAGGCGCCATTGCATTATTGGACACTATGAGCTCAGAAGCGTTCCCGAATTATTGAATCATTGAATAATTGTGTTAAATGAGAGCTGTTTTCTATCCACAGGTTGGTCCATGTGATAGTGGATCCTTAAAAAAGAAAAATGCATCACACTGAGGAATTTGACAAAGCTAAGGGTGAAGACACATGTGTCAGTCACATGAGTTTTGCTTATGCGACGATAAAAGTAGAGTGAGGGAGTTTCTCGTGGTGCTTATGTTTGAAGTTCAGATTATACACCAAACAGAAAGAAAGGGCACCGTCTCACCGTTATAATATACATTTACAAATTACAAGGAGGAGGGAAAGCTTTATGGTTTTTCTTTTTACCAGCAATTTGCATGAAACACCTCTGATTTTGCATGAGAATGAGATTGCAGTGTGCGACATGACATGCCGTAATAATTGGTTCGCCATAGTAAAGACCACGATACAGGTTTGGATGAAAACACTGGTTTTAGCATACTATTTTGTAAATAAATTTACTTTAATGTTTTCATGATTTATTTCTTGTGTAAGAGATTCCTTGAGTAAACTTTTGCAAAAACTAATCACTTGTACAAAACAAATTATATAAAAAAGTGCATAAGACAATTCTCTTTTAAAAAAATCTTAGTCCGATTGGTGGCTCTCTAATGCAGTCATGAGTGGTCACAGAACTTTCTTTAATTTAGCCATGGACTTCATTGCTCAAGTGACTTCGCCTTCAGAAGCCACAATTATATTTTATATGTAAAACTTAAAAGTGGCAGGTCGTAGTGGTTAATTGCCTCTGGAAGCTTACTAATGGAAGAGTTCTTAACCTGATTTGTATATGAAATAATTAATTTAGCATCTTTTCTGTAAATTTTCAAAAATTGGTTACACATCAACGAAAGATATACAAAAACAGGAATGATTTTTGGTACGAAAGGCAATTCGTACTTGAAGTGTGAAAGGCGTATTTTCTCTCTCTCTCCCCACATTTGTTACCTCTCTCTTCCATGATTTTCGCTGGATAACGTGATTCTATTGGATGATTTTCGCTGGATAACGTGATTCTATTGGATGAGAAATCTTTCGCACAGTTTCGTGCATTTGGTTTTCGAACCAATAGCACCACTCTATGTAAAATAGTTTTATGCGTACAATTCTGAAAAGAGAATTACTGCTGTCAAGATTTTTTTTTAAAAAAAAAATCAATTAGTCCATCAAAGGCTAACATGTCACCACATTAGTTCTCCAAAAAAAAACTCTAGAATTCATCCACCAAAGGATCAAAGCAATTATCAAATTCATCCTTTTGCGGCATCACCTTAATATTCTACAAAAATGAACATGGTGGTTTTTTAGTTTTTTCAGAGACTTGTTTGGTGATAAATGTTTGGAAAACATTTTACAGTGACCTTAATTTTTTTAAAAATCCGTTGACATTTTAATAACATTTATGCAATTATCTTTTTGAACAAGAATAAAAAACAATGAAGAGATTATAATATAATGTGTTCAAGCTTTATAATTCAAGAATTATCCACTACTATTAGAAGTCATACATGCATTTTTTGTTTTTTAATGAAAGAAGTCGTATATGCCTAACAAATCATAACCTTGCCCCTTATACCGTAAAATTATTAGAAGTTATATATTAAATCATCATAAACATTCACTTAGCAGCTAATTTTTTTCGTTGACATTTTAATAACATTTATGCAGTTATCTTTTTGAACAAGAATAAAAAACAATGAAGAGATTATAATATAATGTGTTCAAGCTTTATAATTCAAGAATTATCCACTACTATTAGAAGTAATACATGCATTTTTTGTTTTTTAATGAAAGAAGTCGTATATGCCTAACAAATCATAACCTTGAACCTTATACCGTAAAATTATTAGAAGTTATATATTAAATCATCATAAACATTCACTTAGCAGCTAATTTTTTTTTCAGAAAGTACATAAATCTGACGACAGAAACGTGCATCTCAAAATCAGCCGTTACCGATCAACATGAAACATAACTAAAGGGGCAACTGGTAGTGCATGTGAGAGATTGAATTATAGTTACCTTTCTTATGCGACGAATTTTTTGGTATGTACTTTTCTTATGCAACGAATTTGTTTGGGAGTGTCTTAAAGACACGTATTACTAAAATACAATATTAAATAAAGAATTATTATATTAATACCATTCAAAAAGATACTATTCAGTAATTACGTTCACTAAAAACCTTTAACATGGGATTTCTAATATCTATGTATTTTTAACTAGTTCCAGCACTTTTTAACATAACCCGTTCTTGTGAAAAGCTCTTTTTTTAGTAATTCGTCTAAAATTGTTTAACAAGTCTCTTAAAAGTATTTGTAAAAAAATTGTGTAAAGCTATCATCCACTAATCCACGAATTATACACTTAATTAATTAAATAAACCAATCATTGTTGTCCAGAGCATGGTTGGTACCCCACTTCGGACATTTCTATCTGGATTGCAGTTAGAATAATTCTGTGAATTGAGGCACCGACTGCACAGTCACTATCCATCCATGTAGAGACATCAGGGAACAAAGCCCGTGCTTTACGGTTACGGTAAATCGGACAGCGCAGTAACTACGGATTAAAATGTACACATCCAAATTTTTACCAAAAATAAGATGCACACACCTAAATGAATCAAAGAAAACAAAATGCCAGCCCCCAATGCAGGACAACACGTTTGAAGCTCATCATTTGTTTGCTTAAAACATGTCGCATTTGTATCTTTCAGCATTTTATACATATCCTCATCCAGAGAGGAAAACTTGAAATGGGGGACCGAAAGAGAATTACTACATGATTGAGAAAGGACATTCAAAAATCAAAACCCAATGGTCACAGTTTTACAAGCAGGTATTGCTTTTTCCTGATCACCGATTCAAGGTGTGCTTCTTCCTAATCAATTATAGCAAAGATGGGTGTTCTTCTGTATGCATATTGAATAATCTTACCAAAAAGAAGACATTTACAGATTTACTGTAAACTACACTACTACAGAAACTGTACACTTCTTCCATCAAGGCCCATCTCATTTTTGAATATCTGGACAAATAGATGAATTATAAGCAGTCAGTGGCACATACGTAGGCGCATACAGAGTCAGACTGAGAAAGCAACTTGCCTTTGAGGCTTGAGCCGTCTCTGACGAAATTCAATTTCAAGTTTTGGATCTGAAATTTAAAAGAATAAAGCTATGATGGACCAATGTAAAATCATTTAGTGGACAGCTATGCTAATGAAACAAGATTTTAATCCCTATCATTTCTATCTGCTAGGGGCTTATTGATGTAACAAGGTTTAGCTGAACCAGCTATCATACTGCATCCCTACTACCTATCTGGAAGGTAGGTAAAAGGGAACAATCAAAGGATATTTATCAAGTTGCAGCAAAATTTTCTTCATTTTTCTTTTTTAAATTTTTTGAACTTTCGCACCTAAAATAGATTTATCAAGTATTCCTCTCAGCAACTTGGAATTTCTCCATTTATTTAAATATTTTAAGAATTACCTTGAAAGACAGATATCAATAATTGCAAGTTTGCAACAGCCATGCGCCGTATAAAAACAGATAACATGAAACTCAAACATAAGCGTTGCAGACTGAGTCATACCTTGCCTTCCCTCCATTCCTGGAACCTAGTTGAGACAGAGGAGCATGTCTCACTAATGCCAACCTAGGAGAATGATCATCAACAGCACCATAAGGCAGGCCCCCATGTTGGATAACTGCAGGTTAACACTCACATTAATGAAGATTCAACCGAAAGTGCTGCATCACCAGGACAACATTTAGACTTTTATTCTGAAAAGAAAATTTTCTGAATAACCTATTCTGTGATTTGAAAACTTTTCTGGCAAGGCTCTAATTTTGCTGCCCTCAGTCACAAGAACACTAAACTATGATCTAGGGGGATCAAAGTTCAACTTGTATATAAAATGTGCACAACTATGTTATAGTCCTCGGTCACTAATGCCATTGCTACAATCAAATGGATAATTTTAAAATTTGACCCAATTTGTGAAGCAACAGTGAATTACCGGGTGATAGTGATGGACTGCCACCAAACTGAAAGGAACCACTTCCAACCAAGTCATGTCCAAGGCTAGTAGTTTGAGGCTGTGTTTCAACGGATGAGTTTGCTACCACATATTTAATTGAAGTTTGATGATATTCATTGCTGGGATGTCGAGTTAACTGCTGACTGCATAGTGGCAGCAGAGGAATTCCATTGGCATTGTCCTGATTCTTCTGAATTGAATAACGTTGATAGGTTTGCTGGGATGGAAAGCAATAACCCGCCACCTCTCCACCCATTTGACGTGAGACAAGTTGTTTATTTCTTCTGCTGTACCGTTCATTGCTTCTCCGTGGCATGAAGATGTCATGACTAGAAGCGCAGGATTGCACTTGGGAAGAACTAGAACTTGTAGTTATTTCCTTGAGCTTTCCAGGTCTACAAGGTCCGAATTTTCCAAAAAAAGAAGGCATTGATAAATTCGGAATAAAATTCACTATCGAAAATGTATGCAGAAAGCATTTGTTAACATACATTTGGTGTTTGGATGAAGGATTTAGATGATTGCTCTTCACAATCGGTTTATACTTTACAGGTCCTCTTCCTCTGACCATTCTTGATGTGTTATAGTTCTGATTTCCACAGTTGTCAAGGGATCCAAATTGGTTAGTGTCTGCATATCTGTGGCCCTTGCTTCGGTTCTTCCTTTGTTGTTGACCATTACTCTTCGGAGCACCTTTATCCTGAAAAAGTTGTAAGGTGTGATCATCAGATTATCATAATTTGTTGCACAATTCATCACCAGAGTCAGGCAATTAAGTATCAAAAAATGCAAAACAATCAGTATTTAGCATGTAAGAGGATTTCAAACAAAGGCACGGTAAACTAATATTAAATGTTTCCTGCACTGTCATGTCTTCAAATTTGTCATGCTTCCACTTCGGTCCATCTGCGCATTCCCACAATTTTGCTCCAATCATAGCACCCCTGGATGACAGAACACGAGAGCAATGATTCAAGGGGGATCCATGCACATATCACACAATAAACACTGATCATGCACCGAATAATGCAGACCGGATTAGAAACCGATAATCGTCCACATACATGAGACAAGGAGAACAGTTGAAAAAAAAAATGAACAGGAAAAACAAAAGGAAGTGCAAGATCTAATACACGAAAACCTTTAATCTAAATTGAAAACTAGCATTATTTGAGATTGATAGCTAGCTCGATACTACAATTCCTGTCCCTAGTAGATTTAAAAGCAACGCATTACACATGAAATGCATAATACTGATGGTATAGTACTACAAAAATTTTATATTTCGTCAATGCTGCTGTCAGACAAACATACAATTGCAAGTAATAAACAGAAGCATAAAATCAAGACCTTTCTAAGATGTATCAAAGAAACACGGACAAATTCTTTTAAGTATTTCTTGACGAGTGCCTTACAGAAACCCCTAAAAAGCTAAATAGAAGCCTGTATTTCTTTGAAATTCTTGAGGCATAAAATCTTGCAAGTAGTAGCGGTAAGCCGGTAACCATCAGAACACAAGAGCATGAACTCAGAGTCAAACAGGACAAACTCAGTATTTGAATGTATAGCTCATAAAATCAGCGCATATAATCATCAACAGGAACGGAGAAAGAATCATCATCAACAACAAAGTATTCAAATAAAGTATTCGAAAACCTGCGTGTGCGATAGCGGCGACTTAGAAAGCGGTCATCGTGCATGTAAAACCAGCCAGTCCTAGGCACGGAAACTAATTCGTCACTCACAGCCTTCTCCTCTGCTTTCGCCTTATTCACACGACGCATCGTTTCTTGAACCTCTTCTTCTTCTTCTTGGCTCACTACTTCGAGTTCTTCTGCGACGACTCCTCCCACTTCAAGCTCGTCACAGAACTCCGATGATCCTTCGCCGCCCTCCGACTCATCACGAGGGAGACAAACGCAGCTCCGCCGGTACTTTTCTTTGGCCTCCTCGCCGGCGTCTTCTTCTTCTTCTTCGTCGTCGCTTGCTTCCATCCTCCGTGCCGTCCACCGCAACGCCGAAACCTCATCGGCGTCGCTCTCATACTCCGACTCCACTGAATTTGCTTCCTCGGAATCCGACATAGATCGCAAAATGTTCTCAGCGCGTGATCACAGAAGTTTGAGAGAAGAAGAAGAAGAAGCTTTGTTTGTCCCTATTTAGATGGTTATGGTTTGTTGCTCGGTGGTTCAAGCAGAGGAAGTGGAGGGTGTGAGATTGAGTGAATGATTGATGATTGATTTTGGCGCCCGAAGGAGGGAGAGTGAGGGAAGAAGAGAAGCAGCATAGCATGCTAATGCTGTGTTGTGTATTTGTTGTTGGGCGTGTAGATTGTTGCCACCGCATCGCTCAGCAGAGTCAAAAGGCCCACGTGATATTAAAACAAAATGGGTCCCACTTTCCTAATCTGTCCGTACAACATCTACGTGTCCCTTTTCTATTTCCGGTTGGTTACCTTGCATTTCAAGTGGAGTCATGTTCTAGTCTCGATTCCCATCTCATCGATTATCCACCATATACAAATAACATTTTTCTTTTGAAGATTGCTACATTGCAAAATTTTATTTATGCAACCTTTGGTTTAAATTTTGATCGGATCGGGATTGGGATGAACATATCTTATAAAGAATTTAATTTCTATGACAGATTAACAATGTAAATATTTTTTATAAAGTTATTAAATTACATATTATCATGTTAGTTAGCTTTTTTTATTTACTACTTAAAAAGTAACGTAAATAAAATATTTTAATTAAATATCACTGTAAAACACTTCTATACTATTAATGTATAAAAACTTAACACTTTTATAAATTTAATTTTGATTTAAAGTGAGCTTACGGTTAAGTAATTTAAGTTTGGCATTTTATTTTAATTTAATTAATATTTTTAGATCATATTTGGATATTTGTATTTAAAATATAAAACAATAAATGAGTAGAAAAGTTTTATACTGATGTAATTAAAAAATAATATCAAGAATTAAGCATAAATAATAATATTTAGATATCTGGTTTTATAAATGAAAAAAAAATCACCTTGAAAATCAGGAGGGGTGACAAGATTAGCGACTAGCTTCATCTCTTAAAAAAATTATTGTATAATCATAAGTCTAAGAATCAATTATCTATAATTAGTTACATTCACACACAAAAAAAAAACAAGCGGACGCATAGATAAGTAAATATATGTTGAATGAAGTTGATCAATCTCTTTTATTGTGAATGTGCTTAAATGTGATTTGTTAGATTTACATTTATACAAGAATCTCTTTATCCCTTAACCATAAGGTGTAGGTTTAATGCCCACTCATAGAAATAGAGTAGTGTTTTGTGGCTAGTAGTCTAACTATTTTGGAAAACTTTGCATTATGGAGGGTTAGTCATTGTCCAATAAATACCTTTTAGCAACCAAAAACAGAAAAATTGCTTGAGGGTTGGATTAGTTGAAGTCTAATTAATTTTAGGATATTAATGATTTAGTTCAAAACAATATTGCTGCTAATGTAATTTTAGGTGCTTTTATTCTGATTTAATTAAGACATAAACAAGCATGCGCTTATTCTTGTTCAAGCTACTGAATAATTAAATGTCCAAAGTTCAAGCTAATAATTTATTTTTTCTGATAAGCAACTTAAATACATCATATTGCAAAATCACAATCGCAATTCGCAATCCATTACCTGCGTGAATGATATAATCGAAAATCAATTAGCAGCACATGAAAGTAATGCATATGTAACACCGATGTATGGCAATAATATTGCAATGTAAATCACTGAATATGACAAATATGGAGTATTTGTCTTTTACATTTATTGGCCTTAAAAGGTCTTATGTTTTACTGTTTCAACACGGGTTTGCAACTTTTGGATTAGTCGGCGTTTGTTTTCCTCGGACTATGACCGTGATTATCTAAGTGACAAAGACAGAAGTCTAATAATTTATTGCGCGAAATATATTTTAGCATGTAAATTTTAGGTTCGGTAGAGTTTATATCCTGACTTTATAAAATATATATTGTGATAATCTAGATTTTTCAAACAATATAAAACACTCTCTTATATTAAATTGAGATCTATTTTTACCATTTAGTAATCATGTGCATATCACATGCGCAATTAAAAGGATAAAATATCTTTTCTTTTAATCAAATTTCTAACCCTAAACTATATCTCCTTAGAAATAGACAAAAATACCCTTAGATGTAAAGTTAGGTTAACAATAGGGTATTTTTCTGTTTGAGTGGAGGAGGTTTTAGTGTTGAAAAAATTAATTAAAATGAATTGCATTTTTGTTCATTTAACTATGTACGTGATATGCATAACTATTTAATAATGGAAATGGATATCAACTTAGTAAACGAGGTGTTTTGCATTGTTTAAAAAGTCAAGGTTTCACGATGCACGCTTTGAAAAGTCAAAATATAAATTACACATAGCCTAAAGTCCAGAGGGTAAAATGTATTTTAATTTAATTTATATTTGTAGGTGGCATCAAGAAAAATGATTGAGCAAATTTCAATTTTTTTTTATTAATTTTAATATATTATTAAGGAAAAATATTTATATTATTAATTAATAAGTATCATTGTACCGATTATTTTTTATGTCAATTATAATGTAATGTATCAATTATTTTATTGAGGGAATATCATAATATCAACTTATTTAAATTCAATAATATATTATTTTTATATTTCTTTAAAAATAAATTTACTGACTCATAAAAGTACATTAAGATAGTGAGAAATTATACGAAGACATCAATTGGAATCCTTAAAAATATATTATTTTTGGATTTTGATTTGAACAATGATCTCTCTTTGGCCTTTTATTTTATGTGGAGCTTTTTTTTTTTTTTGGTATGGGGAAAAAGAAAGGACAAAACAAATAAGAAAGCACTTAGTGTTCAAATCATCAGACATGAGCAAGCTAACAACGTCTCTTAGGGGCTAAGCCCATTCAACTAGAGTCACAATCCACCACTCCAATCCTTGCCAAAGAGTCAACAACCATATTAGTCGAGCGAAAGACATGACAAAGAGAAACCACCTAATCACGATGCATAAATTTTCTAATCTGATACAAAAGACTCTGAAAGAGGAGCCGAAAGCTCTGGAAGTAGAAATTAAACCTACAGCCTCAAGAGAATTTGATTCGCAAAACACCTTCCTCCACCCACGATTCCAAGCAAAGATCAATCATTCCTTGATGGCTAACAACTCCACCCAAGTGACGTCGAAGGACCTTGTCATGCAAGAGAACCCCATGAGCTAATTCCCATCTGAGTTCCTCGTCACACTCCCAAACTCGATGCACCCTCCACAAGACGCAGCACTTGCGTCCACATTCAACTTAACACCTCCAATCGGGGTCAAGTCCACTTGTCTAACTACCCCAATTGAGCCTAGCCTGGAGAGCCGACATGACTTTTGCGACAGCCACCATGGAACCCTAAATCTAACGAGTAACTCACATAGGATGCCAAACTTCATTGTGGAACACTGCCAAATTCCGCGCCTGCCATATCCACCAAAGTGTTGTGATATGAAGAGTGGAATTATTCCTTTACACCAAAGAAGCCAACCACACGTCAATATATCAATCAATCCACACTCCGAATTAAAGCCCAAACAACGCCATCCTGCACCAGCCACAACACAACATTCTCGAAGGCAATGAACAACATCTTCCTCTCACTCCCACAACGAGAACACTAGGGAGACGAGCTAAGTTCATGCAATGTTTAAAACTGTTGGTTGGAAGGGCAACATGATAGTATTGCCAAAGGAAGAATTTAAACTTCACAAGGACTTGGAGTTTCGATAGCTAACGCCACTTATGGTGCCCAGTCCAATTCATGTTAGAGGCAATTAACCACTTTTAACACTTAGCAGCCATGTAACCCTTATCTGTACTATGGAGCTTTTGATCATCAATGTTTCGGGTCAAGCAACTAGTAATTATAACTAAATTTTTAAAATATAATATTTGTGATGTCACTATAACAGCAATTTAGGATGCTTCCCCATTTTTTTTAAAATAATAGATTTAATTAGATAGATGAACAATATAAAAGAATATTATATAATCATTTAATTATGTATTATTACATTAATAATTTTCTACATTTATGTTTGAAAAGTCAAAATAAAAAAATTAATTGAATAATAGTATACAAATCTTATAGTGACAACTTTTTTTTTTGGTATGCATAGTGACAATATTTGAAAATTGAACTAAAAGACAATTAAGGCATGATATTAGGTTTTTTAAATTTAAAATCAAAATAAATAATTATCATAAGCAAAAAATATAAACTCATTTGTCTTGGGGTAAAAGTAAAAGGAATCTTTTGGGGAGGGGAGGTAAGGTTGATATAAAAGTTAAAAATCACAATCAAATAATTAAATTTTCTAGATGAAAATGTTGGTGATTTTTATGGAGGACTTCTTAGCTTTGGGTCCATCATCGATCTCTTATTATTAGTCATTAGATGATTACTATTTTTTTTGTATGATTTGATCTAACATTTTCATAGCAACATTCTCTTTAGAGTTTAGGGTTTATGATTTAGTCATTAGATGATTACCATTTTTATTAGATGATTTGATCCAATGACTAATAATAAAGGGGTCCATCATGGACCCATAAATTTAATATTCACCTTATAATTTGCCAAAAATGTTGCTATGAATTTTAACTTTTTGACATAGAATAAACATAACAAAATAGAAGGACAATGTTCTACAGAAAAAATAAAACTAACAACTATTCAGTCCTGAAAGGGATAAACGATAGGATGAAATAACAAACTTTTATTAGTTAGTTACTGATTGTTAGTTACTGTTAGTAGGTTATATGTTGAGAAGTTAGAACTCTATTATTTTGTTATCAATAGAAGTGTGTATCACAAGCCATTGAATACATATATATAAGTCCTATTTGTAAACCCTTTATGAAGCAATGCAATTCATTCACATTGAAAGTAAACTCTCAACACTTCCTTTGCTCATCTTTTTCTCTCTTCTCTTTCCTTCTTATCAAGCCTTGCACTGATACCTTTATGGTATCAGAGCTTGCGCTTTCACCATGACTTCCGAAACTAGTTCACAAATGTCTCAACCTGGTTTAGCCGCAAGTTGTTGTAACCTTCTCTAACCCACTAGCTTTAAAGCTTGAAGAAGACAATTACCTGCCATGGAAACAACAAGCAAAGGCAACAATAGAAGGGCACAATTTCCTACCACATCACTGAGGGAAGATCCAGACAAGTTTGAAGGAGGAGAAATTACTCAAGATTACCAATATGGAAGAAGCAGGATGCTTTACTCAAATCTTGGCTGCTATATTCAATGAGTAAGCCTTTTACTTCAAGAATGGTTGGATGTGATTTCTATTATCAAATATGGCAAAGATTAGAAACTTATTTTGCTTATCATGTAAAAGCAAGAATAAGCAAGCTGAAAAATAAGCTAGGAAATACAAAGAAAGAGGGTCTATAGCTAACTATCTTCTTGATATCAAGAGAGTAGATGCTTTGATATCATTTAGGGCAGTAGTGAATGATTCTAATCATGTTGAGGCTGTTCTTAATGGCCTATCAAAAGAGTATGGCCCTTTCATCACTATAATTGTGTCAAGAGTGGAACCAGTGTCTACAGGAGAACTTGAAGCTCTCCTTATGGCACAAGAAGAAATGATAGAAAAGTTCAAAAATAGAGAAAGTTTTCAAGCAAATTTTGTGCAAGACAATAGTCAATTAAGAAGATTTTAGCATTCACAACCTCAGTTTTCAGAAGAAGAGGTCATGCTCCTTCTAAGAGAGGAGGTAGATCATCAGGAAGAGGATTCTCAAATTGACCTACTTGCCAAGTTCGTGGTAAACAAGGTCATACTATTCTTGATTGTTGGCACAGATTCAATCAGCAGTATTAATCTCAAAGTGAAACATCCAACCAGCTTCAGTCTAGCCACCAACACCTAGGCACCCCTTCTAGTCCTTTATATATAGTCTTTGAAAACCTATGTTGATCATATATATGGCAAATTATTGGACTCAAATTTTGAGGTTATCATGGACTCTTTATTATTATTCATTGAACGATTATCATTTTTATTAGATGATTTGATTTAATGACTAATAATAGATGGTCCATAATATAACCAAAGATAAGAGGTCTACCATAAAACTCACCCTTATATATTGCTGAAAATTCACAAGGAAGTTAATTTCAATATCACATTTCTCCTTCTGAACATTAAAATTGAACAAAAATAATTAATAAGAAAATCACCTAAATCCACATCACATTGTTATGATAATTTGTTTCTTCTAGAAGTAGATTTTTTTAAAAAAATAAAAAATAAAAGTCCGATGGTCAAGGAAGCTGTGGAACTGGAAACTGAGGCAGAGTCGCCATGTATGACCGTGGCAGGACTGTCCTATCAAAATAATTAATAATTAATAATGACATGGTAAAATAAAAGCAACTTTGTTAATTAAAAAAAATGAAATAAAACCAACTGTTTGAAATCAATCCTTCCTCCTCTTTTTCCTTTTCTTCCCCTTCTCTTCTCGTCTCATCTGTGTATCTTCTCTCCTTCAAGTGATTGGCCAAAACCTCTCTCTGAGCTGTACAAAGCCGTAATTTACCAACTCATTAAGATAAAGATCTGTGTATCTCTCTCTCTCTCGTTCTCCGTCTCTCTGTGCGCTGTGCAGTGCAGTTTGATCTTTTCTCTCCGGCGTCGTCACCGTCAAAAGCTGCATAAGCTCAAAGACTTGGTCACTTGGAACTATTTCTTTCTCTGACTCGAAATTCAGGTCGCTTCTCATTTCACTTTTTTTGTTTTTTTTGTTTTCCTCTCGTCAACTTTTCTCTCTCCGTAGCTTGCAAGTTCCAAAGCATTTCTGAGTTCAGACTTCAGAAGATCAGCACCTTTCTTTTCATTTTTTTTTATGCAAGTGCTTGATTATTAGATCTGGTGGTTTTGCATTCCTCTTTGATTTGCGTGCTCTTTACACTTGTCGCGCATAAATTGTTGCCAAAGCAATGGAATATTCTAGAGTTTTTTTTTTTTTTTTGAAAAATTTTAGAGCCACTATTTGGAGTGGACGCGTAGGATCATAATTTTGAATGAAAGCGCTGAGTTTTTAACTAATTTTTGTTTCTTTTGATTTTGGTGCAATCTCATAGGAGTTTTGATTGTGATTTGTGAACGGCTTAATTGTATTTTTGTTCTCATTCTATGCTGCTGTGTGTGATGTGTGTTAACAGAAGTGGCGATGGCAAGTCGAGTTAAGGAAGATGAGAAAAATGAACGAATAATTCGAGGTCTTCTCAAACTTACGCCGAATCGAAGATGTATTAATTGCAACAGCTTGGTAGGATACTTCTTTTCTGTGGTTCCTGCATGATTTTAGGACTCAGTCATCAACTTGAATCTTTTATTTTTTGGCTCCATCTTCTTCTGATTTATGGAATTATTTGTGTGTGTGTGTGAAAGAGAACATCCTCAATCTCATTATAGTTAAATTCACCTGAACTCTGTAATCAGGTGAAATTGACTTTAAATGGATAATGAATTGCTACATCATATAATCAAAATGATTGGTCCGACAGAAGAAGTAATTCATTTCAGCTAGGAAGTCATTGAAAAATTAAAGACTTGCAGTTTCTTTCCTTGCTATATTTGAAAATGCTGAAGTGGGTGGCATATATAGTATGACTTGTATTTGGCATGTCAAACATTAACCAATGCAGAATCTTTTGTCCAAGTGTCAATGGTTGAAAATTAGGGTATAGAGTTAGATACTGTAATACTTTCAAGTGATGCTCTACTCAGTTAATAATATTTTGATTTTGGTGTTTTTATTATTACAAAAGGAACCACTGTATCAAATAATTTTCAAGCTAGTTTTACCTTATGTCTTCATTAATGTTGGCTATAGAAAAGCTTTTGCATAATATTTGTGTGTGTGATAATATGTATATGAAGAGGTTTAAGGAAAATAATGTGCTTGTGCTTGGATTATTTCCTTATAAGGAAAAGAAAAAGAAAAACCAATTGGACCCAAATTGTCTTTGGCTTATTTACAATTTTACATGCTCAATTACACAGGTGCTGTATTCCCAATGGTCTTTGAGGAAGATAGATTTAATTTCATTCTTGAGAATTGAGATACAGAGCAATATTTTCCATTTGTACCCAAAGTTATGGCTGTAGACTATTAAAATCACAGGATGATAGCAGCATATAGTACTTATCAAGTAGTCTCTGGATTCCATTCAAGATCAGCAGCCTTATATGAAGAGATAAATTTGAATATAAGATAGAATATTTTCAGGGCATATTTTCAGTTTGAATTCAAATGTTGGTAATCTATACCAGCTGTGTTTTCTGTGGTTGCATTCTTAACGTAGCTAGGAAATGGTTGAACTTGATATTTAGGTAGCTTTGTTACATTAAATCTTTTTTCTCTCTCTCCTGGCAGGGACCACAATATGTGTGCACAAATTTCTGGACGTTTGTGTGCACAAACTGTAGTGGAATACAGTAAGTTCTTACAGCCTTTTTTTCACTGTATTGTCAAAATGTCTACAGTTGACCTTGAGGATTTTTGAAGAGATATTTTTTAAGGGTTTTGGAAGCCTGATGATCAGTAATGCTTATATTAATGGACTTGAGTTTTGCCATGAACCTTTCATTTACACATTGTCCATTTGTTTTCCTCCAGAATTGCTATGCCACTAACAACAAAGCTTGAAACATCCTTAGAGTGCATGTATTCTTTTCTTGATATTAGTTGTATATCTACAATTTTCTGAGTTTCATTTAGCATGGTTGTCTGAATTGTGATTTGTTTAATATATATTCTGTTTTACTGGAGATAGGACAATAGTGTTTCTTTTCTTCTTAATTGCTATTTGTGCCTATTTCCAGCCGGGAATTTACACATAGAGTAAAATCAGTTTCAATGGCTAAATTTACTTTGCAAGAAGTTAGTGCACTTCAGGAAGGAGGAAATCAGGTATGATTCCTTGATTGTGATGCAACTTGCACTTGATACCTTCAGCCCTAATGATGTTGTACAGCTCATTAATTGGTTTTTGATCTATTTATAATTGCAGCGTGCAAGAGAAATCTACTTTAAAGAATGGGATCCACAACGTCATTCCTTCCCTGATAGCAGGTAAGTACTTGCTTGTAAGCTTTTATGTTTAATTGCATGGTACATTATTCTGATTGGCATGTTTGGTGTCAGTAATATAGACAGGCTCCGGGACTTTATTAAGCATGTTTACGTGGATAGAAGATTCACTGGTGAGAGGACATCTGACAAACCTCCAAGAGTAAAGATGGTAAAACGTCTGTTGTCCTCTTTTGAATTTGCACTTTAAGCAGATATGGAGCAATCTATTGCAAGTTTGAGTTTAGCTATTACACTATTGTGCTTGTGCATTAGAATTGCTTGAATCTATCAGCTGAATCTAACCCTCTTTTCTTGTGCTGAATGTTATATAGGGTGACAAGGATGATTACTTTGAAAACAGGAGGATGGACATGTATCAAGGAGGAACTAAAAGCCCTCCATATGAGGACACATATGAACGTCGTTATGGTGACAGATCTAGTCCTGGTGGAAGAAGTCCAGGATATGATCAAGAAAGTAGGCAATATGGTGATTACAAGAGAAGCCCTGGTCGTCCTCCGATAATCAATGATTGGCGTCGTGAAGATAGATTTGGAGATGGGAAGAAATTTGAAGATCGTAGAATATCTGATGGAAATAATAGAGTGGAAAGCCAATCTCCTGACCCAGCCAAAGATCTGGATTCTTCAGGCTCACCTGTGGTCCGGCCTGTAAGAGATATTTTGGGAGAAAATTTAGTACCTCTTCGGATCATTGAACCCCCAAAACAAACAGTGGAAGGGCCACTGATGGCTCAGCACTCACACAGGTGAATTATTATCAATGATGGATCTTGATCTGCCTTTCCTCTGTAGTTTCTTCAGTGGTTATCAGTAGATTTGAGGCTTGCATTTCTTAGTTGGGAATGAAATTTTACCAAATACCCAACAAGCTATTGGCAGCGGCCCAAGTCTTTAAGACTTGGATCTGATGTTGTTTGTGGAGGTTGGATCCTCCACCATGTCTCCTTTTGGTACATAGGTGCAATCACATACAGTGTAACTTAAAAAAAAATTATAGCAAATGTGTGTTCACTGACTTCTTAGTGTTTGAATTGAATAAATTTATGTGATTTAGGATCATAGCTGAGTATTTTATAATTGCAGAGAACTGCATCTTCCAATATCTTGGCATCAAGCAATGGAACCTCGGTAGAAGTTAAGGTTGAGACTACTAAAAGTCTTATTGATTTTGATGATGATCCTCAACCACCTGTTTCGCCAGCAGTTCCTCAAGCCCAGCAAACTACTGTGACTCAGCCTGTTGTAGTACCAGCGAATTCCATTGATAACAATTGGGCCTCTTTTGATGTTGCTCCTGAGGCAAAAGCAGCTCAGGGTCCTTCAAATGTAAATCCACTTGAATCTGTGCTTTCACAATTGTCAGTACCAGCATCTTTGCCTGCTCATGTTTCTGCAGCCCAAGGTGCCCCCCATCTTGCAACAACTATTCCTATGAGCAGTGTGAAAACATTGTCAAGAGTCTCTGACTCATCTGTTTCACCTGCTGGGCCTGTGACTAGATCAGCTCTTACTGCTACTGCTGCTGGAGCTCCAACTGTTAGTAGCTTCTCAGCATTCCCATCCAATGGTGCTTCAGTAACATCTCCTGGATTATCAACTGTATCATCGCTCAATAATCCAGGACAGTGGGCTGGTTTGCAGTATCAGCAACCTTTTGTTCTTGCTACTGATATTCAGCCTACCACTCAACAAGTTACACCGCCAGTACATGGATCTTTGAACAATCAGTTTTTTTTTGTCTTAGTTATTGGTTAGTTGTCTCAAATTTTCTGTGTGTTAATTCCTATTCAGTTTATGCTCATCCTTTCCTGGAAATATCTCACAGCTTTGGAATACAACTTCTGTGCCCACAGACACTGGGCACCCAAGTACACCAATGCCACATTCATCTCATCAGGAAGCAAAACCTGCCAATGAGGCTAAATCCAATGTTGATTCACAAACTCCTACCACCGGCGTAAAACCAAGTGGAAGAAATGAACTTCCAGAGGTATTCTTTAATCCTTATTTTACTTCATAAAGCAACTATACTGTGCACATGTTTGTTGTATCGGTTGTTTATCTCACAGTTGTGATTGCTGCAGGATCTATTCACTGTAAAATATTCATCCTTCCCTGCTTCAGTTCCAGGCTGGCAAATGGGTACACCCCATGGCATGGGTAACTCAATTCAATATAATAATGTGGTGGTACTGTTACAAAGCTTACGTCTATAGTAATCTGCTGTTAGCCTTCTATATGACACATTTATCTCATAAATTTCTTCCCACTATTACAGCCCATGCCAAGTTTTACACAACCATCAAGATCGCTGAATCCGTTTGATGTCATCAATGGACCAACTCCAGTTCAAGCTCCAACTGTATGTGACTTTCATATACAAGTGTATAATATTTCCTGTATTAGTTCATACACTTGTGTTCAGCTTTGTGTGGTGGATCATGCATGAGGATTGTATTAAACCACTAAGATCTAGTACAGCTGAGTGGGGATTTGGCTCTTCTAAAGATTTTGTCCACTATTTTGTCATTAACTCTTTTAAGTTTTTTTTTTTTTTTGTTTAATTACTTTGTATCTCTATAATTTCACTCAATTTCCAATTAGGTTTCTATATTTAAAAGTTTTTAATTAGGTCCTTATATTATATAAAATTTTTCAATTGAGTCCTAAGAGTAATAACCGTTACAAAACGGAATATTCCTAGGATATTCCATCTCTATTTAATATATTCCTAATATTCCTAGTATATATTGAGAATATTCTATTTTTTGTAACGGTTATTACTTGAGCGATTCAATTGAAAATTTTATATAATATAAGGACCTAATTAAAAACTTTTAAACTATAGGGACCTTATTGGAAATTGAGTGAAATTATAGGGACTTGTAGAGTAATTAAACTTTTTTTTATCTTTAATAAATAATAAGGATTAGGAATGATGGGTATCTGATAAATGCTGGAAAATATTGTCATTGTTATTTACAAGCATTGAAAAAGCTGGAACAATAGAATACAACATGCTAATTTTCTATTATGTTAATCCGTCATCAATTAGTGTTGGCAAAATAGATAATTGCATAATTACCTCCACGATTTTGCCAGTTAATTGAATTTGCGGTTGCTGTTCCTTGGTTGCAGTTTCCTTCCATGTCATCCTTGCAAGGTGCTCTCCCCAGTGTAACACCTTCAGGTCCAATGCACCCTTCAAGCCTGGGAAATCCATCTTTTGCCTGGAATCTGCCCTCTTCATCCTCATTTGTATCAGTGCTGCCTCCACAAGCACAAACTCTTCCATCAGCAATGGGACCAAGTATATTATCCTTAACTGTTTCCTCAATAATTTTATGCCTAGTTCATTTGCTCCTCGTATCCTGAACCATGTAAAAATCTCAGGGGCATACATGGGACAACAAATGCCAACTAACATGCCAATGCCAAGGTAACTGTTCCTTAATCGTGCTAATATTTACTGTTTGCAAAGTCTTGTTAGGCTAGGTTGTTTTTCTCTGCTCTCGGAAACTCATCTTTTTGGTTTATCGTATATTTTTATCCCATGTTGGCGTGTCATGCTATGTAGCACCAATAAAATGAACCCTTTATTCATATAGACACTGAAATTTTAGCATTCCATTCTGTGGTTTCACTGATGATCTTCGAGTGGACAGCTATTATTATTTGTCCTGGTTTTGAAGTAATCTGTGCAAGGGCCGATTTATTGTGGCTGTTAAGCCTGTCATACTTCAGTAATTATTGGCAGCGGTTGCCGGTTAACCATTACCTACATTGCCACTGAGAGATTTATAACTTATATGTAGGCAAGAAATTGGGACTTTTGGTGCTCAGGCTGCTGCTTTTGGCTTCTCAAATCCAGATCAGCAGCTGACTGGTAGGTTGTCAACCCCAAGCCCCTTCCCTGCGGGGAACCCATTCGGATGATATCAAAAATGTCTGCTCGTACTATTTATGTCAGCATCAACTTGTTGCACACTGTACAAATATGATTGAAGTTGTTTCTATCGTTTGTCAGTCTAAGCGATACAGTCAAGTATATATGAGAGCATTATGGTCACCCGTGTGGCCGAAGTGAAGCATTTGTACTAGGCCTTGTAGATTGTTTAATATAGAAAAAGGGGCAAAATACGCCTTCCAAGCGCAGGGGTCTCACGCGACTCAGATAATAATGAGGCGATGAATATGAAGGGGTAGGAGCAATTGTAGCACGTGTTCATTTGCAATTGTAGCATCGATTGGGTAATGATGTGTTTCTATTTGGTGCCCCTGGTTGTATTATTTTTAACTTTCCGCTGTGTTGTATTATTTTGTAATCTCATAATTTTGGTAAGGTCTTTCTATTCTTGGTAGTTCATGAAATGAAATCATCTCTTAGATTGTAAAATTATCGTCAAATTCGAGCCCTATGCCACTCTTTGCTGAATAATTAGGAGGTAGAATTGCATTTTCTTTTCTTTTCTTTTTTTGGTATTTTCTATCACGTGGTTAATTGGCCAAGGTTGATATCCAACGAATAAGTTATGGATTAAAAAGTCTAGCATAAATGCTTCATTTGTACAAATGGCATATTATAAATCATTTTTTTCTCTTAAAATGACCGACAAAAGGAAATGAAAAGAGTACTATCCTTGAAAAAACTGTATTTCTGCTCAGTTATTATGGACGATTAAATGCATGGCCTAACATTTCACTTTAGATGAAGTGGAATGTGTGTTCATACCTGCTACCAATCCAAGTGGTAATAGCATCACTTGTCTAGTCCATTACCTCCGTGAATAAAACGTAAAACACATCAGATTCGAGAAATTCATGTTTCATTGTACGATAAGTTTACTATACGATGACCGTTGCAAGATGGCATCTATGTAATGGGAAAGGAAAGTGGTATAGAACTACCTGTAGTTGGCTCGACATTGGCAACGCGGTGCTGTCTGTGACATCAATTAATATATGATTAGTGTTCACTTTGGAAGAAAATCCCATTACAGCAGAAAACAACACCCCCACCCAAAAGAAAACCCCAAACACAAAACCACCCAGAAAAAATACAAAAAAAAAAAACAAAAGGAAACGAAAATGCCCTGCTGCAGTCAGCACCAAAACTTCTTTATCATCGACAATAGTAACTCTACAAGTTATGAATGAAAATTCGAATTAGTATCTATTTAATGATTTGAAAGTACATTTTACTGCCTTATTGATAAATGTACAGGTAAGATAAGAATCTTCTAAAGTAAGGATCTGATTTTAAAGGGTAAAGTGAAGAAATTTTACTTTTGAATCAATAAAATTATAAGTGCCTCTTGACTCTATTGATCTATGGGTGAAATTGCTCACTTTATTCTAAAGTGAGACTTACTTTAGAGAATATGAATCCGTACAGGTAAAAGATGTATTTTTCTTTTTCCATCCCTTGGATGGCATAAAAGAACCGTATATCTTCATGTGAAATAGAACAATTCCAATCAGTATATGTGCATTCGTGCCAGAACCATTGCTTCTGTTCCCCAAGATCCATTCTTCTGCCTGATAATTTCCTGGGAGCTCCAATTTCCATTCTTTTTACTTTATTGGAGAGTTGGAGGAGTCCACACAATGTGCCGCAGAGATATGGAACAATCAGAAGATCTTAATCACCAAAAAATATCAGAACTAGAATGGGTATATTTCGGATGTTCTCAAGCAGAACCAGCATGTCTGCTCTTCCATATAATTGGAGCTACCAGCATCCACACTGTGAAAAGATATAAACTTCGTTTAGTTGTACCTCAATTGTTTAAGAATTATACCAAAAAGTTATTAAACCTCTGGTTATCTGATTTTAAAATATCAGAGTCTTCATCATGTTTGGACAAAATTCAAATCTTCATGCTAGACTTTAGTTTTACCAAAGCTACTTACAATAAACACACACTGCCAACCACTCGTTTACGATCCTGACCCACGTGCTGGTCCAGCCCACATCAATGGTCCACCTGCAGAAGAATAAAGGGCGAACATGTTACTTCTGTAACATTTACTGGTGTTCCGAAAGAAAGACAATCAGCTTCAAATGAACTTGCACCTAGCATTACTGTCAGTGAGAAGCTGACAAAAAATCGATCTAAGTGACAACATTTTGGGGTGGTACTGCTGCTGACTACTATACTAGCTAAAGTACTAAGATCCCGAATGATATCATGTCATGCACACAGGCTCTAAAACTTCATGGGAACCACATTTATTGGGTGCCATGGCCTCTGGATTTCTATGTGACAATTTCATGGTTAACAACTGCAAATGCATTTCCTTTGTTTTACCCTTATTTTTTCCTCAAGGGACCACAAAGCAAAAAACAAAAAAAAGCACCAGTAAAATGCAGATGAATAATTTATTTTGACACTCATATGGGTATAGACATCGATGTGGGTCCATGTGTGTGAAGGAGTGATGAGAAAATAAGTTGGAAGAAAAGTAAGTGATGAGACTCATATTGTTTGTGAGTTGGGTGTTTGGATATTTGATAAAGTTGGTTGTTGAAATAACAAGGTTGAAATGCAGATAAAATGAAATGGGCAAAATACAGCAATGGAGGAGACCATACTTTCTCATAGAATGATGACTATTCCATCCAATCAATAGCATAGCAAAGTACATTGCTCCAGTGGCAAAAACAAAATGGAAGAAGCCATAACCATATGGGACATCATCCTCTGCTGGTGTGTCATCCTTCCTGAACTGCAGGGATCTGTCAGATAAGTATTGGAGAACCTAATACAAAATTTCAGTCTCAACTCAGTTTGAAACCAACCTGGAAGCATTTGGAATCTATGCCTGTTGAAAATGTTGCAATAACGATTGCAAGTATTGCTACAACAAAGCTCTGCCAACAATAGCCATTGTCACATGTCAACCGCCAATAAAGTAACCGAGATCAACACATGATGTATTTCAAAGATTTGAGAGTTAAAGTTACAAAGCTTTGATAAAAAAGATATGATGATATCAACAACCAAATGCGGAAAAATATTTTCCTTATAACGTGCTTAAAGATTTCGATAATAGACAAGAAACATTGAATTATATTTTCTGGGAACAGTATGTGTTTTTCCTTGCATTTTTTGAATGGACACATGTACATGAAAACGGTAATTAACTATAACTTTGCTAGAGGCTCAGGCTCACACACACAATAGACATATATATATCTGATTATTTGTTAGATTACAGCTATCAAGTTTATAGAACAAGGTCTAAGACAGTTAAAAATTGAGTTAAGCAAGAAGAGATAAATATTACAATGATGCTTAGCCAGTCTGTTTTGGTTGCAGAGTCTGACTTCCTGATGCAGTTTTCTCCAGCTGGTTCACTGCATATAAAAATATGTTCTAGAGCTCAAATTCAATGGAAATGAAATCGAGAAGTCTAAAAGGGAATAAATCAAAAGAAGATACAGACGCCTGTCTTTGTTTGACACCAATACTTCCTTTGCGCGATAATATACACTAAACAACAGAAACCTAAATACATGGGATGGCAATATCAATACGAGTCAAAAACTGTTGGCAAAGATTGATAGCCTTGCCTTCTAATAGCACACCAGCAAAGGAAGACAACATAAAGTCCCATCAGTCCTGGAGTTAGAATGCCAGCATTCACCTGTTGCAGATGAAGTTAAGAATTCCTCATCAAGTTACGTTAGATGAAGTGAATTGAGCAAGCAAAGACCCGGCCAGAAATATAACTTACTTTTGGGTGCAGAGACACGCTTGTCATGAGTTGAAGAAGTACTAGCGTCCAAGTAATGAAAAAAATATTAAGGAGACATGATGGCTTTGGTGCATACCAAATGTACATCAAAATGATTCCCACCAAACAGATGACATATGCAGTAGTTGCAAACAACATCACATGGATTTGGCTGCACGGAAATTGATGATTAATGCAAAATTTTGCAAAAGCCAATAAGAGTTTAATTTTGATACATATGCACTGATGATGTAAAATGTTTTTACATTATCATCCACTTAAAATTTTTTATTTGATGAATTTTTAAATAATTAGTATAAGAATTAACTATTATGACTGATATAGTAATATATAATTTGATAACTATGTAAAATAATTTACACTCAATACATAAAAATTAAATTAAATACGTAATTTAAATATTATGCCTGATATTATTATAAAAAAATTGATCAACTTGTTCGTTAGCCTATCAAAGCTTTAACAAATGGAATAGTAGATAAAATGCACTAGAAGCAGAGTTGTAGGTTTGTTGCCCCACTGCTGGGGATAGAAGCGAGCTTGGGGCTAAGATGAACTTGAATAGCATCGATGAGACATAACTGGCGGTCGCACTCTAGACTCTGGAGTACTTTAATGTTGCTAGAGCCTAGAAGTCTAATTTGGATTTAGAAAATTCAAGAATCTTTTCTCCTTTCCTGTATATATCAGCACAATATTCAATATCTAATAAGATAAATGAAAATTGATGTACCATGCAAAGACGATAAATGAAAAAATCAATTACTCCCTTATTCTCTAATAAATGTCCATCTTCACTTATGCACACATATTAAGAAAATGATTAGATGAAATTGAAGTAATTAATATTGTCTAAAATTCTTAAAAGAATATATAATAGTAGAAAAAAAAATTGTAGATAGATACTTATTAGAAATGGATCTAGTATCGAATTTTATCTAGCTACAGATATCTCAAGCAAATTGATCATGCACCGTAAACGTGTGTTTTTACTGGTTTATTAACCGAGTAATTAATCTTACCATCTTGCTGCATACTTCTCAGACTCACAGCAATCATTCAGCCATGTAATGAAGCTGATTATGCTTATTAGTTGAATTAGGAGGAAAACCCTGAAAATAATATATCGAAACGCTTTAAACTAACACACATTAGTTTTTAAACAATGACGACGAGATCATTTATAAGGGGTAAAAATAATACCCGGCACCAAAATGCGCAACCTCCCCTGCCAAGAGAATTGTGTCAGAGGTATGACAAGATATATCAGAGGATGCATAAATACTAGAAGGCTTGTTGAAGATAAAGTATACTAACCATAAAGCTGAATAAAGCCAGAAGGGAGTAAAAATGGAATGACAGTCATGACAACCCAGGTAATAATCTTGACCGACCACCATCCAGAGTGCCATATATCTCTCGCTTCGTTCAGTTTAGAAGTGCCAGCAGTTGACAAAAACATAATCATATAAAATATCTGATATCGAATTAAGGTTCACCTTAAATATCATAGGACTAAGCCATTGAGCTAAGGTAATTGACTTAGTAATGATGTAACACTCTCGTCAAAGGGCAAAGCGCAAACATCGATTTTTTTACCACCAAGCATAGTAGGATATAAATCACTGGTTAACAAAATACTTACAGCTTTCTTGTCTTTTCTACAAACCGTAAACAAATCCTTCAGCAACAATATTTCATGCATATAATTGAAACGGATACAAAGCAACCCAAGCTAACACGCAAAACTCCTTCAGCGCCCAAACAGTCTTTTCCACCATTGCAACCTTTTAATCCTGTACGCTCAATATATTAGATGTTGAGCCATTTGACATCATACGGAAATCATATGCTCCACTGGAAATCATATTAGATGTTACTGATATTTAGAATTTATGAATGCACACCACGATTTTCGTTCTGAATTTCAAAATATTTTAATAGTATCAATACGGTAAGTTTGTAAAATAGTACGTGCAGTCATGCACTCAGATGAGATGTCAGATTTTGCAGCAAAGGTGGTGAATGTTATGGTGATGAGATGTGAATGTTCATCAGTTTAGGGGTTTAAGCAATCTTACTCTCCATTTCCGTTAGAGCACCACGACCATAATCACGGGCAGCCCATGCCAACAGATTCGCCACTAGAAAAATCAAGGCATAGGCATATCTTGCCATCCAAGGATTGGATGCGTTTCGGAACTGACTGAACCATGAAGAATCCTTGGATATGACACACCTCTCGTTACCGCCGTTGCTTTCTCCAGTTTCCATCTGTTATTCAACACAGCAATGCTATACACACAGCATGAATGGAGCACGGAGGAAACGTGAGTCATTCCATTGAGATCTTCTATTCTATTTCCCCTGTACTGTAATGCAGAAAAAGACTGATCTTTGTCATGGGAGTTTCATTACCGTTAGTTAAGCCTTAAATGAAACTGAAAAACAACAATTTAGATATTGGAGAGGTTCGCACATCTTTCTTGGTCAATTTTTACTTCTGGTTTTGTCTTCATGTAACTGGAGAATAATTGTTATTCACTGTGTTTCTATTTCTCTCTGATGGTGATAGATATTTCGCTTGGTCGAACCCGTCGCACATTTTTTGGTTATTACCTACCAATCATAGTAGAATAAATTCCCATTCGGACCTGAAACGGTATGTCTAATGTCTTACTAAAATCATTAAAATTCTGATTTCTTTAGCTCTCAATAACAAAGTGGTGACTGGTGAACCGTACATAACTCTCTATCGCCTTTGAAAATAATAACAACTCAAATCTATATAAAGCTACCACTTAACGAGAAGATGATCTAACTTTGCCCCCAGTAAAACAGAAAATAATCTAAAGAATTATTTCAGATAAAATCCTCACCGAATAATTCAATAAAAAGATTTATTGATCCAACAAAGTAGTGGAAGATGTTAGTATGTCACAGTCACACTAAAGCTTTAATTTAGTAAGCCTCGAAATGGAAAAAAGGTAGTGCTTTAAATACTTTCTTTTCCATTTTTTCAATGAAATGGTAGAACATTCCCAGAAAAAGACGTCTCAGGATCAACTGTGAATTATTGCATGGTAAATAGCATTTTGTTTATAATTAAAACTCCTTTTTAAGCAATTTGCAAATTTTTTACGAGCATTTTCAACGTCTATTTATACGAACTATAGATATTCCAAGATTGCATAATTTGATGGGATGAGTTTGCGTTAGAATGCAACAACCGTCAGAACTCATAAACTTCCCGTAGTCTCTTAAAAAATATATATAAGTCCGTATTAAAAAAACAGAAAAAATATTTTAATTTCACAAATGCCTATCATCATTTTGGATTTGACTCTTATCAAGTGAGAAAATTGATAAAGTACACAAGTGAGAGATTAATTATCTTTGAACTATTTAGTGAGATCACACATGATGCATATATGATAAAAATTATTGATCAAAGAATAAGTAACTCCTCACTTTGCACTTTACCGGCATTTTTTACCTTCCTCTTGTTTCAGTTTCATTAATTAATCAAGCTTATTAACAGATTTTCAACATCATTGACATTTATCAATTGAGTAGTTAGTAAGATCTTATCATTATTTTTTTACAAAAAAAAAGGAAAACAAAGCAGTATTTATACGAAAAAAAAAATAGAAGTGAAAACTTGTCGTTTATGTTATTTTTTTTAACAAAATAGAAAAAAAGGCGTTAATCAATTATCAGTTTGAAACAGTTGAGTGTAGTGGAGTGATTCGTTTTCCTTTACCTCGAAGTAAGCGTCTAAACATCTTTCTTTTTCTTTACTAATTTTCTCGGCGAACAAACATCAAACTCATCGATCATTCATTCATACGCATTCAACAGTTCTCTTTCCGGAAAATCAAAGACGACTTCGAACCTATAATTCGTAATAAGAGAAATGTGAAACACAGAAAGTGAAAATCAACGAAATGAACACATGAACTAGCAAAAATGCAGCCAGATTAAAGAAGTGTATAGAAACGGAGTAGTCTTCAAATTCATGTAAGATAACATTCAGATAATAATGCTCAGAACAAAAAATCGGAACAAGCTACACGCAGATGACAAAAATGAAAACGGAAGGCTTGCAAAACGGAGCTGAGAAATGAGAATCACTTAGCGGAAAAGCGAGGAATCGGAGAAATGAAGCAATGCAATCCAAGTACCTGAGCTGAAAGCAATGGCGAAGAAGAAGACGACGCAGATCTACGAGCCAACACTGAATAAAAATTTCTTCGAGAGGCTTTGATTCCCTTCTCTTTTCAACCTCGTTATCTCTTTTCAGAGAGGGAAAAAAAAGAAAGAGAAAATGAAGGAGAAAGAAAAAACAGAGGGAGACTGGTACGGTGCTTTTGGCTCTTTAAAATAATGATTAAGATCATAGAGAGAGATTGCTTTTAGTTTTGGTGGTTTTTCTTTGCTTTTCCTTCTTTTCTTTCTTTCCCGCCGTAAGCATCGTCTACTTTCTTTCCGCTCCAGATTAGTGTAGTTTTCCCTTCCTTTCAAGCTATTTATTATTTATTCATTTTTTTTACGTGATATTTATTCATTTATTTTTATCAACACACAGCAACTTTTATATATATATATAAACACTCTTTTTATATTTTGCACTACATTATTATTTGTTATCTATACCTCGCTTTTTCTTTTTCATCTTTATTTGTTTACCCTGTATTTTTATTTTGCTTTTCTTTTTATGGCTAAGCTAATTTGTTTTAGTATTGTGAATTGCCTATTAATAAATGATTCTCCAATTTGAACTCATGAGTAAAGGTTCATTTTTTGCTCAAAAAATTTTATATATCCTACACTTTAATCTTTAAAATAAAAAAAAATTAACACTTTAATTATTGAAATTATAAAAAAAATTGAATTACGCATTTTTTTTGCAATTCAAGTTGGTTCTTGTGAATATTATTCTAAAAATTACTTTGACTATTTTTTTACAATTTTAAAAACTAAATCATTAATTTCTTAATCTTAAAGAATAAAGTATAATACATGTAAAATAAATGGCTAAAATGAAATATACATATAATTTTAATAAGTAAAATAAATTTTACTATAATGTAATTGCCAGTGAGAATGAATATTGTACATACTTTTATTAATCGGAGTATATATGTTTATCAAATATAATTACTTTTCCATGAATTAAAGATTTATTATGTACAGAACCTTTAATATTAGTGTGATAGTTAATATTATCCAACAATTTTATATAATATTTTTCAAATAGAGCTATGCTAGAAATAATATCGTTGCGTGCGATTATTTAAATGTAATCACGAGTATAATCATGTTACGCAGCCAACAAATGCGGGATGAAGTGGGTGGTGTTTTATGGATCGCAATTCATAATCATCATATCACTGATATATCTGGGGCGTGTCTGGGGCACTAAAGGCGCAATTTGATGTTTGTTTCACGCCAAAGTTAGGGATTGGTTTCATGCTTACTATGATTTTGTTTGTGGCAATAATGGCAACAATAATGGGCTCTGTACGACTGTCAAAGACGCGTGCAGCTCACCCACGCTATGTAATGCGGTAGTTGAGTTTAGATTAAATGTGAATTTTGCTAATTAACCTCTGCGTGAAAGTGTGTACATTTTTCAGTTATTTTTCTTTTTTTGTTGTTGTTGTGGGACATGAAAATATACAATACAGTTCAGCTTTGGCTAATTCCTTGAATAAGTTTATTATGAATTAACCAGGATCCAATGTCGTGCTGAAAAGATCATTCCTTTAATCAAGTGGATTTCTGAACTGAAAGCACATATGCCAATCCATTATTGTTTGTTATTCGCGAGGGAAAATTATTGGTTAGTTTGACTGCAATTCTGCAAGAATAGCAACACATACGGAAAAAAGGATTACACATACACACACACAAAAGGAATCAATCGAAAAGATATTATGGAAATTACTCGATAAATTAAAGTTAGGTCATCATTTATCTGGAGCTAGTTGCTTAGCACGTAAACATTTTAATTTTAATCCTTGGACGCCACAATGTTGTGCCGTGCCCGTTTGCATCGGCAAACTCTGCAAGTTCCACGAGTCCTGTATTTATCAATGCAAACTCTGCATCCGCGAAGTTATAGCTAGGAGGGTTTCCTTCGACATCAGAATGCAAAGCTTGCAAGGTTGAACTTTGGATGCGTCATGTGCACACGAAGGGAATAATGGAAATCTTGCATGGTTGTGTGAACTTAAAAAACTACTCAATACTTTGAAAATATTAGAATTAAAAAGGTTATTTGCTTTTATTTTTTACTCTTTAAATCACTATACCTTTTTTTTTTATGAAACTCTTTTTAATGTACTTTGTGAGTTGTGACGACTAGCTACCACAATAATACTCTGCACCTTATTGATGAGTCGATGCACTGTACAAGACACGCTGTATTCCACCATTAACTTGTAGTTGGTGGCGACTAGCTCCCACAAGCATTGCTCCTAAAAAAAGATTATAAATATTTTTTCTATTAAAAAAAGGTTTATTTATGATTATTTATCTAACTTCTCCTCCATCGGCGTTAAGATGAAAAAGGAATATAATTTTATTTTCCTTTTTTTGGGTGCACTAATTTTATTTTCTTAATTCAACTTCTTTTCACTTAATTATGCACAACTAAAAAGGAAACTTTTATATGCTAGTGTTATAAATGGTTGGGATTTAACTTAAATGCTATTATTTTGTAATTTTTAATTTAATTCAACGATATACAAATTATTATGTAATTCATGTATTCTAATTTTAATGGATTGGATATAATATTTTAGAAGTATATACGAATTCTCTTTAGTTATGAAACATCTAACTGTAAAATAAAATTAAAAATAAGAAAGAAACATCTCATTGAAATCTTTAAGGGTGATAATGTGTCGAAAGCGGTGCGCCGATTACTGTTAAGTACTAGACGTATGATGCAGTTAAAATATAAAAGTAAAAAAATAGAAATTCTACACAATATTTGAAAAGAATTTGATAACTTTCTTTGAGGATTATAACTTTTCTCTATTACAAGATGATAATAATAACACTCTTTATTTAAAGGAGAATACACTTTTCTCTTATATATAGGAGAACACCTCTCAAATAAAATTCCTATGTTTTTCTCTTTGGATGACTTGATAAAATGAGAATTGAGTGAGCTCAATTTATAGGTGAGCTTCTCTTACATAAATCATCCGTAACATGAGAATAATAAGCTTATTTATCTCTTCCACCAAAAAATAATAGTTGCTATTAAATAGGTAAATTCTCCTCCATTTCCTAAATAGCTTTGACCACAAATATAACTTTACTATTTTCACAATTACCTTCAACAGATTTGACAAAGCATGTTGTCTATTTGGCCTTCACAAATTTTTCATGTTCCATTGGAATGGAGCATGACCCACGCAAGTTGGATACAATTTTTAAAAGGCGAAACCATTTTCTGGCAAAAAGATGGAAGAAAGGAGCAAAAAGACAAAAGCATTGGACTATCAATAGTTTTTATAAAAATATTATTCCAACACAAAAGTTGATATCAAAATAAATATTCACTCTATTATCATTGGATGTGATGGTTACACCAACTTTTTTTATTCATCCATCATATTTAAAGGTGATGGTTAGACACCCACTTTTAAATGTTAGAATAGCAATACTTTAGTTTCTATGAAGGGTACTATGTGTATCTACTATTTCTTTCAAACATTTTGCTATATCTACTCTTTGTTGTTTGGGAAAAAAATGAAGGGTAAAATACAGCCCTTTGTAACTATTACACTGATTTCTCCTTTATTTCTAAAAGATATATTCCCCTTCCTATAAAACTTCACTTTAACCTATTTCAAAATTTTCATTAATTCTTCATTTCCTCATGTTTATTAGTTTATTTTTGACTAAAATACACTTCAACAATAATTATACATATCAATTTTTTATAAAATAAAACACATATGTCTTACAATAATATAAAATATTAATACATAATTTAATTTTTAAATTATTATTATATTAAAAACCATATTTTTTTTATCTTCTCCATGATTCATCTTTATATACAAAATTAGGAAATATCTTTTACTTTTATATACATTAATATTCTTAAATAAACAACTAATAAAGCATAATTTTTTATTTTTTAAAAAAATTATTAAAAATTATTGTTACTAAATGATATTTTGTTCAAAAATAAAATAACAAGTATGAGAAAATGGAGAATCAATAAAAAAAAATAAGTTAAAGTGTAGTTTTCTAAATTTCATAAAGAAGGGGAGGGTTTGCTTTGGAAATAAAGGGAAAATAGTATAATAAAATATTCTCTCAAGAAATGGGATTGTATTTTACTCTAAAGAAAATAAGAGAAATTACGTATATTAAAATATGTTTTTCTCTTATTTTATTATTTGTATTTGTATGATAACATAAAATTTGTATAATAAAGATTATAACATTATCCATCATTTAATGACTAGTTTGAGTAGTATCCTTTCAATTTATTTATTCAGCCTCCTTTATTTCCATAGGTTAAAAAAATAAGAGTTTTTTAATCGATGTGTTAAGAATACTTGTTAAAAAAAAATTAGAGTAAATATTTAAATTGGTCCCTGAAAATTTTATTGATGGATAAATTAGTTCTTGGTAAAAAAAATATTATTATTGAAGTCTCTTATAATTACAAAAATAGAACACTATATGTCCTTGACAATTTCAGTGATAGATAAATTGGTCCCTGATAATAAAAAATTAGTGTTCAATTCCTCACAATTGTAAATATAGGACATATAAGTCGCTGACCACTTGGAAAATGTTAAATATAGACGTGAACTTTAATTATTAATCTATATGACACTTATTAATCCTAATCAATACTAAATAAAATTGTCATGACCTATTTGGACATACAGGACATGAAATCTCATTCTCACGTAAGCCTCATGACCTGCAATGCTCTACATGCATAATTATTTACAATTCATTTAAAACGTAATTTTATTTTCTATATACAAATCACCTGTTATTAAGCCATCTAGTCTAGATCATATCTCATAATCCGTCTCTAAATTTTGAAGTTATAGTAACAACATAATAATATATAAAGTCTGTTTATACAAAACTAGCTAGAAAAAGTAAAGTTTCATAACTACAAGTCAAGATAACATCATAATATGCATGAACTCTAAAACAAGCTCTACGGTCCGAGATTCCTTAGGAATATTGGAGCACTTCTAGAAATAAACAACAAACACTCCACCCTAGTAAAGCTCACCATTGAAACTCTAATGCTAGGGACAATGGTGGCTGGAAGGACCCATAGCCACTTCTATATCTGGAAATAAAGGAAGGAAGAGAATGGTGAGTTTTGCTATCAAAACTCAGGAGTGAGTCATCACCTGAAACCCCCTTTCATGGGACACCAAAGGAGCAATGCATGAAAAAAATCATAATAAGATTAATAGTACTCAAAGTCTTACATAATTACATATACATACATGTATATTCAAATCATCATTTCAAAAACTCAATAAAAGCAATTTCTTCAATTTACTTTCCTATCTAAATCATATAAACTCATAGTGTAGGAGCTCGTAGGGAAACAGGAATGTCTAATCTAAAATATCATAACAATAAAAATGTCTAGTCTCATACTGTATGGTCTATGGGTTTCTTGAAAACCCGAATCAGCACCTAACTTTGTACCAAAGTTAACGATCAATCTAGCTATTTACTCATTGGTTGTTCCTTTATAGCTACATTTTAAACTAGCTAAATAAATCCATTTAAATCTGAAACCCTTAAAACCTTTTTTTTCTCTAAGCTCTAATCTATCTGATTCTAACAGTCCTAACCTTACCTGACTATGAACCCATGTTCAATGGATCACCTTTTATAGACATTGTGATTTATAAAGCCCATCGAATATGTAGTCGTCAACTCGTTCTGAATCTCATGAAAATTCATACTCTAAAACTTTTTAGTTAATTATCTAAATCACATTTTAAACCATCAAGCTTTTCATAAATTAGGAAAAACTCAATATCATAGTCTGAAATTATAGGGGCTAAAACCATATTTCCAACCTTTTTCTCTAAACTTCATATCTGTTATAAAACTATATCATATACATAAATCAGTTACAAAATTCATTGAAACAATCATAAAAGTCTCTAACAATTACATATACCATCCATTCTGCATAAAATCAGGATAACAAACATAGTTCCATGAGTTTTATTAAAAATAAGTTTCATGCTATTCAGAAAACCACAATTTCAAAATTCAACATAAATCTCAAATCTTGTACAGGATTTCTCTAAAATTAAGTAATAAATTATATTTCCATGAAATAACTGGATGCATAACATAGAAATCACATATGCGAACTCGCTCACCTAGAGGGTGGAATTTGCAAAAACAACACTAACAGAACTTGGAGAGAAGAAATAGTATCAATATCTGTCATGGAATCAATAGAACCCTAAATCAATCTCTAGATACTCCAACTTCACCCCATCCAAGGTGAAGGAACATCATAATATAGAAACCATGGAAGACACCCCAAGAACATGAGAAATAAAGAGAAAAGGAAGCAAAAACCATGAACTAAACATACCTTAAGCTTGGAGGATGAAAGATTCAAGCTAGATTTGAGAGGAAATGGAATAAAATGGAGTTTAGAGGGTGAAGAGAGGTGAGAGGGCGAGTTTTCTGGTGTTTAGGGGTGGAAGTATCGTGTGAGAATATTCTGGAACTCGAAATAGGGGGTTTTATAAAATCGTTGACCACCTGGGAGGTAAATGACCGCTGAGGCGATCCCTACTAGCTCCGCGCACGCCTTACTCTCCGCCAACCGCGGGGTGGTCATATGACCACTTGCGGTCTCAGACTCACTTATTTCTATTTCTTAATTTTAAGTTAATGTCCATTAACTTTAAAACATAAATGTAAATAAGGAAGTACCTTCATTTGGATTCAAATAAAATATTATAAAAATTAAAATCCCAACAAATCAAATCCAAATTTTGGGTTTTAGTTCAAATTCAGGAATCGTTAAGATTTTATAAACTTGTTGGCTAAAAACGAAGTGATTAAAGGTTTTATAACATTTGTTAAAAATCATTCTTTAACTTGTTTTCCTCCTAGGAACAATTACCAGGACTTTTCATCACAAGAATATGATTTTATCATGTGGCCCTCCAAGGACGTGTATGGTATAGACTTAGTGAAATTTAGGACCCAAATGACAGATAAGGATAATTAACACTCTTCCTTGTTTGAAAATAAATTTTTTTCTAATCTTTTTTATTTAAAACTAGGGTATTACAAAAATACACCCTTTTATTCCTTTTTTTATTTTTACAAATTCCTCTTCAAACGTTCCAATATTTCACCATACCCATTATGAAAAAGAAACACTTTGCCTACATCTTCCGTTCTAAGAAAGGAATATGATTTGAAATTAATTCTTTATGCTTTATCACTACTTTATTTTGTAGTACTATGATACTAATATCATAAATTCATAATCATTTCCCCCAAAAGAATATAATGATTGCTTATTACAAAACAACATAATATGATCCTATTTTTACAATTGTGTGAGACTTCAACACTAGTAATTTTTTACCTTGGACCAATTTATCCATCATAACGAAAATATCAAAGACCTATAGTACCATATTTTTATAATTATGAGATACCTCAATACTAATATTTTTTCTTAGGGAATAATTTGTCTATAAATAAAATTGTCAATGACCTATAGTGTTCTATTTTTATAATTGTGAGGGATCTTAATATCAATTTTTTTTTATTATGGATCAATTTATTTATTAATAAAATTGACAGGATGCATTTGAGTATTTATTCAAAATTTTAAAAAAATTAAATCTTGTAATGAACTCCACCCAATAATGAGTGTCATACTGGCTAATATAAAATAAAATAAAGATGTTACAGTGAAGTCTCCAAGCTCCCCAGTATTTGGTATCTTCAACCAGGACTAGTCTAGACCCGGGCACAAGTCCAGGTAACTACCCATTTTATTTGGCGATTAAGAAAATCATTATTTCGTGTTGGATGACCGTAGTCAAAAGGTGACATTTTTTCATACTTTAAAAATTATATTATCCACAACAAGATTTAAACCTAAAATCTTATAGTTTCTGTATAAAATTTCTTAACACTAGACCAATCTTATAGACTTCAAAAGGTGACATTTCTAGGAAGGGCGTTTAGTTATGAACAAAAAAAAAAAATGCAAGGACGTTTAGTTTGGATTAGATGCTCCAACCTAAGTTAGTAAGCTACTTAGCTACATTTCGGGATGGTATCGTAATGTTATGCTGTGTATATTAGGAAATAATTGATGCACCAACATTTCTGAAAATATATGAAGGTGCGTGATTTAGACTATATACAATGATCCGTATAAGAAAAGGGTTTTGTTAACTAGTATGCATGAGGACTAGTTAAGATTACTTAAAAGAGAAAAAAGTTAAGTTTTAAAACTTTATTAAAATTTTAATGTTTTAAAAATATAAGATTTCATTTTTTTAATGCAGATATTTTGAATTGTGGTTCCTTAACCAATGACTTTACACTACAAGAAATTTATAAAAGAACACTTAATTTTAGGACACATAAAAGTGTTGCTTATACACACATAAGCAACACTTTTTTTAAATGTGTCTTTTGATATAGCAAATAACTACACTTTTTAAGTTAACGCATCACATTTTGAAGTTGTTATATCATATTAGTCAATTATCAAAGATAACATTTTTAACAAAAGGGTACATTTATAAGCTAATGCATCACTTTTCATAGTGTTACTATAGCAAATTTGACAAATTATTTAAGGCAACACTTTTAAATAAGGAAGACAACATTTTTCATATGTTCTAAAAAATAAGTATTGTTTTAGGCCAAATTTCCTGTAAGGTTAGCAAATTGTAGAACATTGGTTAGATTAACCCTGTAAAAAAATTTATTAAAAATTTGAACTGATTAATTTTGGAATTTTATATTTGGTTGAGTACTATAGATTATAAATTTATGATTACTTTTATAATATTACTAAGGGATTTTCTTTTCAGTATTTTATTGCCTCTTGTTAAAATTAATTTGCTCAATAATTTTTTCAGATTTATATATACTGCTTCAAAATCAGATTGGTTCACTTCATAAACTATTTTTAAAAATAACTTCTAAAATAACCATGTAATTATAAATTTTGATTTTATATCTCAAGTGGTTAAGCACTTAAGCTATATACAAACTGGGCTGAACGAACATATATCCCTGTGAAAACTACAATGATAAAGTCAGAAAAAACAAAAAAAAATCTTCTTTAGGCACTCTAAATATACAAAAGGTCAACAATGCTAGCGGTAATCAAGGGACCGTCGCTTTCCCAAATCATTGTTTACGCTTTTTCAACACTTCGGTGTTCTTTTCTTTCTTCTTTTTTTTTAAAAAAATCTTTTGATGGAACACCTCACTGCTCTTCTACTAAACAAACGCATTATAGTTTGTGAATGCGGAGAGGTTCCACCATTTCGTTTTCCACCTTTCACTTTATTTATGTATCATTTTAAACTTAAATTAACAGAAAAAAATTCCTCCAGATAAACCAAAAAAAAAGAAGAAGATAAATTTATCTACTTCAAAATTAAAACAGGTGTTAAAATATATAATCGAGTTACAAGGATATATTTACAACTGATAAACAAAATTATAAATTAAACGCAATTCTTAAAGATTGCAATTTCAAATCCCCACTCATCTAGTTGGAATGAAATAAATATAAGTTCTATAGTGCTCTATTAATTCAGATGCTTTTGATTCAAATTGTGATGTCATTCTTTTGCCATAAATTTTACATTCTTTTTTTTTGAAAAAAGAGCTAAAATCATATAAGTTATTTTTTCTTCTAAATTTCATGAACCTGTTTTCTCGCGCGAGTTGTTTTCCCCTTTCGCTCATTAGGTGTAATACCTTGAATACAAATATACACGTGTCCCTACACAATTTTGGGACCGCCATAGAATTCCTTGGGATCCACTCATGTGGAGGTAACCTCACTTGAATTATTGCGAAGGTGTGAGAAAAACTTAGAGAGCCTGAGCGATCATACAGGAAGACGGTGTATTCAGGAATCAGCACTCAAATTTTTGTAAAAGTGCCCTATTTCATGTTTAGACCTTCAAAACCACCCCTTCACCCTTCCAAATGAGAAACTTCACTTCCCTACCCTGTTCCCACTCCAAACTTCATTTTCTCTCTTTTTCTCTTAAATTTAACATCATTCTTCCATTCCAAGGATTTAAGGTATGTTGTTTTAGTGATTTTACTTCCTTCCCTTCAATTCTTCCTTGTATTAAGAGTTGGTATAAGGATTTTCATGCCCTCCAAAGAAGTGAAGTCTTTCTATTATGTTAGAATTGGATTTAAGCTTTATAAAGGTTTTAGAAGTTAATATAGAGTTCTATTACTTCCATGGCAGATCCTGGCACTATTCCTACTATGAGGAACCCCGTCAGGATTGAACCTTCATCTTCTGTCACTTTAGGTGAGTGGCTTCACATCTGCAATCTCTATGTTATTTATTATATCCATTTCCACTAAAATGTGAATTAGTATATGATTTTAGAGTTTATTTTGAAAACTATTGAGATTTCTATTGAACTAGAATTTATGGTTTTCAAAATAGTATGAAACGTGATTTTGATAAAAACTCATGGGATCATGGTTGTTAGAAATGGGTTATAGAGACCTGAGTTATAATTTTAAATGTTTAGAGCTATTATGCTGATTATATGATTACTGGTATACTGAGTATTATTGTATGAAGAAGTTTAGAACCTTAGGGTACAAGACTTGATGGGATATAGATAAAAGATGTAGATTTCTAATTGAGCTAAACAGGAACTATAGAGAACATGTGTGTTAAATGTTAATCCGTTAATCTCGATACCAAGTAGCTTAGGGCTAGAAAAACAGAGAAACTATTGTCACACTGGGATAGCAATAATTAACGTCCAAATGTGACCGAGGGTTATATTTAGAGTTTTATCACATCAGATCCAGATGTGCATAGGAGAGAGATTTCTATTTCTCTATTAGGATGATGTTGGGCCAATTTATATAAAGCTGTGTTTTTAGTTACATGATTATACGTATAACATGTTTTAAAACATACTTCTATTATTGTTATTTTGGTGTTGTATGCTTCCCTTGGTGTCCTATGAAGGGGGTTTGAGGTAAACTCCTGCTTTAGTAACAAAACTCACATCTCTTCCTTCTCTTATTTAGAGATATAGTAGCTATTATGGATACTTCAACCATCCTCCTCCCAGGAGCGTTAGATTTTAGTTGGTGAGCCTTGCTATGTAAAGAGTTTAATGTTTTGCCTAGATGTGCTCTAGTGTAGATGCAAAATCCCAGACTATAGGCATAGATCATGACATGCATGTTTTGATATAAACTCGAGATGTATTTACATGATTTCATTATTTATAGTTGCTCGTATGTGCACTGGACTCTATATTTGTTGACATTATGATTTCAGACTCTAGCAACAGACTATGATATTTTAGTTTGACTATTATAATATCAGACCTTAAATACAGATTTAGAGATTTTCGTTTTGACTATTCTATTTGACAGAATATATGCTTTGTATGTAGAAAGTAAAATTATATTTGTATATAGAGAATTTCAGAATTATTAGACTTACGTAAGAATGTGATTTCTCACGTGTCTAAAATTGGATCGTGACATTAGGTGAGAATGAATTGTTGAAAAATTGATTTCAATACAGGAGTTTGATTAGTTTTGTTACAATTTTTCTAATAAGAGTTTAATTTGATGCACTAATACATTATCATTCAATTAAATCTCTATTTTTATATGAAATTTTAAATAATGAGGATAAAAATTAATTATATTTACTTATTTATTGATGCACCATTATATAATTGGATAATTGTATATTAAGTCTTTCTTTTTAACTTTATTGGTGTATTAAAATTAATTTTTTAATCATATAAATGAAGAAAAAATAAAGCTAACTTCTTACTTACTTTAATGACTTATAAGCGATGGCAAGCAAATTTGCATTGGCATTCGCTTCCATATCATAAGGACACGAGTAATCCGAATTTCCCAATCTTTTGTCAAAAAGTTAGATCTTGGTATTAGATTCGATAGATATCAACAAACATTTCCAAAATGAAGCAAGTGCCCCTGACCCCGAGCGGCAGTTACTAGGCGCACTGCCTCTCTGGATTCACTCTGGCAGATCTCGGTTGAAATGATAGCATAGCACATCGTATTTTCGGTTATTTATAATTTGGTCAAGGACACTGATTACAAAATTAAAAATAAATTTTTTTTATAATTAAAATATTAAATAATAGGGATGAGGGTAAGAGTCAAAATCATGACCTCTCCTAATTTACTTAGATATGCAGAAGTTTATCCTTAAATTGCAGGTTCACTCACAAAAAAATTGATATTAAATTTTTTTTTTAATATTTTCAAGACATAAGACCTATTATAAAATTTTAAATTTTATCTTTTATAATATCCTTAGCCGATGCGCATAACACACGCGTCAGCAAAATTCAAATTCTTTATTTTTTGGGTGTCCCAAATTCATTTTATAATTGGGTTAGTTTGATTATACTCATTCATGTGAACCCGTACTCATTGCTAACCCTCTGTTTGCCCTCAGTCCGTTGGTGGGGAGGAGGACCACATACATGGCAAATGAGCCCAATTAGCAAATGATGTTTCTTAGGAGTTGGGATTTCGGGAATCCGAATGAAACTCGAGGTGATTAGGTGAAGGAGGCAACCAACTGTCAGCTTCCGCCTTTTGATAACCATGCACAGGCACGCCCAAATTTGACAGCAAGTCAGCAACCACTAGATACAAGCAGATCACACGCCACATAGTTATTATTCATCAAAAGATTTGCCTGTATTGTGCACTTTTCTTGGGCCTTACCCTGTTGGGTACAAAAATATTTTAGATTGCACTTTGTGAGCCCAATATTACATATTTTTAGTTGCACGAGACCTTGTTTCGTATTTCTCATTGGATTGGCGTACTCATTATGTGTTTCCCATGGCTTGCTCATCCATGACCCACCAAGTCCACTTTTGTTTCCAACTCAAGATTTTATTGGGCCGTTAAAGTAAAAAGAGGTCCACTACGTCGCATGCTAAACTCCTATGGTTCTGACTTTGGAGTCTACAAATAATGCCTTGTTCACAGGGAGAGATCCTAATATAAAACTGTCACACAATGACCCCCCAAAAAAAAAAAAGACTGGCACAAGCAACAAATTATCAAGACCCAACTGATCGTAAGGACGCGTGTTAATATCATCCTTACGTAAGTCTTTGACCTATGAGTCTCTATATGCATAAAATAACATATTTTTTATTCATAAAAAACATAACATCTTCTAAATCTTAATTCAAATCTTTATCCAAAACTTGATATCTGGAATCATAGGACTAAAATACTTTAATATACAACATCATACTTTGAAAATCAATTTAACACTTGAACTGGATCATAACTTTCATCTCTAGCTTATTACATAAATTCTAATCTAAATTTACAATTTCAAATCCATCCTTAAAATCTATGAACATATACATAGATATTTTCTAACTCTAAAATTAAATACATAAGTTTAAAATAAATGCATGGCTCTAATTCCTCCCACATCTACCTAGAGCATTATACTTAACAATACTCTAAACTAAACCTTACTCCAAAATAAGACTCACCACTAGGAAAGCTCATCTATCTAAGAAAAGCTAACTTGTACCTGCAACTATAAGAGGAAGGGAATGGGTGAATTAATGGACTGAATGAGTGAGCTCTCATCCATCACCCATATAGGACAACCAAGGAATATATGCATAATGCAATATACATGCAACGATCATAAACCCTTTGATAATTATATGCATAATTATATCGAAAGATATCTCTATATTTATAAGCTTATAGAAAGACATCTCTAAATTATTACTCTAACGAGAAATCATTTTCCACATATATACATAATAGCTCTTAAATCAAATATTCTGAAAACATAAATAATAGTACTTTAATAAAGAAACATGAATCTGTTTACTAATTGTATGATAATATACCCTCCAGTTATGCATGTCAACCATGACATAACCAATTCTCTGCTTTGTGATCCTTCTAGGGTCTAAATTGGATACCTAATTACATTTCATCTCTGTTCTATGAGATTGTCTCTAAGGAAAACTTGGTACCAAGGTTAACGATCATTTTCTCATTGTTAACTCGTTTATTTCTCTATAGCTACCGTCTAGTCTCTAAATCATAAAAACTAATTATTTCTGGAAAACTCTGTGTTAGGCTTTGCTTTGGAGTTAAAACTCTATCATATATAAATATGCTGCTCTTGAAATCACAAAATCTCTAATATATATAAAATCATTTAAATCTAAAACTCTTGAAACTCTAAAAGCTCTAACTCATACAATTCTAACAATCTGACTTTAGCATAATTGTAAATGTGAAATCATGCCCAAGGAATCACCCGCTTGCAGGCATTTTGATTTTAAGCCCATAGAATATGTGTCTAGCAGTTTTATGAATCATACTGAATTTCATACTTCTGAGTATCATAAAAACTAAATTTTTAAAATCTCATTTATCAAGCTAACACATTTTCATAACTTAAATAACTCTAATATCATACTTTAAAATAGAAAGGTTCATAATCATAAAATCTCTAACATTATAATAACATATTTTTCGACATTCTTGTCAAAATATCTTAACTGATACTCTATAATCATATTTTGAAATCTCAATTCTTGAAGTATAAAGATATCATAAACTCTTCAAATATGTTTAATAAAATAGCAACTTGTTAAATCATATATTCTTACAATAAATCTCTTAACTTGAGCACATAAAATATTTCCATAACATATGATATATCAATCATGGTCCCATGGTTTTCCAAATGCATCTTCATGCTATATTCAAAATCATACTCTTTGCTATAACTTACAAAATCATATATATGTTCATACTTTCATCTCTAATATCACATTTAACAATCATCATATATAAAACATACTTGTAATGACTAAAGATAAGGCCATGAGTATGAACTCACTCACCATTTGGAGTAGGGATTATGTGGGCATCACCAACCTGATCTTAGAGCTTGGAATGACATCAATAACTGTCATAGAGCAACATTGACTCATGATCAAACTTTAATCACCTCTAGATAACACTAAAACAACTCTAACAATATTGGAAAAGCACCTCCACTTGATAAAAATGGAGACAAACAACAACCCATATTCTAGGACATGAAATGGAGAAGAAGGGAATGATGAAAACCAACAAAAATCTTACCTTTTATCTCTTGGAAGGGAGTGGATTAATGATAGATTGGGAGAGGAAGAGATCAAGAGAGATTGGGATGAAGATTTTTGGAAATGAGGGAAGGGAAGCCCATCTGGGCTTATAAGGCGAGGAAGAGGCCCATTAAGTAGAATGGTGTTATTTGACACGTTTATCCCACTGACAGATAGCGGTTATAGACCGCTATAGTGGTCATGCACGCTCACGCTCCCCTTGATACACACTTATGACCGCTATAGCGATAGTGGTCCTAAATTGCTAGCGTCTACAAACCACCAAAACTCCCTTACCCAAGTGACCGCTATAGCGTGACAGTTCACCAAAATAGAAAAAGGTCTCTCATGTTTCTGTTATCTCAATACTCACTTATTAACTTTAAAACATAAATGTAAATAAGGAAATATCTTCAATTTGGATTCAAATAAAATATCATAAAAATTAAAATCCCAACCAATCAAAATCCAAATTTTGGGTTTTAGTTCAAATTCGAAAATCTTCAAGATTTTCTAAACTTGTGACAAAAAACAAAACGTTTAAAGGTTTCATAAAATTCATTAAAAATCACTTTTTAATTTGTTTTCCTCTTGGGAACAAATACTAGGACTTTTGATCCCAAGAATGTGGCTCTAACATATAACTCTCCAAGAAGATGTAGGATTCTAGACTTAGTGAAATTAAGACCCGGAACCTGGGTGGGTCCTGGAACCTTGAGGCCATACAGAACTTGTCTATTAACACCTGTATATTGGTATTACACAAATTAATTTTGCAAAGCTCATTTGAATTTTCCTTCAAATTTAATCAAATTTGTCATGGTAAGAGATTGTGTGGTGTTAATGACGAGTTTAGCTTACTCAATCAACTTTCCATTGTAATCAAGGTATATGAATTTTCATTAGAGTTGAATGCTTATATTTTGAGATTAATTTTGATACTATGTTGGTATAAAGAGTTTTATACTTCGGTATAATCATATGTTAATACAATTGTGCATTTTAAGATAATTATAAAACTAATTTTGTTGATATATATATATATATATATATATATATATATATATATATATATATATATATATATATATATATATATGATTGTGTAAAGAACTTTTATAGTGACAGTTGATCAAAATAGAATTTTATATTTTATATATTTATAATTTTATTAAAAAATAAAATTATTATATGTTAATATCATTTTTTTACACTAATAATACATACTAAATCATATTTATACAAGTCATAAGATAGAAAAGTCCAATTGGCATTTGCAATTAATTTTGATAACAATGCCAATATAGACCATTGTGGCCATAGCTGGTCCATTTTCGTTGTAACAGGTTCCTGGAGTTTGGACTTCATATAATATGACAGTAATCTCTCTCAAAAGTTGAAACATACTTCAAATAATAATAATAATAACAGGTTGGAGCCTACATTTGTAGGCGACAACTTAACGATTAAAAAAAAATCATCATAACAGATTAAATGCAGCTACTTTCAATTCAACTACAAATATACATATATACACGTGTTCGACCAAAATTGTATAAATAGAGTTTTAACATTTAAATTTAAGAGGCTTGAACAATGTATGAAGGGGATTATAAAATCACAGACGCAATTCAGGGCAAACATTCTTATAATGGAATTAAATAAATTGTGGCTACCTTTGATTTTATGGCTGTTCATGTTAAGTATGCTGTATCGATCAAAATCAAAGATGGACCTGTGAACATCATTTTCCAAACTGTTTTATGTTTTTCTAAACATCATTTTCAGTTTTTTTTTTTCAGAAACAAAAAAAGGAAGCAACTGGGTAACCCTACAAAATACATCAATTGCTCCTATATCTTATCATCTATGTGTATGGTGGCACTCCCCAATTACTACATTAGCAGCAAATGCAATTTCATTCGAAGGTACCTCAAATAAGCTACAGCTCCGCCTTACTTTAGCCAATACAGTATGCAAAGTCCAATTTATTGGCGTTATCATGATATTTTGTCTTTCCTTGAACAATGCCTGTAATTAGTTGTACGCACATGAATTAGTTGGCATTGTCGACCTTTGCCCCTCACCAATTATTGGATTAGCTAGATTCTATAACTTGATGTATGAAACTCCCGCCCCTCTTCCCTTGCTTATTACCAAGCAATTTGCTTTTATTTTGGGAAATTATTAGGAAAAAAAATAGTGTTAGATCTTAACTTTTAATAAAATGCGCTTAAATATCATAAGATGTCATGTCCAGAATCATCTTTAATAATCAGATAGTAATAAGAACCAACGAGCTGAAACATATTGCTGACGAGGATTTGAAACAATTGAGGTTGGGTAAAGATAAGAGGTGAATCTCAGTTAATTTGAAAATTCCCCCACTCTTGATAATAATTTGATACTAGCATTTTTCCTTTTCTATCTTGAAACATAGACTTGCCTGTTATTTTTAATGTGACGATGGGGGTCAATATCATAGCATCACTCTATGAGGTACCATTAAATGAGCTTGACCTAATCACAGGCTGTCCCTAGAGGCCTAATTGAATGGTAGTTATGTCGGAGTTGGGGTTAATTGGACAAGTCAACCAACTTCCTATCATCAATATTTTTATGGCATGTTGGATGTGAATGTGAAAAGCCCTTACACAGGCCACGTGAATATTATCTACAAGGGCCCCTTTCATTAAGGTCACTGTCCCTTCAGTGGTGTCGGATACTGGGACATGCCTCGCTTGCTTTGCCTCTTGTACCAATTTTCCTTTCATCCTAGGGAGCAAGGACAAGTGGAAAGGTGTATGGCTATATTTTTTTCACCTTATTTTCTCCCCTCTAATAGGAAGAGTGGTGCAGTAATTGAAGGCCAAACCCAGCAAGGTACTGCTACTTAGAAGTTTAGAACTTTCATCAGTTTCATGTCACTTGCTATGGTTTCCATTGTTGAGAAAATACCAACACTGCCTTCTGCATATTACACCATTTCGGAATGGGAATGCTTTTTACCTATTATTTAGTGTGCCCATTGAGTAGTGAACAAAAAGTACTGACCAAAAAGTTTTCAAGCGAATCCAAAGAATCCAGCGAATTTCCTTCTTTTCAGCATGCTATGCAAAGGGTTTTTTGACGTATATAAATTTTTAAAAAAATTATTTATCAATCTCTCACATTTTAAAGTTTAAGTACGCATATCAATTAAGCAAAATTGATTAGTTCTCACTAGATTTCAGATTATCAAACCAAACAAGGAATCGATCAGTAACAGATAGATTTTTCTTTGTCATTATGCTCATTGGAATTGGTTCGCTAGGACTAGATTTCCAACCATTTTTATCCTATATGAAATTGGTCAACTGCAAGCAGACTTTTGACACTTTGTTTTATGACGGTTTTATTTATTTGCTTTTTAAAAAAAAATTACATTTGTAAATATATAATTGTATAAACAAATTAAATGTGATCAATTTTCTTTTTGGTAATGGAAATGTGATCAAATAATTCTTCATTATTTAAATATATAATTATATAATTCATATATATAGACCTGGCAAACAAACCCTTTAAGATTGACAAGCTTGCCCATGGCAACGACCATCTATTGCAGACCTTCAATAGTTTTATAAAAAATTATTATTAACGTGCCATTTTTTAATGCAATGGGTTTAAAGAAAAGTCCTTTCATTCTATATTATTTTGCAATATTTATGAGTTTATAGTCCTTTCAAGGTTGGTATTTTAGCATAAACCTATATTAAAAACAACTATACTCTTCTATAAATTTTTTTATGTTGTTTATGTTTAAATTAGTTAACTCAACTTTTATATCCAAAGAAAATAGTTCACTTAGCTTAAAATATTTTATACACCATATATAGATTTTAAATTCCAATTTTTTTAATAAGTTTAAGAGTTTAATTTTGATACGATAACAATGTAAACGACAATGTTTTACATTATTATTGCATTAAATCCTTCAATCAAATATTGCAAAATAATATAGAATGAAACAACTTTTCTCTAAACTCTTTGCATGAAAAAAATGGCACATTAATAATTTATGAAATGATTATTGACAATGTGCAACAGATGGTTGTCTCCATGTAGGGGTGTAAATGAGTTGGTTCAAATTGGATTTTTAAGAAAAATGAATCAAAAACTATCACTTTTTAATTGGTTGGGATTTGTGTTTTTATTTTGCAAAGTCCAAACCAAACTGATAAAACCAACTTCGGGTTGGTTCATATCGGATCATTGGATTTATCTGTGTATTATTTTTTCAATTTTTACCCAAAAATTTCTATAAAAATATTCTAAATTATAAAATATCAAAATTTTATACAAATAAATTCTCATATATTAAGATATTATATTTTAATGTGGCATAAACTTACAATGATAATTATGTGACGTTCGTTTGGGTCTCAAATTAGATATTAATGATAGTAAATGGATACATACGGAATTGACAACTCAAATCCGTGCTTCTTTCCAAGTCCCCTTCTGTAATTTAATTGGGGCAAGGACTCCCAGTTTTCCTGGAAATCTACTCTACATAGAAAGTTTCCGCTTTCCATGGTACATTGTAGTCATTCTTGGTCCCTTTTCTTTCGTGTTTTTTGGTATTTTTCTCGGAGGAGGGGGCACGGGTTTGAATAGAATAAAGCAACTTTTCCTTCATAATAGGGAAAAAGGAGAAGTGGCATCCATCGAGTAACTTTTGTTTGCACATATGAGCATAACGTGCTTTCGCGATTGCTATTTGCGCTTTAATAGAAACTTCTTTGATTAACTTGTTTGCTGTGCTCTCACAAAAACGGCAGTGTTTTTCAGGTACGTTATTTGCATAACGGGTATTTTACGTATATAAATTTTAAAAAAATTATATACCAATCTCTCAAGTTTAAGTATGCATATTGATTCTTTTTTATATACGCAAAATCAGTTAGCTTTTACTAGATTTTAGATTACCAAAATACAAAGGAATCGATCAGTAAAATATAGGTAATAAAAAAGGCAACAGTACTGAAGAGACACGAACATGCGGAACGTGCAACATGAGGAACGCAACAGAAGAGACACGAACATTAAAGCAAATGGCATTAGAAAAGATAAATTCCAGACTATGGTTAAATTGGAGATAAAGATAAATTCCACACAAGTATGTCAAGAGGGAAAAGAAAAAAAAAATAAAGCAAAATAAAGAGGCAAACCATGATAAGAGAGAGAATCATCACCATAAGTGGGCTGCTCACAAGCTTAACAGTACTACTGCTCAAAATCCAATGGGGTCATATGTGTTCACGAAGTAAACAGATTTGTTGGCTTTTGGCCCCGATGTTTTTATCATAAAAAAAGTAAACAGATTTGAATTCAAATCTAAACCAAAACGAAGGTTTGCACATGGAGGGGTAACCTTAAATAATAATACGATTAATCAGACCAAGCAGAACGAACCTCATTAATAAATTGACTCTGGCAGGTGTTCCTTAACGTTATTTGGGATCTCCAGGCCCCACCACCATGATCTGAATCGGGGCCTGTAGACTCTGGTGGTGGCCTCGATTGGCGATTGACGACCATTTTAAACTGCAAGTATATATATTCTTTGACAACACCACAGTTGCATGTCTCAATCCAACTAATTGTTCGGTACGAAACCTGAAGATCATTATCTTGCTGATTCCCTACACCCTTTCTACTTATGTTCAATTCATTATTGCATGATTAAGACTAGAACCTCGAATAGTATAATTATTTAAATATTAGATCCTTTAAAAGACAATGACTATGAAGAAATTCCTAAAAAGCCCGACTTGCAAGCTTGTCCAAAAAATGAACAAGATCATCTTGTTTAAGGGCTAGCTATCCCTCTCAATGTTGGGAAAGGAGCATGTCATAATCATGTGAAAATGAAAATTTGTATCATCCGTCTACCATTAAGATAGTTAATAGCTTCAATGATATGAATTTCATAAATGAACAACATTAATGCAGATAGCTTGATAACGAAGCGAAGAAAACCACCGAATTCAATAACCTCATAGCACAAAGGAAACGGATTAGGGACGCTGATATGAGAAAGGAATTATCTCAATTCAGAAAATCAATACAAGTGAAATGCTCATAATTAAAATAAACTATTAAATTGGGAAGCAAAAGAAGCAAAAAATTTATGATATAAGAGACAATAATAATAAACCCCAGGAACAACCAGCAGCAGCAGCAGCAGAAAATGCTACTGCTTCCGTCTTTGCAGCCATCAATATTATGTTCCCCGATTGATCCCTATACATACAATTTCTCTGCAACCTACTTTCTCTTGCAATTTTTATTTCACAGCTCAGAAAATATTCATAACAGTTAAAATCAATATGGAGAGGCTTTCTCCTCTTACCCCCACTCTACTACAACCTCTTCTCTGCTTCCTTCGAGGACAAATTATAAATCTAAATACTCTCCCTTTGCAGAAAATCGTTTAATTTTTCATCCACAAGCGACGAGAATCGCTCACATGCACACGATTGAGGAGGCACAGGAGGAGGGTTTGTGTTGCAGAAGAAATTGGCCGCAATAATAAAAGCGTGGATATGTAGAGGGAAAGGTTAGAGGAGAAAACATCTCAAAAGAATCAATAGTAAGGTGGTGGTGGAGGCGATGCGTATGGGACTCCGATGATAGGTGGCAATGGCCCTTCATATACAGGGGCGGGTGGTGGTAGAGACGGAGGAGAGGGTGGAGTTTCGCACGGAGGCGGTGATGCTGGTGGCGGCGGCGGATAACTGTAATGGACAGGGGGTGGTGGTGGAGGGGAACTATAGTGGACCGGAGGTGGTGGTGGAGGGGAACTATAATGAACCGGTGGTGGTGGTGGTGGCGGCGGGAGGTAAGGCGTGGGAGTGGGAGTGGGAGAAGATGGTGGGGGAGGAGGAGGAGGTTCTATGCATGGTGGTGGAGAAGGCGGGGGTGGTGAATGGACTGGTGGTGGGGGTGGCGGTGATAAATAGGGATAAACGGGTGGAGGGGGTGAATGAGGGGGTGGAGGAGAATGAGTGGGAGGTGGCGGGGAGCTATAATGGTAAGGCGAAGGTGGGCGTGGGGAGAATACAGGAGTTGGTGGTGGCGGTGGTGGAGACCGGATACAATATGGTGGCGTTGGAGTTGGTGAGGGTGATGGTGATGGCTGATATGGAGATGGAGATGGAATGGAGGATGGTGGAGGAGGCGATGACGGTGAAGGCTGGGGTGGAGAAGGTGGTGGTGGATAATAGACGGGTGGTGATGACGGAGGAGGGGTGGAGGTAGGTACACCGGTGGCGGTGGTGGCGGAGGAGGAGCTTGCGGGGTATAAACAGGTGGCAAAGGTGACGGTGGCACCACTACAGGTGATGGTGGAGGAGGAGATGGTGGTGTATAAACAGGTGGCAAAGGTGACGGTGGCACCACCGGCGGTGATGGAGTAGGATGCGATGGTGGTGTATAAACAGGGGCGAAGGTCCTTGCCCAGGTGGAGAAGGCCCGTGCCCGGGGGGCGAAGAGGGTGAAGGACTAGACGGTGTCGGTGGGGTAACAACTGGTGGCGAAGGTCCATGCCCAGGTGGCGAAGGAGGAGGAGGAGGAGGCGTAGGTACCACCGCAGGTGGCGGTGAAGGAACCACCACACCGGGTGGAGGTGCAGGTGCAGGAACAGGTACAGGTACCACTCCAGGAGGAGAAGGAGAATGCGGAGGGGAAGGAACAAACGGCTTACACCCAAACGAGTTGCAATCCACAGGCTTTGACAAGAAAGAGCTACATTGCGCCGCAGACCTCTGCAGCGGCCTCGCCGGCAGGCAGTTCCTCCTGTCATCAAACGACGCCAACCTCAGGCACGAAGGCGGCTCCCCTGTGAAGAAGTTATCCGAATACGTGAAGTTCTGCAGATTCGGCAACATGCATATGCTCGCTGGAATCTTCCCAGAAAGCATATTGTGAGCCACATCCAGCTGCTCCAAACTCACCGCTCCTCCAATGGCATCCGGCAAGGGACCCAACAACTGGTTAAAGCTCACATCAAACACCGTCAGGTTCTTCAGCAACCCAACCTCCGAAGGCAAACACGCCCTGAACTCGTTGTTCATCAGAATGATCTCGTTCAGGTTCGACATGTTCCCAATGCTCGCAGGAATACAGCCGTGGAACTTGTTGTTAGCCAGGACAATCACGGACACAGGAGAGTTGCCCAAGTTGTCGGGGAGATCAAACACGAACCGGTTGTCGTTTATGAATATGGCATCCAGATCCTTGTCGAATAGCTCCCTCGGCACCGTCCCTTCAAACTCGTTGAATCTGAGATCCAGGAACTTGAGCTCTGGAAGCCTCAGAACGACCTCGGGGAATCTCCCAGCGAACCTGTTGTTACTTAGATCCAGTTCGAAGAGGAGCCTCAGCGTCTCAAACTTGTGAGGCAATGTCCCACAGAACCTGTTTGAGTTTATGTGGAAGAGAGCAAGATCCACTAGAAGACTAAGCTCTTCCGGCAAATAACCAGCAATGTCAGCATGGTTGAGATCAATGCCGGCGACTGTGCGGATCTTGGGGTTGTCGAGCGCGGGAGCACAGTAAACCCCGGTGTAGTTGCAGACATTGGATCCAACCCAATTGGTTGTGAAGCCGAGGGGATCGGAGAGAATGGCTTGCTTCCAAGCTTGCAAGGCAATGTACGCGTTCCTGATGCGGTCATTCTCGAAGACAAGGGAAGGGTCTACGGTGACCTTCTCCCCTCTGTCGCCGAACTCGTCCCTGTAGTACAGGAGCTGGCGCTGCCCGATGTACAATGCTTGTGCATCGCTGAGTGCTCCATTGCCATTGATGGGATTGGAGGCACAGACTGAGAGTGCGCCTACAAACAAAGCAATAAGGAGGAGGAGGGAAAGGTTGGAGGAGGAGGAGTAAGCTTCGTTCTTCATCTCACATGAGGCATCTGATATACCAAGTGAAAACTTTTTCTTTTGTTTATTTTCTTCCGCTGCACTTTGTATTGCTTGTTTCCAGAAGTTTCTAACTTTAGATCTGATTTTGAGGCAAATGCGGCTACTGGGGCTGAGGTGTGGGAAGGGAGTGAGGGTTTTTCTTTGCTTGGGATTTTAGAAGCGAGTGAGTCTCAGTGTATATGACTGCGTGAATCCATATAGAGCAAGAGAGAGAGTGGGCTTGAAATAATTCATCAAATTAAAAAGACAGCTATATCACAGCTCAAAGCCCACCAGATTCTCTCTCAGCATTTATTTTTTTCTGTATGCTTTATCATTAATCTTTTTTATAAGTTTTTTTAAGTGGAAAAAGGATAGATTTCTTTCCCGTTCTGTGCAGTTTCGCAAAGCCCTACTAAGAGGAAAAGATTTTATTCTTTTCTTTGTTGCAGGTGTCGTCTAAAATCGAGTTCCTAGTTCCTACCCTTGGAATAAAGTCGTGGACGCGTGGCCAGCGTGCAATAACCGATTTCTTCTTGCTAGTAATATTTCACAAGCGAGTGTTTCAATTGTATTACCGTAATATATAATAATAATCTATTAATTAGGATTTGTGATTTTGTGGTAACGAATTAAGATTTGTAATTGTTACAAGGTGCAACCCCTCACTTATTCCACAAGAACTGCAATTTTACAAAATAATTAATGTAATTGGACAAATGCTAGCATGATTGTGGGGGAAGTCGGCGATGCCGAATGAGTAACACAAATTACTAGTTCAATTCAAATTATCGAATTTTTGTTGGGAAGTTGATCTCGGCGCTATATTGGAGTAATTCACCTGAGGCTGTAGTCTGGACTTTAGAAGCTGGAAAGTGATTATGTGAAGTAGTTTTTTTTTTTTGGTACATTAACTTTTTAATGATTTTTTGCTATTAACCCTTTTTTGGTTAATTAAGTAATAGTAGTATCTTTAGCATCATAAAGATAAAGAACAAGGGCAAAATATTGTTAAAAAATGGGAAAAGATATCGTGGGCCGATTGATTTCATATTCAAATGCGGACCCCTCTCGCAGTAAATGAACTGCTGGTTATTGTTAACACTCTCAAATCCCAAGTTACATCATTACCCTTGACTTTGTTCATTTCCTAACTCCTACATTCGTGAAATTCATTACGTGCCAACGGCCTTGGGCCCTTTTTAATTATCAACCCTTATATAATATTCTCTCCTTTTCGTAATATCTATTAATTTTAAGATAAAATAATTTTTTAAAATATATATCGATTTTAGTTTTTAATAAAATAAATTTTTGTATTCTAATAGTATTATTAAATAATTAATGATTATTAATATAACTTTTTATTTTTAATTATTTGATGTGCTTCATAATTAATATTTATGTGGGTATATTAATCCATATACTATTATTTTACATAGAAATACTCTATTATCATATTATTTATCACCTTTTTTAATACTCATTTATCCAAAATTGACAGATATTTTACAAGAAAGAGAGTACATAATTACATAGTACTTATTTTTATTGTATTTTAAATATTTCATTACTTTTTATTATTTATTATAATGAAATTTCTCTTTTTATATTTACATGTTATCATATCAATCAATATATATATATATATATACGAGCGCGTATTACGTGAGAGGAGTGATTTATTATGAAAGTTAGAGAAGTAATTCTAATCGTATAATCATACATGGATGATTAGAATTTAAAATTGATTAATAGTAATTAATGCTACATACTCATTTAAAAAAGTCACATGATTTTATATTTTAATTTTGATCATTCATGTAAGATCCAAGGGTCAAGATTCACTCCTCTCACTCTCATATGATACATTTCCTATATATATATATATATATATATATATATATATATATATATATATATATTTTATCCAAATAAAAAATCCGATATGGTAATTCCTCCTTAATTCATTCTTAATTCAATTTGAAACAATGATATGATATTCTAATGTTGTAAAGAAAGAATATAATATTAAAGATTAAGAATCATTTAAAAAAATTAGTGTGCTAATATTAAAATACGAATATAATATTAAGGAAATATTTAAAAATGGACATATAGTGTAATTTTAAATAATATTAAATTTCAGTAATGTAATTTTTAAATCTCATTTAAAACAACATACTATTATTGATTTATTTCAAATCAAAATCAATAGAGTATTAAATACTAAGGAAAAAAAATCAAAGGTAAAAATGAATAAATTCAGAAAAAAGTTACACCTAAAAGAAACAATTAATCCAAAAATAAAAATCATTTGAAACCATGGAAGCTATATGAATAACAAAAAGTAAAAGAAAAAAGCAAACAAAATGAAAACTTGATGAACGAAGAATAGTATTCAAATCACATAAAAGAAAAATAAAATTGAAGAAAATTACCAAAAACGTAATTGGAGAGCCTTAATACTATTGCAAAAGAAAAGAGGCAAACTCTAGCCAAAGAAAAGTTTACCATCAAATTATTTTAAATTTGATTCTATTAAATTGAAAAAATATATATAACAACTATATAAAAAGAAAAAACAAAGAAAAATGAAAATAAAAGATTGATGAATATACCACAATGGTTTTACCAAATGACTCCAAACAACTTAGCAGACATCACCTGAACAAAACAGAAATAATTGAAAAGGAAATAATATTAGTTAGTATGGCAATAATTGAAAACTGATAATACAGATAGAGAAGCATTTAAAAATTAAAATGAAAAAGAATAAAAAGATGTTTTTAGCCAATGATAGATTAAGAATAAAATAATATATTAATTGAGATTTGAATCATGTATTAATTTTGTTTAAAATAAATAATACAAAAATGTTAAGAGATTAATTTTATGTCAATTTTATGTTTATATATATATATATATATATATATATAGTTTAAATATTGAAATCAAAATTAAAATTTGAAATATGAGATTCATATATATTAAAAGTGGAAATTGAAAAAACGGAAATAGTAAGTACAATTGAAATTAAGCATAAAAACTATCAAAATATATTTATTTACTCTTGTATTGTAAATTGAATCAATTTATATTACAAGGATCTTACTTTAAATCATATATAAATTTACATTAAAATCATATATTAATTGAGATTTGAATCATATATTAACTTTTAAAAAATAAAGAATCAAGAATACAAGAAATAAAATAAATTTGTAAATGAAAGTAAATAGAATTGTGGACAGGAAAATGAGTTAAGGAATTGCTACAGGATATTTTTCTTATTTGGATAAACTCTCTTTTATATAAGACAAAAATACCAAATTTATCTCTCTAAAATATTGATTCGACTAAATTGATCACTGTAAAACTTTCAAATTCCTATAAAATTGAATAGTGACAAATTAGTCCTCCTCATCTAACTTATCAGAAGGGCTAATTTAGCCGATTATTCAATTTGTAGAGACCAATTTATCCAATTTGAAATTTTTATAGGGACCAATTTGTTTAACTATTCAATTTTATAGAGATTAATTTAAGAATTTTTTTTTCAAGAACTAATTTGTTAGTTTTGTCTTTATATAAATACTAGTATTGTAGCCCATGCTTTGCACGGGAATATTAATTATATTATATACAAATTAAATAATATGATTAGAATAATAATTATCATGATCACATGTTATACATATAAATCATTATAATATAATTCAGTCAATATATGTTTCAATTTGTCTATAATAGATATTCAATTAAAATTAAACAAAGTAAATGTATGTAGCTGAATTGTTATATCTTATATCACATGCGAGGCACAAAAATGATAACAACTAATAACTCTATTTTGATAATAATAATTATTATTAATACAATAGAATTTTAAAAAATAATAATATTCAAAGATTTTACTGGAACTATATTAGTTTGAAGAAATAATATTCTTAATTATTCCTTTTATCATAATCTATTATAGTAGTTTAAGATGATATCACTCTTCATATAAAATAGAATATAGACATGTGAGCATTACTTATATTATCATTTTTTTTATCAGATTTATGATATTATTTTTATCAATCAAAAAATAAGAAAAGATTGCTTATATTGATCCACAATATTGTAGAAAAATTAAAAATTTATTGGTAATTTCAAAAGATTTATTCAATTAAAAGTCACATCAGCAATACATATAATATAATTTAGTGTTATATTTTACTTCATTTTGTAAATCTAAAAAATAAAAATTATAAAATTAGGATTAAATAGTATATGATAAAATTATATAAATGATACAACCACACCAATATTAAAGATCATCCCATATCAATCTATTGTTTATTGATGCTAGAATATTGCCATTTTTATTATCATGTGAATCCTTGAAAATTGATTATACAATAGAGAATGCATTTAAAAATTAAAATGAAAAAGAATAAAAAGATTTTTTTAGCCAATGATAGATTAAGAATAAAATCATATATAAATTGAGATTTGAATCATTTATTAATTTTTTTTAAAATGTTAAGAGATTAATTTTATGTTTATATATATATATATATAGTTTAAATATTGAAATCAAAATTAAAATTTGAAATGTGAGATTCATATATATTAAAAGTGGAAATTGTAAAAACAGAAATAGTAAGTACAATTAAAATTAAGAATAAAAATGACCAAAATATATTTATTTATTCTTGTATTGTAAATTGAATCAATTTATATCTCAAGGATATTACTTTCAATCATATATAAATTTAAAATAAAATTATATATTAATTGAGATTTGAATCATATATTAATTTTTTTAAAAAGTAAAGAATCAAGAATACAAAAAAATAAATAAATTGGAAAATGAAAGTAATTAGAATTTTGGGTGGGAAAATGAGCTAAGGAGGAATTGACATGTCATGTTTTTTTAATTTGGATAAATTCTCTTTTGTATATATTGACATATTGATTATCATGTCAAATGGATTAAATCTATGTAATTTCCCTTGAACTTTTGGAATGAACTATCCAAATTTTGTTGTACCTACTTACACTTATATTTACCCATTTAATTATACGATGTTATTAGTACATGATATTATTATTTAGAGGATGACTATGGATATTTTTATGTGCCACGCCACTGGCGTAGCTCTTAGACGTTCACTTCAACTTTACTGTTATTCACTATCGTAAGGATAATTGCATTATGTATTTGTTTTGTTGCATTATTTGCATAATAAATTATATAAAATTAATATATTTTAATTTAATTCAATTTTAATATGCAAATGTATATATACTTTATTAATTTATAATATTTTTAAATATATAACTCCGTGCATCGAACAGGTAACAAACTAGTAAATAAATATAAAATGCACATTTATATTGCTGATATGAATTAATGTTTTCTATAAAATTAATTTTAATAGCATTTTAGTATAATCTTTTTATTCTATCAACTAATAACATACTTTTTGTGTAATTTTTGAAGTAATTATGATTATACTTAATAATTAATAAAAATAATGTAATTACATATAATCAAAATAAATCTATAAAAAATTATCCTATAAATGCATTAAAATTGAAGGGCGTATTACATGAGATGAATAGTTTATTATAAGAATATGAAAACTTAGTTTGAACTATTGGATTTTACATAATGATCAAGATTAAACGATAAACTTGTGTGACTTTTTAAACAAGCTTGTGAGCATTAATTACCACTATTTAACTTTTAATATTGACTATCATGAATGGTTATATGACACATGTTTACTTTTTTCACTTTCATAATAAACCACCATCTCATGTGATATGTTCACCATGTTAAATTAATCTTTTATGAATTTAATTTTTATATACTGTTAGCCATTATATTTTACTTTCTCATTAACAGTTTAAAAAGTGATGAAAATGAATTATTTTAATTAGACTATATTGACTACATTAAAATTATTTAACTCATCTTTTATACCATACTTGTAGTCATATTTTATAGTGTAATACCCAATGTACACATGTCAGGTTCTTTCTTCATATAGCTTCAGTGTCCTGAACCCACCTATATTGTTGGATCCTAAATTTTACTAAGTTCTTGGTTTACACCTCCTTTGAGGGCTATGTGATAGAGCTTATTATGATCAAAAGTCCTGATAATTGTTTTCTAAAGGAAAATAAGTCAAAGAGTAATTTTTAATGAATTTTATGAAATTTTCAAATGTTTCATTTTTAGCCCATAAGTTTAAAAATCTAAAGATTTATTAAACTAAAATCCAAAATTTGGATTTTGATTTGTTGGGATTTTAATTTTTATGATATTTTATTTGAATCCAAATGAGGAGTACTTTTTATTTACATTTATGTTTTAAAGTTAATGGAGAGTAAAATAAATGAGGACATTAACTTAAAATTAATGTAAATAAGTGAGCATTGAGACATTCTAGATGTGTGAAATATTAGACCTTTTTGCGCGTTTTGGGTGAATTGTCACCGCTATAGCAGTCACAGTGTGGGGGTTGGCCGTTGGATAGTCCATAGACCGTATAGCGGTCATAAGCGTTTATGAGAGGGCAGCGAGGTTTGACCGCTATAGCAATGTCCATGGTGCATAAACAGTGCTAAATGACACAGTTTTGATTAAATGAAACCCTACCCATATATATACCCCTCCTACTTTGATTTCACCCCCAAAATTTGAACCCTAACATTTCCTAAGAGCTCTTCCTTCCCTCCACTCTCATCCTCCATCTAACCCATTTCCTCTAAGCTTCAAGGTAAGTTTGGTTGTTGGTTTATGCTTCTTTTGTCTTCTTTCTTTCATATTGTATGATTTGGGTTGTTGTTTTCTCCCAATAATGTCAAGTGGAGGTGCTCTCCAATATTGTTAGATTATATTAGAGCTATCTAGAGGTTGTTAGGGATTAATCTAGAGTTTGTGGTTGTTCTATGGTAGTTATTGATGCCATCCGTTCCATGGAACTCTGTTAGTGTTGACATCATTTCTTCCTTCTCTCCAGGTGAGTGGGTTCAAACTCATGATCTTTTTTTTAAGCATTATGAGTATGTTTTATGCATGATGTTTATTAAATATGAAATTAGAGATGAAGGTATAATTATATATGTTTTTTACAAGTTATGACAAGCTAGCAAATATTATGATTTTTACTATAGCATGAAAAACGCATTTAGAAAATCATGGGACCATGATTAATATATTGTATGTTATAAAAATATTTTATGTGCTTAAGTCTAAGAGATTTGTTGAAAGAATATATGATTTAACAAGTTGCTATTTTATCAAACATGTTTTAAGAGTTTATGATATCTTTATGCTTCAAAACTTGAGATTTCAAAATATGATTTAGAGTATCAATTAAGATATTTTGGTAAGAAAATGTCAAACAGAGATATTATAATGTTAGAGATTTTATGATTATGAATCTTTCCGTTTCAAAGTATGATATTAGAGTTGTTAAGTTATGAAAAGATGTTAGTTTGATAAATGAGATTTTAGAAATTTAGTTTTTATGATAATCCGAATTATGGAATTCAGTATGATTCGTAGCGACTGCCAAATACATAATCTGTGCTTGAAATTGGAATGCTTACAAAAGGGTGATCCCTTATGCATGATTTCACAGTCTAAGTTATGTTAAAGTCAAATTGCTAGAATTATATGAGTCCAGGGCTTTTAGAGTTTCAAGAGTTTTCATATTTAAATGGTTTTTATAAGGAACTAGAGCATGATTATGATTGTATATCCAGAGATATTATGACTTCAAGAGTTGAGTAATTATATGATAGAGTTTTAAATCAAAAGAAAATCCTAGAACAAAAGTTTTATAGAAATAATTAGTTTTTATGATTTAGAGACTAGACGATCTATAGAGAAACAAACATGAGTTAACAACTAGGAAAAATGATCATTAACCTTAGTACCAAGTTATCCTTAGGGACAATCACAAAGAGAGATGACACCTAGTTAGGTGTCCAATTTAGATCTTTGCGGGATCATAGAGCAAAGAATTTGTTATGCCATGGTTGACATGCATAACCATAATGTATATTGCTATGAAATGCATAACTATAGATTCATATCTCTTTATTAGAGTCCTGTTATTTATGATTTTAAGAGATTATTGATGTTTTAGGACATTTGATTTAAGAGCTATTACTTATATGCATGGAAAATGATTTCTCGACACATTATGAATTTAGAAACATTTTTCTATGAATATTATGAATTCAAAGACGTTTCTTTTCTATATAGCTATTCATATAAATATCAATGATTTATGATACTGCATGTATAATGTATTATGTATATTCCTTGGTTGTTCCATGTGGGTGATGGGTAAGGGCTCACTGAGTCCATTAACTCACCCATCTCCTTTCATCTTAGAGTTGCAGGTCAGATATCTTCGCGTCACCGAGCCCCATAGTCGTAGCTGTCCTTTGTATTACTGGTAAGGCTTAGTTTAGGTTTATGTTAATTTTAGAGGGCTTCAAGGAGATGTGCAAGTAGGATCCAAACCACGAATGTATTTTGAGATATTGTATTTATTTTCAGAGATTATGTATTTCCCCATATGCTTATAGAGTTTAAGTATGGATTTCAATTATTGATTTTGATTAGATTATGTAATATATCCGCTATGTAGTTATGATTAAGTTTTCAAGGGTTAAACAAGTTTTCAATTTTAAGATTTATATCATATGACGAACCAGTTCATGATTAGTAGTATTGATTAAAAAGAGTTTAGAGCTTGAATATTAGAAATTTCGATTTTCATGAATTTAAATATTATGTTTTGAACAAAGAAATGGATATTGATTTAGAAGAAAATAATGTTTCAAGGATATTATTATACTATTATAAGCACTTAGAAAGACATGTCACGGAAGGCTTACGTGAATGAGATTCTCACGTGCGGCCATGTTCCCAAATCAAGTCGTGACATATAGCTTGGTGTGATAGAGTAAAAGTTCGCTTTATCCTAAAATTATATGCATGATTCATTTTAGTCTTTGAAATTGAGAATGTTTTATTTTAGTTCGTGACATTACAAAAAGTTATTCAATTTAGTCATTTTGGTGATTTAAGTTTGTTTTAAATAATAATAATATAAGGACTAATTTGAATCACTTTCAGTAATTTCAGGGACGAAAGTAATATTTTCTTAATTTCAACGATTAAAATGAATCACGCATATAATTTCATGAATCAAATTGAACCTTTACTCTGTGTGATGTAATGATGGGAGAATGAATGCAGATCTTTGACAAATAATAATAAACTTGTATGCAAAGATTAACAATAATATTCAAGCATAAGGATCCTTTAGAGGGAAGATTTCAATTTAAAGAGTAAAATAAGTGAATTTTATCTTTTGATTAATAAAGTTAGAAGTTGAACCTTTTTAACTTTATTAATCTAAGGGTAAAACTCTTCGCTTTACTCTTAAAGTAATCTTCACTTTAAAGGATATAAATCCAATCTTCAAACTATTTTTAATTATATTGAGCATATCAATTAAGACCAACAATTTAAAATATTGCATCTATTTTATTTATTTACATTTTATTATTTATATATTTATATAATAGATAATAGACTTATATTTTAAGTGAATTGATAGAAACATTTACATTTTTTTTCTGAATAAATTTACATTTTCTTTAGACAATATTTTTCATTTTTGTGGGGCTGTAGCAGGTAAAGGATGGAGTGATGGGGAAGAATAAATAGGTGGTTGGATTAGGAAACAGATAAATGTAATCTATTACCAATCAGTAGCAGGTAATAAGAGCGCTACCGTGGTTGAGCCTTTATCTTTGGGCGGGAGGTTACATGTTAAAATCTTACTATCCACCTTTTTCAACTCTTACTTAATATTTAGTTGGAGAGTAAAAATAAGATAAAAATTATTTTGATGAGTTTTATGTATAAAATAATACATAAAATTTGTCTAAATAATTTTTATTCCTATTTTTACTTCTCTTAATCAACCATATCCTTAGAAAGAATTTCTAATTATAAAGTATTTATTTAAAAATTGAAAAAAATAGTAGCGTTACCTTGCTCCTGAGTGGCTCTGATTGAGTCAATCGTTCGCCGTGCGACCTAGGCTAGATCACATTCCAGCAGGGGCTAACGTGTTATGCGTCTGCATCAGATGTTGTGGTCGTGCATGCACCTCTGTGATCGGGACCCACCAAACATGGCATATGAAAACCTGCCCAATTCGAACAGAAAGCGACAACCGGCGACAGTGTCATGATTGGGTCCCACGCGTCACGTTGTGCCGGGCTGGATCATCAGCCGTTGAGGTTTGAGGGGCCCCACCTTCCACCGTTATGGTGCACCGCGTCCGCATTGCTTCCGCGTCAACACGCACTGCATCCTATTCCTATCTACCTTAGCACATTTTAAGTCCTAATGACTAAAATAGCCCCAATCAAACCTAAATTGCGTAGTGCCCGTTAACGTGGTTTCGCTTTGCTGATTTTGTGGCTTTATGGCTGTGGGGCACTATTCATTTGGAGGGAGGAAGGAAGGAAGGAAGAAGGAAGGGCAGGACGCAACAACCTCCAGGACTGCAGTGGATAGTCTTCGTAATTGGACAGATGATGGACTGGATTAACGTAGTGGATTAGTAATTCAATGATGAGTTATTAGTTAATTGAATATAATTAAATTAATATATAAAAATATAATTTAATATAATAAAATATATATTATATATTAAAAAAATAAAATATAATATTACAAGTTAACTAGTTTAGTGATAGAAAATGGCCCTTCTTCTATTGAAAGAGGTTCAAACCCCACATTTAATGTTTTTAAAGAAATTTTAAATTTTCTTGGAGGCATTGGTTAACATATAGTTCACCTTTTGACCGATTCGTATTGATTCAATCGCAAAACCGATCAAATAGCAGAATTGGACCATCAGGTGGCTGTTTTTTATTGAACAGGCCGGTCTAGTTTAATTTTTAATATTATGATGCGGTGTTTCTTTTCCCAATTTGACACTCTTAAAAAATCAAAAGGAGAATGAAAAAAATTTAAGATAGGAATCAGACTATTTTTTGGAATTTCAAAAATTCATTCGTGTGTTAATTATATACTATGTCTAACTATGTCATTTTCAACATGGTCTAGACCATGTTAAAAAAATGATTGAATGATAATAATATGGGTTTTGATAATCAATATCCTAAGTACACTGGTTAAAATTGTTAAGTTTCAAAACTTTGTTATAAATGTAATGCTTTGAAAATATAAAATCTAATTTTTTAATACAAATTAAATATTTTCTTTTTTTACTCCTTAAGGGCACTGGTTAATAAAAGTGTCATTTTAGAAGAGTTTTAAAAGTAGTGTTTTGTTCAGTCAAATTGATTCTATTGAAAGAGTCCATTTCGAAGTACAAGAATATAACCCTTTTTACCTGGAGGAAAAAAATATTGTATTTCAATGTTCAAGAGTCTATTTGGTTTAAATTTTGGTTAAATTACTTTTGAAATAATTGATATTAAGAAAATTAATTTTAAAAGAATTGATTTTGAATGAATTAATTTGTGTTTAAGAAAAATATCAAAAAATTGAGTTTAGAATAATTGATATGACATATGGAGAAGTAAAAGCTAATACTTTTAATTTTTACTAAAATTAACTCTTATAAAAGTGAGATGTTTTTATCAAAAGTAAAAGTGCAAAACAAATAACCTCACTTTTTTCCAACTCAATTTTTTCTAACGCTAGACAAAGAAATGAGCTAACCAGACATGCTGCAAAAGAGTTACAAAAGAAAAAGGAAAAAGGGGAGTTTTTTGCAATATGCTCGTATTAATATTTAATAGTGTGGTTTGCCATTTGATAACCAGTTTATTTTCCTGCGTCACTAATATACGTTGACAAAAATATTGTTACCACCTGCACGTCTTCTGATACAATGTAATAGTCTAATCTAATCTAATACATATATACTTGCAGTGATTTTGCCACATATTAGTTTATTATCTTCCGTCGTAACTATGAATGCCCTGCATGTTAATTAGGCCACCATTTTCTCTTGGAGAAATTTTTTGTAAAAGGATCCCTCAGGAGTTTTATTATGAAATGATTCGTAATCATGGCATTGGTCTCTTTCTTAATTCTCTCAACAGTCAACACCGACGCGTGCTGTATCCTATTTGCATATATATATATATATATGTGTGTGTGCAGATATTGATATTCCAAGCTATCTAGCTAGCTATTGTAACATGTATAGGATGGCTTAATAGTCCAATAAGTAGAATTGGGTTTAATGAGTAAAGAATAGTATAAATAGGTATGTTAAAAATTATATTGATTACCAATCAATATGTAAAATGAAATGTGATTTCTCCCTCCTCATATTCAGTCATTCTCTCTATTCTCCTTGTTAGTTCATAATTCTTCTCTGTCCAATCCTTATTCATTTGGGCTACCTGTCAGCTTTATTGCCGAAGCTTCTCAAACCAAAAACTAGTGTGATTTCTTTTTATTAAACATGCATATAGAATTGTAGGTGAACTATCGCTTTTTCTTAGGCTTAATTAGAAGAGATGAAGTTTGGCTTTGGGTAACGTTCAGTGTATATACACATTTGAGGATTATAGCGCCCATGGCAAACATTGGAGTTAAATTAATCTCTAAGATATTTTCAAATGGAGCGGGGAATCATAAAGTAGGCAAAAAAGCTCAAAACTGTGCTGCAGTTATTAAGTAGAACGTGAGAGCCACTTCACCATTTCAATGTTATGTTCTTTATTTCTTGTCATGAGTTTATATAAAGAAAGCAGCAGAGAGATTTATGGAATTGGATGGAATAAGCAAACTAAAACTATTTCTTTTCGTAAGACACGAACTGTCGGCACGTTAGAATAAACAACTTTTGTGTTGTTCAAATTAACTTAACCGTGACAAAGTAGATTCGTTATAAACGCGTAACCCCACAACACAGGGAATACGCAACCTTTTAAACGCCAGCTCAGTTCGCACTCTTGATACAAAAGGGGAACTAAGATACATCTAGAAAGTACAAATGATGCTTATAATTCTTTTTTAAAAAATTAATCTTCGTTTACCAGAACACATTTTTCACTAGTTTTCTGATCCTCGAGTCGCCGACCACCTTTTTGTTTGCTGAAATTATGCTTATCAAAAGGTAACCAAATGATTGGCTATGATTGGAACATTTTTTTTTTTTTAAATAATGAACGCGGGCTTATGATTTAGAATGTAAAAAGCTATTTAGCTAAGCACAAGCCAGATAAACAAACAAAAGCAACAAGGGTGTATTTAGATTAATTATCACAAGAAAAAACTGAAACATCTGCTAATTAAGCTACTAATTGTTGTCAATAATTTTGTATACTATAGCTACCCACAAACACGGGCCGTTTGAGGCACCTTGTCCATGGGGCCACCAGTTTTTGGCCCACAGACAACGTGCTACAAGTTGGATAGCATATACACGTAATAATCTGATCAATGTTTGTAAACTGTATCAGATTTCCACAGATATACAATCCTTTTTCACTTTTTTCCTGTTAATTTGACTGCCTTTCTGGATCTGTAAAGGCGAAATTGGATCACAAGCAAATGCTGATCATGATATGGCAATAATCTCCCTGTGTACTGGAGTTTCCATCACATAACTATGTCCCACCCACTTTGCTTCAGTGGTTGGGTGTGTCAGTGGAACCAGAACATGGTAGCTTATGAATGATCTTCTGTGCTGGATTTTGATTACTTGTAGTTGTAGAAGCCTAACTAGCAATTTAATATTTGAATGGAATGCAGAGCAATAATTTATAAGCATTCATAACGATTCTATATTGCAGTAAGGGAGCAAAACAGCAGCAAGAGGAGGAAAAATGCATCCATATATCTTTTTGTAATTGTTGATGAAGCCATGAAGGTGTTGGGCACCATCTGATATCTTTATATTATATCATATCGAAGATGTTATGAATGCCAAATCTAGATGCTACGAATCAAGTATTGTACACACAATCCACACCTAATACAAATCTGTTTCAGATTTCAGAGATACTAGATCCCATGCATCTGACTGAGTGAAAATCTATCCAGATAATGGAATTTCGCCAAACGAAATTTCGATAAGATTTTTCGTTTGATGATCTGTAGTCAGCAGAGCGAAGCAAGTGCAATAAAAATATATCATGCTCGTTAATTTTCAAAATTAAAAGGAAATAAACATGGAAGAACATTTTACCATAAAAATCATAATAATATATATATATGGAAACATCTTTTCTGTCCTGAACATGTAGGATTGCTCATTGCTGGATCACACTAACAAGTTACTATTAATATGGCGAAAGCACTGCTATTTCAGAAATAAACAAAAGCAAATACGATACAGGTATAATCAATACCAATTTGCGTCTGATATATGATGAAGGCATCAAATTATAAGCTGTATCCGTAGACAGGAGATCGTTATGCCTCAACTCTCAAGTCCACCTAACACCATAGCCACGTCAATAATATCGGAAGCATGGATTCTGCCACTCCGACCAGTCATCATAATTAGCATTCAACTTTTCATTACTATAAAAATAAATAAATTATCCGGACGATATTTCTTTCATATCAAAAAGTCGCAAAACTCATGTATGAGGTAACTTCAGGGCAAGTTTCAATTTCCTCACTGAAGTGTCCTATAAAAAATAAAAAAGACTCTCACTAGAGTGATTTGTTTCAATTTGATGCTCAAATTATCAATTTAGCACCAATTTTTTGCTTTTAAAGGATCAGACGACGTGTCTAGTGTCTTAACTCTAAGCCACGGACCCGGGAGAGCTTAAGGCAGTGGCTCCTCCCCACACGATTCGAAATTAGCTTTTACTTCAACTGTTATTTGCATGAACTTTTTGGTGAGGAAAAGTTTAGATAGGGGTAAGCAACAGCTGATAAAGTCAAAGAAGACTCCCAACTTTTTCAAGGATTTTTGGGAGAATTACATTTCACTCCATCAATGACATATTCATATCAGTCAGCGGGATTTGAATCCATGCTTTGTGGGGTATAAGTAAAAATTTAATCAACTACATCCACCCTTGCTAGTTTATTTGCATGAACTATAGTTTTGCTTGAACTTGATAATAGGCGCATTATCTACTCTTCAATTTTTTTTTCCCAATCATCAAGTTTTCAAACCAAAATATTTTCGTCAGTTATGATATGAAAACTTGTAAAGATGAAATTGGAATTTACCTAGAAGTGGAAAATGCGTGAAGATAAATCTACATGTATTAGATACCCAAAAAGAATGTTGTGTAAACACTCATAGATAGCGGTACAGAAACTTAAAGCAACAAAACCAGGACATTAAAATAAAAAAAAAAAAGGTAACAAAAAGGGTTCCTGGTTCATAACCATCATTGGTTCCAGATGTTAAGCCGAATGAGGATTCCAAGTTTCATTTGACTTTCAAGACACCCAACCTAATTATAGTTTTGGTCGAAAGACTTCTCAGACAAAACAAAAAAAGCCTCAAGTGTTTTTTTCTTTTGGTAAAAAAAGACTTCAAGTTTCAGGATGCATGTTTTGGCAGTATAGTTTTGGTTAAAAAAAAAAAGACTTTTCAGCATGTATGGTATGGCAGTATAGTTTTGGGCTTTTAATTTGTGCATCTTTTAACTTGAACGTACAAGACCAATTCGTGATGCCGAGAAAGGATTCGATATCATTAAATGAATTAACCAATATTAGCCTAGTCCATGACCAAAACGATATTAGCCCAGTCCCAATACTAAAAAATCAAAATAGCCCACTCCTATGGCTTCTTTTTCATTTTTGATTGGGCACACGACTTTACCAAAAACAAAAACATTGGGCATACGTCCTAACAAAATTCTACAGACTTTCGGTTACGACTACCGCTGTTTTGAATGATGGATCCTGACCAAAAACAAAAGGATAAAATGATTTTTTTTTAACACTTCAAATTTTAAAGCGGAGAAACTTATATATTTTTAAGGATGTGTTTGTGAGTTTAAATTTTAAAAGGAAAGAAAAAGAAATAAATGATTTAGGATTTAAGGTTTGAGATAAAAGAATATAGGGAAAATAAAAAAAATATATTCTTAGTTTTTTGAAATAATGGATAGAACATTTTTTCCAATTAGTTAATGTTTCCTTTAGTTTTAGTTATTAGTTTCTGGTTTTAGAATTTTATGAAGGAAAAATTGAAAATTGAAAATAAAAATTAAAAACTAGATTTTTTTGTTTTCAGAATTTTTAATATTTTTTTTTACAAAATCTAGAAACTGAAAACTAATAACAGATCATAATATTTCAAAATAGAGAGACTTGTGTATATTCCTAGGGGCATATTTGTGAGTTTTGACTTTGAAAAGAAAGGAAGAGAAAGAAGGGTTTATTTTGTAAAATTTCTCACCCTTCTTCTCTAAAATTCAAACTCATAAACATATCTTAAAATGTTACTTATTTGGACTTGATAGAAAATAGAATAAATAGAAAAATTAAACCCTTGATCTATTTTAAATAAAAGAGTATAATAGAAAGCGACTAAGATATTGAAAGCTAAAACGACACTTTTATCTAGAGAGATTCGCTTTCAAATAAGTAGATTATGTATTATATAGTATATATTATTTTAATTATAACATAAAAAACATAATTAAAGTATGTAATAAAGAACACATAATTATAGTAATAAATATTATAAGTTACTAAAGTTAGGGCAATAGTAAAGAATAATAAAGAACACATAATTATAGTAATAAATATTATAAGTTACTAAAGTTAGGGCAATAGTAAAGAAAAAGAAAAAGTAATCAATAATATATAATATAGTTAATTAATTTTATTAAAACTCAATTTCGATTTAATTAAAATGAATTTTACTTGCAATGTTAAGAGTTCAAATTCTGAGCTCACCACTTTGAGGTGATTTTACTTTACCATTATTTTCGGTCCAAAATTGCACAGGCAATTCATAGCACCCCTAAAAAACCCCAAAAATTTATAATAAAATACTAATAACAGAACTTGAAAATAACTCTTGCCATAATTCTGCAATCTCAATTATTAGAATTCTGCTATATTAGATTGATGATTTGTTTCTCGAACTGCCACGTCCATATAATTTGTCTTCTTTTTGCCAAGTGTGCATTGACTTGCCTTTACTGCGTCGTCCAATGCAAGAAAAATGACTCCTTCCCAACCCTGGCAACGAACTTGGATGCTATCAGTTTCTCCAAAACTTCCAGCCTTGGGTTTACGAATGATATCTATAAAATAATGCGGAAACGTAAACAAAAATTATTTAACTTATTTCTGTTAATAATCTTGTTCACATAATATGCTACCAGGAGATATATCCCAAATTGAAATCTATATACTAATACTGTACGTACCTTCATTCCATTATTTTCGAAGATTTTATTGGCTTCCCACAATCCTTCAATTGCAGTGATATCAATGGAAGTCACTCCTGTTAAAGTATATAAAGTCATGTAAAACATTGCATGGTACTAATATATTAGCCATTACAATTATTAATAATAAAGAAGTGTTATTTTAATATCTAAGATACACTCACTTTTTCATTACTTAATTCAATGGTAACAAATGAGCTTGAGACATCCACTTTATAGGTATTGAAATAATATTTTTGTTAATAACATGAGAGTTTCGAATGTATAATGTAAAAGAATTTATTCTCTTTTACCTGACAAATCCAGTATGATCTGCTCAATGGTATCTCCGCTAGAGTCTTGCTCACTTCGAATATACCTCATGATTCTGAAATTTTAGAGATTAAGTTTGTTAACAGGGATGTATCACAAGAGACTTGTCATTTGCACAACTCAACTCGGGTAGACACCGACTTCCAAGTATATACTCGCTAACTTACTTGAAATTGTGAAAAAAAAAAATCTAATTTCTACTTTTTTATTCCTTCTTCTTTTTATGGCTGTTGAATCCAAAGAGGACAATTAAGAGCTTGTTTGGTTTCAATTTTTTAGAATTTTATGAAAGAAAATACTTGAAATATAGTCTATTTGATTTCAATTTACAATTTTCAGTTTTATAATTTTAGATTTTATGAAGAAAATATAAAAAATATAAAACTATAAAATTAGTTTTCAGTTTATATTTTTAATTTTTAATATTTCATTCATAAAATATAAAAAATTAGAAAACTGAAACCAATTAGATCTTAGAGTACAAAAGTCTGTTCTCTTATCAAAATAAGTGAATCCAAAATTTACCTTTCTTTGATGTAGTTAGAATTTGCAAAGTACAAGGGAGAACCAAGTTGCACAATTAGAACTCCTGGGAATGTTGAAGCAGTGTAATGCTCAACATCTCAATATAAGCCCAAGTCTGGTACCTTTCCAAGCTTACATGTGGCAGGCCTAGCCACATATAAGAGTGCTCTAATCAAGCTAAGAGCAATCTTAATTTCACATAGAACAACTAGATCAGGTTTTGCGTTAAAGAAATAAAGTAAATCCAACTCCATTAATAGAAAAAAAAAAGAGAGAGAAATTGGAAACTTACTGAGAGCATGAGGCCAACATCCAAGGCTACAAAAATAACTCCGAGGAAAGCCGCCATGCAAATAATAAAATCAAACTTGTCGACTTTATAAAGATGAATAACTTCGGCATAATTAAGAAACCCCAGCACGGCCGATATAATAATAGCTGATAGAGCTACCAGAGGAGTGTGACCAAAAAGCGGAGCCAAAAACTCTAGTGTGAGTGCCATTAGGAGTGCCTGCACTAAGTTTGACATAGGTGTCTACACCCTGCAATGTAACTCACAGCCGTTTTGGAAAATGGTCCTACATACAAAACAGATATTTAGAGACCAAATATTAGCATATCAGAAACACCCATTTTCCCTTGGTCGAAACAATTCAGGCAACAGGTTTATTTTAGTTTCAAATAAAAACGATATGGTTAATTGTTTGCTAATGGAATGGTAAGCATAGGCGTAAATAAAAACTTACCAGTAGTCAAGTAACTTGAAGTAAAAGAACCACATAAGTTCATTAGACCAAAAGCTATCATCTCTTTGTTCCCATCTAGAGGTGTGTTTTCAGCCACAGCAAAGCTTCTTGCTATTGCTATTCCTTCCTATATTATAAACAAATAAACTTCTTAAAAGATATATGTATAACCAAATTAAATATTGATGACAGTAATAATCAAGATATTATTAATTAAAATAAACGGAATTAGAATTTCTTGCCGCCATTGATATAACGCCTGTGATAAGACCAGCCCTCAGCATTCGTGGTAAATATTTACTGTCAAAGTTCAAATGCTGGATGGACGGAGGATTTATTCCTTTCCCGAGGTGACCAACCTACAATAAACTTGATACATACATTATAAGAATAGAAAACTGAGGCAGGCATTCATATAAGAAACTTGGTAATTTGAAAAGATACTATTTAACCCACAATTTGAATTCCATGTCGTTGGCCCTTGACGAGGTAAGTAAAAACACCACCTACTATCACAGTTGTCAATGGAGCTAAAGCTGATACCCAGAAGAGTTTTGGGTTCCTATTCCTCTGAAAGAGTATACATATATATTGCAAAGAGAGAACCTCATTAGTGTAAGGAAAATGATAAATGTTACAATTCAATAGGCTGCATTTTCTTTGGCAACAATTTTTTGTTCCCCTCTGCCTTGGAAAATCTCTCTCCTACCATTGGTAAGGCAGCTATTCATTACCATTTTACGAAAATTTATCTGTGCCCATAAACACCGCTGTTATAGTAATTTTAGACAGTCTGGTGAAATACGAAGTATAGGTTTGTGAAATCTTGCTACATTTTTTCACCTATAGCTTGACTCTCAGCAATCATACGATAAATGTAAGAAAATTTCTATAAAGTACTAATATTTTTTATATGAAAAACAAAAGGGATAATAAGTAATTGTGAGTAGGTTAATTGAAGTTCCAAAAAAAGTAAACAAACTGTGTTCAAATAAATGAAAGTCGCCTATGTTGGCACAAAATTTATGATACAAATGTTCATACCATTGAACATTATTGAATTTTTAATGTCTAGATGTATAATGAATAATAATTGACCCAATTTTTCCGTTTATACTGTGATAAATCATGGATTCACTTCTATCTGATATAAGTTGAGAATTAAGTGCAGAAGAGCACTCACCAACTGTTTGGCATACTGCAGGAAAGCAAGGAAGATCACACCCATTACTGTGGTCTCCCACCTTACCTGTAAATAGAGAAGGACGGCAAACTTTTTTTATTCTTTTAAATAGGACTTAGAAGCTATGCAAGTATATGCTCATGCTTCAAACCCAAAGAAGCTATGCAAATTGCATGAGGATCGTCTTAGATATAAATCAATCAGCAATTGCCATGCCATCCCTATTACTCCTAAGCAAATAAACTGAAAAAAATGCAATGATTTACTCCATACCAACCTCACGCCTGTTGATCCATATGGCATTCACCACTGCTACGAGGTCCGTTTTACTCACAAAATGCTTCAGGCCGAAAATACCCTTCAGCTGTTGGAGGGTGAGCATTACTGCTGCCCCTCCCATGAAGCCAGTGATGGTAGAATGGGGCAAGAAATCCACCAATATTCCCAACCTGCGAAGCGTTCACTGTCAAGTCTCATACCAAAATAAAGTCAAGGCACCTATTATAGTGATTTGTACAATCTTTACTTTTAGATTAACTTTTAAGTTGACTTAAACCTAATTTGTTCTCAATTCTAATGTCAGCAATGCCTATTTACTAAGGGCAGATTTTTGTACGGGGCTCACCATCAAAAAATGATGTTAACAGGGATATATACTTCATCATCATTAAATGTAATGATCAAAAAAGTAAGGCTACTATCACATCCAATAATAATGAGTTGTTCAATTGAAATATTATTTTAAGTGTTAAAATAACTTTATCCTTTTCTATGTATGTTTTTTACTTTTGTAGTGCCAAAACAAATCCCACCCGCAACAATGATTAAGAAAACGATGAAAAGCCAGTTTAAGGAATAGTCCTCTTATTGTTACAACAATTTTTTAATATCACTTGCACATACATCTGACAATTATGCATAAAATAATTAAGAATTTCAGTTCTTTTTTCTTTTTTTAATAGAATTAAGAATTTCAGTTCTATCATTCAATGATAGTTCTTCATTTAAAAAAATAGGTGACATATAAAATTTGAGATTTTAGTTACCTTTTTTATTAATGCAGTAAGAAAATTGATGATACATTTATTATTTATCACAATTATCATGCTAACTAAAGAATTGAATTTTCATTGTCAATGTAAAATAATAATAATAATAATAATAATCAGATGTTGAATCATGTACTATCACATGTCAATAAACATGTTTAAGTCAACCACTCATTAATTACCTTCAAATCGTTACCGATACAATCATATTATTAGATGAGATAGTAAAACATAATTTGACTACTTACTTATTTAAACATCCATGACAGGTATCTAAAACATTGAGTTAAAATCACTTTCTGTTGCCTCACCTGAGAAAACCCAAACAAGCTTGGAAGGCACCAGCGATTAAGGTAGTTGTGAAAACCAAATGAAGGTACAATGCGGGGTCGTCTTCTGGCCTCACCACGGCTGAGATAGTTTGATATATAAGCAACGATGCTGATGCGATCGTCCCCACTGCCAAGTGCCTTGAGCTCCCAAAAATAGTGTACACAATAGGTGGGACAAAGCAGCTATCTGCGGTGACAAATAACAATCTAATCAAAAAACATATTCTTCGATCATATGAAAGCTATATAATACTGTTATATATTAGCTATGACATGAGGACTTTATTCACAAGCATGCGAGTGGAGTGAAAGAATCACCGTTTCATTTAAGTCTTTCATGTATCCTTTATTACATCAATTGGACAAGAAAAAGGAAAAAAGAAGAAAGTGAACAAACAAAGAAACTTAAAAGTGTGTCTGCATTGTGTTTTTATTTTCTACTTTTTAGAATTTTATAAAAGAAGTAATGAATACAGAAAATGAAAATAAAAGGCCAGACTTTGAAGTTGCACCAAATTGAATCGAATCGAATCGAATCTTACACAGGCCAATTATGGGGGGAAGAGCAGCGAGTTTGGCATAGCTAATGCCTTGTGGGACAGCAAGGCTGGTGATGGTGAGGCCAGCGAAGAAGTCGGAGCAGAACATGCGCCAAGTGTAAGTGGGGAGCCACTCGAAGACTGGAATGAAGTACTGAAGCCATTTGAGGGCCCTAAGCAACGGCTTCTCTTCTTTGTTGCACAGCCTAAAGGGATCGTCCGGGAACAGCGTTTCTTTGACTCCTGATTTCAGTTTCCTCATAAACCCTCTCGGCTTGGCGAAGTTCACTTCATGCCTCTGATCATCAGGGTAGCCAGTGACATCCATCATGATGACTCTCTCAGCCCTGAAAAGTGAAAGCAGAACAAAAGGTGAAAAACACACTCCACACGAACAAACAAACAAACGAGAACAAGGAATAATTAAACTGCAAGGGTGAGTAGTTTATGAGGTGAATTTAGGTGACACTATCAAAACAGAAAGATTAAGTATATTAAGTCATTTCTCTTCTTTCTTATGAACTAAATGCCGTAAGGGATGGAGTTTTTGATGAAACCTTAATCAACTTCAAAGTTCCTTTCTAGGCATTGGTTCAATGGTACGGTTAACGATCTTGAGCCTTTATAAGCATTTTCATTGCCCTTTAGGAATCATTTTGAGTCTTAAAAAACATGAAAATTGTCTCTACCCGTTCAAATTGATCAAGTAGAGTTAAATGTCACCAGCAGGCCATGCCGCAATTGCAGCTTCAAATACCGAATTTTATTTTCTTGATCTGACATTCATATATATACTAAAATAGTAGAACACTAGCTACGTTGTGTTTCTTTGTGGGTTATAGGGCCGCCATTTTAAATAATTAATTAACCATGTAAAACTATAAACTATAGATTAACATATATGCGTTGTTTCGGATAGACCAAAAGATCAAAAGGCAAAATGCAATACATATGTATGATGTGATTGTTACTGTTAGATGATTAAAATGAAAGACGTCAGATGTATAATATTTTTTTATAATAATTTTACATTTCAATGTATATAAGTATATGGGTTCATATTTATTTTATCTTTATGGGTGTATATTAAAAGTGTAAAATTATTATAGAGAAATATTTTATAATAAACATTTCTCTTAAAATTCATTAATCTTTTGAAATTTGAAAAGTACTTCCGCCTCGTTTTAGCTGCGTTGTTGTCAAGTCGGAGAGATGTGCCCTTTTATTTTGTACTCAATTGAATGGAGTCTCTGCTCCTTACATTTTCATCTGCAGCCTCAGCTCATTATCAGTCTAGTTTTGTTGCGAATCATTTTGTACTCAGCCGAATTCTTGCGACTAATGTACGAGCGAGTGTAAAATTGAAAATATATAAACAACAGGGTGAGGCTCATATAACATGAGCATAAATAATATTTTTAAAAATAAAATCCTTCGAAAGAAACCATTTTCACATAAAAAAAAATTTACATAAAACAAATCGAGTAACTAATAAAATCTTTTAAAATCGATTTATTATATTTGCTTGGTGTTGCGTGAATCAAAAGTAAGTACTAAAACGAAAATTGAAATTTTGAAGTTAGTTATATGTGCTTTTGATAACAGATTTTAAAACAAATATGTAAGTTGATTAGTAATTGATAATTATTGATAAAAAAATCTTAAGTATACTTTTGGCTATTTCATATTCATCCACTCATGGTTTTATTTTATTTTTGTTCGAAAGCTTCATTGATTGAAAAAAAAATGTCTAAACCTGATGCAAATCATCATATAGAGATCTGGGTATAATATATTAAAATCTGTTAACACCAAAAGCCTAAGCCTACAAAATTAACCAATAACAATTATACAACTTATTATTTGTTTATTAATCAACCATGAGTGGTTGATTATTTTTTTCTTCAATCAAAACTCACCAAGTTAGTCCAGAAAAAAGTTCGGGCAGCCCAATTAAGGCTGCTAAGCAACACATAAATCAATGATACAATTTTTCGCTTGAAAAAAAAAAAAAGAAAATGACACAATTGGATTTTGACGGGAAAAAATGGGTTTCATGGCGGTTTGGTTTGAGTTTCCTGGTTTTTTATTTTCATTTTTAGTTTTCTAGTTTTTCAGGTTTTATGAAGGAAATATTGAAAAATTTGAAAACTATAAATTTCAATTTTCATTTATAGTTTTCAATATTTCCCTAAAAAAATCCTGAAAATTGGAAATCAACCTGTTGATTTCAGTTTTCAGTTTTTAATTTTTATTTTTAATTTTTCAGTTTTTTATGTTTTGTGAAAGAAATGATGAAAATTCTAAAAATTATAAATTTCAATTTTTAGTTTTTATTTCTAGTTTTCAATATTTTCTTTACAAAATCCTAAAAACTAAAAAATTGAAAATAAAAATTAAAAATTGAAACTAAATAGCCAGTAATTTTATATTTTCTGAGATTATTTGTTTTAATTTTTTTCAAACAACACAGTTTTTTTATTTATACTTTTCGTTAAGTAAAAAATAAAATTAGAATAGTTCGACTCTTGAGATTGTGCATAATGATAGTTAGATTGGTGAGAATTAGTTGTTAGTTATTCCCTATTAGCCTATATAAACTTGTTACCTCACTTGTGTGATCCATTTTTTGATCATTAGTGAAACTTTCTCATTCAATCTTCTTCCAATTTTCTCAACTCTCTCTATTATTTTCTCTGCTACCATGGATTTCAAAATCTTTCATAATTTAATACATTTAATCTTTTGTGTTCCATTCAGTTTAATTAATTAACAAAAAAATGTATTTTCCCTCTACAGGGAAAAATAATGAAACGAAATATCTTAACAATAATAGTGGGTTTTGATGTGTTAAAAACGGAGTAGACTTGAAAAATAGGCCGCAGTGCAACATAAAATTCACCCGTGATGGATATATATTGTTTACTATAATGGTTTTTTTTTTTTTCAAAAAAAAAGACATATTGTTTACGGACAGCTCAATCAAGACAGGTTCAAAGCCATGGAGAATCGTAAATGGGAGTTACAACCGATTTAATTTGTAAGTACTTGTGAAGGGCTTCCAATGCATAATCTCTTCCAAATCCACTCATCTTATACCCTCCAAAAGGAATGTCACTCCTAATGGCAAAATAGCAATTAATCCAAATAATTCCTGCACGAATGGACCTTGACACGGTGCTTGCTGTATCCAAGTTTTTGGTCACAATGCCTGCTGCCAGGCCATATCTGGTATTGTTGGCTCTCTTAATTGCTTCTTCAATGGTCCTGTTGTTCATAAGGCATACTTGAACCCAACATCCATGAACAAGCCCACTAAAATTTATTGTAAGATTACGACAAAAACCAAATCAAGTAAAACTAAAGCTTACTTAAACTTCATCAATGCCATTACGGGGCCAAATATTTCATCTTGTGCGATAAGCATGTCGTCCAAAGAGGTCATTAAGATTTATTTCAAAAAAGAAAAGATGATGAAAACAAAAAGATGGTTAGTTATCAAATTATGCTATATATACCCGATTTGATATATACGCGTGGAGTTAGGATTCACCTTTCCATCAGAGAAAATTGTAGGTTCAATGTAGTAGCCTTTGGTGCCCAGTGGTTTACCTCCAGTCAAAAGGGTTGCTCCTCTCTCTTTCCATGCCCAATATAGGAAAGAATTTTTTCGAATTGGTTCTTGTCAGCCTACAATAGGAAACTGTTAGCCTAGCCAAAAGAGTATGATCCTAATTTCTCTTTTCATTTATGTTTGATTGTTTCTGCAGGTAGCCAAATACAGTGTTTGAAATAAAATAGTCGTTGTTGTATACATTTAGATTGTGGTACTATATATATATATATATATTTCTTCTTACTTGAGGCCCTTGTTGAGATTTAGGATCAAAAGGATCCCCAACGACCCAAGCTTTTGCCTTCTCCACCAACTTCTTCTCTAGTTCATGGTAGATCCCTTCCTGAACATATACACGAGAACCTGCACACAAACTTCTCCCTGAAATCATAAAAAGTTGGTTAGGCCAAGTTATAATAACGGGATGTTCTTGTAAAGGGAAGGATTTTTCTGATCAAGGCAATTTAACCTTATTGAAAAATATCCCCATTAGTGCAAGCTCAGCAGCTTTGTCTGCATCAGCATCGTTAAATATAATAAGGGGTGACTTGCCTCCTGATTCAAGTGAAACCGGTTTCAAGTTACTCCTAGCTGCAGCATGTATCACTTCACGGCCTACTTCAACTGAACCAGTAAAGCTGACCTGAACATGCATGCACAATCAAGGTCATGTTAATGTATAGTCAATTAAAAGAACTTGGTATATGTAGTTGCAAATGTTTGACATGAAAATTAATTACCGCATCAATGTCCATGTGTAAGCTTATTGCAGCACCAGCTGTTGGGCCAAATCCGGGTACTACATTGAGCACTCCATCTGGGATTCCAGCCTTTAATTAAAAGGAAATTCCAATCACTGTACTTATTTGTAAGAGGTGTGTTTGATAAGGAAATAAACAACATAATTTGTTCAATCACATTCATACCAGTTTAGCTAGATAAGCATAAAAGAGGGCAGAGAGGGGAGATTGTTCAGCTGGCTTGAAGACCATGGTGCAGCCTACAGCTAAGGAAGGGCTAACCTTCATGAAGAACGAGGTAGAGGGGGCATTCCATGGAACAATGTTTCCCACAACACCAATTGGTTCCAACAGTGTATATGCATGGAATTCCCGGACATTTTTAATACCTCACCATGAATTTTATCAGTAGCACCAGCATAGTAGCGTAAAGTATTTGCTGCTGCAGGAATTCCAAACTTGGACAAATTGTATAGAATGCCAGAATCAATGGTATCCAATGCCGCTAATTCGTCTGTGTTCTGGTCAATAAGCTCTGCCCATTTCATCATAATTTTTTCCCTCTCCTGATTACCATATATACCAGGTATATATATATTTAAAATGGCCATTGCTCATGTGCCAAAGGCAGTGCCTTTGGTGCCTATGATATTGTAAAATTAATAGTCAATGCTTTGGCCTATGGCATTGTAAAATTAATTAATGATAAAGAGATAAAAATATAGAGACACTAAAAACACAAACATATTTGGTGGTAGAAAATTTTTTATTTTTGGGAGAAAAATACAAAATTTGTGTATTTCCAAAAGTGGGAATAGAATAAGAGTTAGAAATTTAATATTAATTTTTTAATAATACTATATATATTTGTTATTTTCCAATGTGTCTTTAAAAAAATGTGGTGGTGGAGGTGCCTGATCATCCCTTAGTCAATGCCTGGATGGGCAATGGAGATCCGTGACTGTGACAATGCCATACGCCATATGTATGACATAGGCACCAGAGTAAGCACCATATAAAATAACTATTTTGCAATTAACCGAAAAAACTAGTACTATGCAAGAAGATGATGAGAAGTAACAGAGGACGTGGAAATTCAAACAAATACTTTAGATATCAAGCTATTTGATATTAAAAAAACTTATATAACAGAATAATTAACAAGCTATTTAATTAATAGTTGGAATTCTCTAAAGTAAGTATAAGGTTCACTTGAACACAAATAATTTCTCTCATTTATTGTGATTACTCAATCTCTTAGCATAAACTACAATTAACAAGAAGTTTTTGAATTAATGGATTCCAATAAACAAATAACCACATATGTCACATCTGTTTATCTCTAAGTTTTGTTCAACTTGTGGTGAGTATGACAAATCATATGGGAGATGATCAATGAACAATCAATCTCATTTAATGGTAATAAAGTAGATATCACATGGGTTCAACATCCATTTTTGGATGTCAAAATAGTATTTTTAATAGACAATAGGATATGGCTAGCCACTCCCACCAAGAAAGAATGTTGTTATTTTGTCATGTTACATGAGATATTATGTAAACTTACATTCTATTAATCATTTGGGTATATATATCTCATTAAATAGTTCACGCTCTATCCAATTGTATAGAGGATGTTAGTGGGCATAATGTCCTATATAACATGGATCGAACACAAATAACACTTTTCAATAACAATAACATTATTTTAATGCCCATTCTTTAGTGTTTTTTTTGAACACTCATGTATCACTATTAGATGAGATGAATAGGTGAAGATAAACATTTTATCCAATAATAATGGGATAAGTGTATAAATAAGATGTCCAAAAGTGAATGTCAAAATAATATTATTGTAGAAATAATAAAATCATTAAACAAAACCGTTTTTATATAAAAAATAAAAAATTTGCATATAGCTGCATTTGGCAATATTAAAAAAATCAAATATGTTGATACAACAAAATTAAGTTTTATATAAATGTAACTTCTCTATCAAAGTATCTATTATTTTTGGATAACCATAAATATTAAGAAAGATAATAAATTTATTGAGAGTGGAGTAAAATTTAGTAAATGAACTAATATACCCCTATTAAATGAAATATTTTTGAAAAATTAATAGTTAGAGAGTAAAATTACTAAGGGATACAATTGAAAAAAAATATTATATTAGGATATAAAGTTATCTAAAAGTAAATAAATATTTTAAAATATAAAATTATTTAAAAATAGATAAATATTCAAAAAGAAGGAGAGTATATAGTAGCTAATAAAATCTTTTGAAATTGATTTATTATATTTACTTGTTGAGTAGTTCTACTCAGGAACAGATCTAGAAATATATGTTGCGTGAATCAAAAGTAAGCACTAAAACCAAAATTACTTGTTGAGTAGTTCTATTCAGGAACAGATGTGTTGCGTGAATCAAAAGTAAGTACTAAAACCAAGATTGAAAAATTGAAGTTAGTTATGTGTGCTTTATCTAATAACACATTTTAAAAACAAATATGTGAGACAATTAAATAATCGATCATTATTGATAAAAATATTAAACATGTGTTATTGGCTATTTCATATTCATCCGCTCATGTTTTGTCGGAAAGCTTCGTAGATTGAAAAACAAAGGTCTAAGCTTGGTACAAACTATAAGATTAAAACCTAGGTACAATATATTTAAATCTATTAACACCAAAAGTCTAAACCTAAAATATTATTGAGTAACAATTATTAATCAACCACTCATGGTTGTTTATGTTTTTGGTTTCTTCAATCAATACTCACCAAGCCAGTCCCCAAAAATATTTGGGCAGCCCAATTCAGGCTGCCAAGCAACGCCTAAGACGATGACGTAATTTTTGACCGCAAAGAAAAAAAAAAAAGACAATCATACACAATTGGATTTTGACAGAAAAATGGGTTTCTTAAATTTTATTTTTTCTGAGATTATTTGTTTTAATTTTTTCAAACAACAAAGTTTTTTTATTTATTCTTTTCATTAAGTAATATTAGTCCCTGACTCTTTCATAATTTTGTACCTTTAACCTAGTGTGTTCCATTCAATTTAATTAATTAACAAAATCAAAAATTTATTTTTCCTCCGCAGGGATCAAGAACGAAACGAAATTTCTTAACAACAACAGTGGGTTTTGTTGTGTTTAAAACGGGTAGACTTGAAAAATAGGCCGCAATGCAACATAAGATTCACCAGTCTTTGTTGATTTGATGATGGACATATGTAGTTTACAGACATATATTGTTTCTGACAAAAAAAAAAAAAGAGGCATATATATATTGGTTACAGACAACCCAATCAGGATAGATTCAAAGCCATGGAGAATTGTAAATGGGAGTTACAACAGATTTAATTTGCAAGTACTTGTGAAGGCCTTCCAATCCGTAATCTCTTCCAATTCCACTCATCTTATACCCTCCAAAAGGAATGTCATTCCCAAAGCTAAAATAGCAATTAATCCAAATAGTGCCTGCACGAATGGACCTTGACACGGTGTTTGCTGTATCCAAGTTCTTGGTCACAATGCCTGCTGCTAGGCCATATCTGGTATTGTTGGCCTTCTTAATTGCTTCTTCAATGGTCCTGTTGTTCGGAAGCCATACTTAATCCAACATCCATGAAGAAGCCCACAAAAATTTGTTGTACAATAACAATAAAAAACAAAATCAGGTAAAACTAAAGCTTACTTGAACTTCATCAATGCCATCACAGGGCCAAATATTTCATCTTGTGCTATAAGCATGTCCTCCTAAACAGGTCATTAAGATTCATTTCAAAAAAGAAAAAAATCAAAACAAGATGGTTAGTTATCTAATTGTGCTATATATACCCACTTTGATACTTGTGTGTGGAGTTAGCATTCACCTTTACATCAGAGAAAACTGTGGGTTCAATGTAGTAGCCCTTGCTGCCCAGTGCTTTACCTCCGGTCAGAAGGGTTGCTCCCTCTCTCTTTCCATGCCCAATATAGGAAAGAATTTTTTCGAATTGATTCTTGTCAGCCTACAATAGAAAAAAACTGTTAGCCTAGCCAAAAGAGCATGGTCCTAATTTCTTTTTTCATTTTTGTTTGATTGTTTCTGCAAGTAGCCAGATACAGTATTTCAAATATAATAGTTGTATACATTTAGATTTTGATACTATATATATATTGTTATTACTTGAGGCCCTTGTTGAGATTTAGGATCAAAAGGATCCCCAACGATCCAAGCCTTTGCCTTCTCCACCAACTTCTTCTCTAGTTCATCGTAGATTCCTTCCTGAACAAACACACGAGAACCTGCACAACAAACTTCTCCCTGACATCATAAAAAGTTGGTTAGGCCAAGTTATAATAACTAAGTTATAATAACTGGATATTCTTGTAAAGGAAAGGATTTTTCTCTGATCAAGGCAATTTCACCTTATTGAAAAATATCCCCGTAAGTGCAAGGTCAGCAGCTTTGTCTACATCAGCATCTTCAAATATAATAAGGGGTGACTTGCCTCCTAATTCAAGTGAAACCGGTTTCAAGTTACTCCTAGCTGCAGCCTGCATCACTTCGCGGCCTACTTCGACTGAACCGGTAAAGCTGACCTGAACATGCATGCACAATCAAGGTCATGTTAATATATAGTCAATTAAAAGAACTTGGTATATGTAGTTGCAAATGTTGGACATGAAAATTACGGCATCAATGTCCATGTGTGAGCTTATTGCAGCACCAGCTGTTGGACCAAATCCGGGTACTACATTGAGCACTCCATCTGGGATTCCAGCCTTTAATTAAAAGGAAAATCCCAATCAGTGTAACTGAGTTTGATAAGGAAATGAACAATCAATATATATATATATATATATATATATATATATATATATATATATATATATATATATATATATGCATGCATATAATTTGTTAAATCATATTCATACCAGTTTAGCTAGATGAGCAAAAAAGAGGGCAGAGAGGGGGGATTGTTCAGCTGGCTTGAGGACCATGGTGCACCCTGCAGCTAAAGAAGGGCTAACCTTTGCGAAGAACACGCCAGATGGGGCATTCCATGGAATTATGTGTCCCACAACACCAATTGGTTCCAACAGTGTATATGCATGGAACTCCCGGGACATTTTTAATACCTCACCATGAATTTTATCAGCAGCACCAGCATAGTAGCGTAAAGTATTTGCTGCTGCAGGAATTCCAAACTTGGACATATTGTATAGAATGCCAGAATCAATGGTATCTAATGCCGCTAATTCGTCTATGTTCTGGTCAACAAGGTCTGCCCATTTCATCATAATTCTTGCCCTTTCCTGATTACCATACATACCAGGTATATATATATATATATATATTATGCAAGAAGACGATGAGAAGTAATAGAGGACGCGGAAATTGAAATAAAGTAAAAAAGTTATTTTTATGCTGAAATTATACACACTTTTCCATGATGAAATTCATCTTTATTACCCTTTAAAAAGAGTAATGTTTAGATGGACACGGAATCATATATCTTGTCATGGACTCCACCATTGTCAAAATCAAATAGTGGCTTCCAGCACCTAACAGTAACACTACTATTTTATTTTTAAAAATGCTAATCATCGGATATTCATTCCATCATTATTGAATGTCATCATCCCAACTTTTTTCATTCATTCATTATATTTAAAGATGATAAAATGATTGTTTCAATTGAACATTCACTTTAGATGTTAGATTTACAATACTCTTTATTTTATAACCAAAATTTAAGGTACACTCCAATCTCAATACTTCACCCACCACCCATTTAATGCATGTATGCTCTCGTTGCCTCTTCTTCTACTTCGCTCTCTCTCTCCGCCTTTTTCCCTCCATTTCTTTTCAATGTCACTGCAAATCCAGCTATTTTTTTTATCCTTATTAAATATATTTTAGAAATTCATCACCTCACATATTGCATAAGATAATAAAAACGCTTATTTCAGTTTAGTTTAAGCTTCCCATAAGCACAACAAAATATAGAGGGAAAAACACAGTTGGAAAGCAATCCTTTACTCACACTTGATGCTAGAAGTTGGAACCAAAACTATAAACGGTTTATTATTTTTCTTTTTAGCATAACAATATCACTTCTTGCACGGAGTCATTATTTTGTTAACTTGCTAAATATTTTGTAAAGGAATTTATATGTTATTTCTCTTCTCATTTTGCATAAGAAAAGTGACCGGATACTTTGAAATAGATTATAAGTTTATAACGCTTTCATTATGTATTTTCTTTCTCATTATTTTATAAATATTGGCAGTTGATGAGTTTATATTATTTATGAAATTATAAACATTTACTCATAAAAACATGAAATTTATGCATGATATTATGTATCTTTGTAAAGGTGTTATTTAATATCCATACTCGATAAAATAAATATTTACTCAAATAGATCCTCGTAATTTTTTTAAAATTTAATGGATCTAATATAAAATATAATCATTTAATGAGAACAAATAACTACTCAACAAAATGCAATATCTATTTTTTAATGTTTGTATATTAATAGACTCATGCTATTTGAACAAAAAAATGATTCAGGTTTTGTGTTCAATAAATCATTATGAGCCATCTTAATTAATAATAAAAATATTAAATAATTCTATAAATTTATAAATGATATAAACTTAATTGCACAAATTTTTAAAAATCATGAGAAAGAAATGAGAATATGAGAGCGGGTTGAAAGTATGCGGCACAAGCCGACAACGTGAAATGAGGGATTGAGTATAATTTAAGTTTTGATTAAAAATAAATAAATAAATAAATTTACCAAAAGGCGATGATTCAATAGTTAGTACGACAGTTCTACCACATAGTGCTATACTTAAAACGCCAGCACTTGACATCTGTGGGCCCGACTCCTTTAAAAATGAATAAATTATAAAATAAATATCATATATTTAAATTTATTATAGTCCTTCTATTTATTAATTATTAAATAAATATTATTTTTATATAATTTAATCTAATAATCAATAAATATGAGATCTATATCATATGAAATCTATTATAAAACCCACCATAAAAATGCTCTATCCACATAAACAAAAGTTCAAAAAATGCCTCTGAGATTTGGGAGGAAAGAGAGTTTGCTGGCTCTAATCTATAATGGGGCTACATTGGGGAACAAAATTACGGACGGAAATAATAAATTATTTTAGCTAGAAAATACTTGAAGATTGATTTTTCTTTTAAATCAGGGCAGTGAAAATAAAAATTAAAAATTAAAAAAAAGAAACAGATAACGTACAGCGCCAGGCAAGCGTGGCCATGGACCTGAGTCAAATGCCTCACGCGCCGCCTTAACAGCAACATCAATATCTTCTTTAGCTCCCTCGCTAATCTTCGCTGTCACTTCCCTGTTCTTGGATCTATTGTTTCAAATGTCTTCCCTATTTATTTTCCCAAAACAACAGCAAAGCCAAAAACAAAACAAAACAAAATTAACAAGTTTATATAATATATACTGTATATTCCCTCCTTCCATTTTACAATAATTATCAATCTTTTTCTTTATCATGTTTTAGAATACATGTTTATTTCTAATATTTATATAATATTAATTTTTTCTTCTACTTATATCTTTAATATAAATATATTAGTTAAATAATTAATAAATTTATCAAAATAAATAATAATGACTATAGAAATATATTTTTGATAACTCATATAATTTTTTACATTTATCAAATTTTTTTCTAATATGTGTATTGCTTAGTTAAAATTAATATGAACAGAGGAAGTATTTTACAGGTTTTTTTTTTTTTGGTAAGTACTTTACAGGTTAAGTATACTATTATAACTTTAATAAAAAGAAAATAAACTTTATGCATTAGTAAGTAAAATAGTTTTACACTAATATTTTATATAATCAATGTATAAAAAGAACTATCTAATGAACAAAATTAAAATATTAACGCCTATAGTCTCTATCTTACAAATGCATAATGGAAATTAAATAAGTCAGATTCACAAAATTTAGCAAGTAATCTTCCTCATTATAAAATTTAATTTTGATATAGTTTTAGCGTAACATCTTTTTGTATAGTCAATCAATTACATCACATTATTACAAATGTTAAAATATGTTTTACATTAATTATCTTAAAAAATTTATATCTTATCGGATATAATTAATTGATGATATAAAATATTTTATATTATTATTATTATAATATTAAAATTAATCTCTTATATTTAAATTTTAAAATACTATATTGATATGTAGACTTTTTTCAAAAAAACAAAAACAAAACTAATGAATACCATTAGCTAGTGCATGATTCGTTAATTGAAAATGGATGATTTTGTATATAATATGTATACTTAATAAGGTCAAATGAAAAATAAGAAAAATATTGTGGATAAGGATCAATTATTGAAGTCCGCTTAATATTTAATGAAACCCTACTTATGCACGCAAATCACGGTTATTGTCGGCGTTGTCTATTTTTTATTTTTTATTTTTTTTGAGAATTTTCGTTTTCTTTTTCTAATATGATAATGTAAGAGAATCATATAAACTTTTTGCAACAAAATATTTTTCAACAAAAAAAAACTTTAACCAAAAAAAGACTAATTGAACAAATATCCTTTTTTAACGTGATTGGAAACATCTTTACCGGCATCTTTCAAGATTTAAAATTATGTTATCAGGAATCACATTTTTGGATATAATATTCTTGAAAATTTTATTTCTAGATATTTTTAAAAAAATTTATTTAGCATTAAACATTATTTGAATTATTTATTAAGATTCCCATAAATAAATTTAAAACTTGTTCATTTTGTAATATATATTTCTAGGTATATATATCATAATTTCTAAAATATCTCTAATACATTTATTATTATTATAATCCAAAATAAAAATTACACTTCTAGAAAAAAATATAAAATTAACAATTAATTTTTTAAAATTTATTTATCTTGAATCAATATAAGAATTAACAATTTTTTTAAAATTGAAAGTACAATAAATTTATAAAGTCAGATGAGTATGAATAAATGAAAATTATGGGAAACGTCAAATAATTGAGGAATATTTTTATATTTGTGCTTAATAACTACCATTTCCAAGTCATGAGAATTTTTATTCCACCTTTCATCGTGGGAAAATTTTTTGTCAGAAAATAATTGATATCCAAAAATAATTTTATTTAACTTGTAACAAATATGAAAACATATTATTCTTAAGTAATTATTTTCAGGAATAACTAAATATGCTTTGAAACACGCTATTTAGGATATATTTATGAATTTGAATTTTAAAAAAAGGAAAAGAAGAGAAAAAGAAAACTTATAATATAATTTTACACTATAAAGTTTTCCTCATTCCCATCTTAAAAACAGACACAGTGAACATAAGGATAAAGAGGAATTAAATTAATCGCTGTTGAGATTGCTGCCAATTCAGTGCACGAAGTGCATTAGCTAAAGTGCACACAAAATGTTGAGTATATAATTCACTATTTGGAAGTTTATCAAAATCAAAGAAATTTGTAAACTTGAAACATGAGTTTGTAAAACCCATAATAAAAAATTTTGGCTACATTTTTTTACTTTACATCATTACTATTTTTTACTATCATTTAATTATATATTATCATATTATTATAAGTGTTTAATTATTAATGTTATTATTTCATCAATTATATTAAAAAATATAATTAATTATCGTCATAAAAAGCCTTGCATTGAAAATCTATCAAAATATAATTTTTAATTATGAAAACTCAATTGGATTAAGTGGTTTGACATCTTTTCTTTAAGCAATATTTTGGTTGTGAATGGACAAAACTAACACTGAGGGAGTTTACATCCTTAACTTTATTTATAATTTTAGGGTTCGAATATAATTTTAGATTTGAGATTTTAATAAAGACTTTACCAAATTAAATCACCATTATATTACGTGAGAAATTCCAGAGAAAATTTAATCTTTAACTCTTCACGTTGAATAATAATACAAGCGTGTTTTTTTAAAAGGTAATAAATCAAAAGTATATTTAATTAGAGGATAAAAATAAAAATATATTTTTTCTGATTTAATTTTATGTGTAAAATTACATATAAAATTTAATCATAAAAAATTTATCCTCATTTTTTTTCTGTCAACCAAATATACCCAAAACTAGAATCAAACCTACACAATCAACTTCTTCTTCACGGTTGAATATCTCTGAAATTGAGGTAAATATAATACTTTGACTCGTGTTTTTATTTTGATGCCGAAAATACGTAAGTAAAGAAAGAAGACAAAACAGTTGCGGAAAAAAGCAATAAGCGCAGGAGTAACCCAGAAAAGAAAAAGACAAAAAAAAGAAAGAAAAAAAGACCTGGTAGTGAATTGAAGGTCAATAAAATTAAAGGCGAACATGATGGAAATATACATAGAGAGTGGAGAACCTGATAGGGAATCAACAAAATCCCCATTGATGAAGAGCTTAGTAAACTTGATGACGGGAATCTTGAAGCAACTGGAGCCGTCTTGGGCATTACTAGATGAGTCAGAGAGACCACTCATCTCGATCTGACTGTATGTGTGTGTTTTTGTCTAATGATATAGTATTAAGGTATATATGGAGGGAAACAAGGTCGATTTAAGGTGCCTGGAGTCTAGGTCTCTGATCTGGGGATTTGATTGTAGTGGGTATATGTGAGAGGAAAGCACGGAGCAACAGACAGAAAGCGTCAAGCGTGGTTGGGAATTTCATCTTTTTCTTGTTTTTGGTGATCAACGTAAATGTTGTTTCGTATAATATTGCTGCACAACGTTAGGTGCCTATTGCCTTATTATATTATTATTATCATTATGATAGTGATAGAATTAACTATTGGTGTAAGCATGATACACGAGCAATCAGGAAGATTCTGCATCACTTCTCTCTTCAATGTATATTTTTCAACTTTCAAGTGACTTTCTCGTATATGTTGTTGACTATGAACAACACTGTTGGTGAGGAGATTAAGAAATCAAAAGAAAAGCTGCTATGTAGTCAAATTAAATTTAGAAAAACTGATAAAGGGGCTTATAGAGATTATTAATCCTATTTAAAAATAGAGTAAACACCTAAATTGGTCCTTGATAATTTATTTGATGAACAAATTAATCTCCAATAATTATAAACACTCAAATTCTACAATTGTAAAAATAGGACTTCCTGGTCACTCCTGAAAGGGAAAAGATGAAAAAAAAAGCTAGGCTGCGATAAGATGGAGCGCCTGAGGAAATAAGAACCAGGAAGGAGGAGCTTGGCTAGAAGATGAACTGGTTACATGCCTATCTTTCATTTGTCAGCTTAGCTTTCCTTCCTTCAAGCTATATTTCCTAAGACGAGCTTACCTTCTCAAATCAGCTATTTTATTATCGCTTCATTTAGCATTGACATGCGAACAATAATCCGAGAATTTTTATCCTTATTATTATTTTCATCCAAAATTTGAAAAATGAAAAATGCATCTCATTTCAAAATCAAACTAGCCCATTTTAATTTCTTTCAACCCAATCCTTTAGCCCATTCAGTTTCAAGTTTTATTTTTTGTTTGTTAATCCCACTTCAATTTTTCAGCCATTCCATTTACAGCCCACTTTTGTTTAGCCTAATCCCTTTTAGTTCAAAAAACATAAAAAAATAGTAAACCTGATATTTTGAGATTTTTACGTGATGCATGCAAACAAGGAAAAAAAAACCCGTGACCAAAAGGAAAAAGGGAAGTCAAATAACGGAGTGGCAACACCATGATGGTGTTCCTGCCTACTCTATGCTAAATGATAAAAATCCTTCCGATGGCATTTTGGATCCTGAAGCCAACTGAAAGATGGAATCAGCAATAATTTCTTGGACTAACAACACCATATATACATCCATCATCAACCGAAAGAAGGAAGAAATTTTCAAAAAAAAAACAAGTAAAAAATTTCCAATCAATCAGCATAAATTCAAACACCAAAAATCAAAAGAATACATTCGAATACATCAACAAGCCAACAGGAAGAAATTGCAAAATTCCAGGAGACAACCCAGTAACAAGGTAATTCTATCAGCAACAGGTATCATCATCATCAAAAATTAATACAAAAAAAGAGGAGAAAAAGAGGAGGCCGGGCCCTTCCGCCGCGGCCTCACATCATCATCATCCTCATAAAGCCTCCATCTTCATCGCCAGGACCTGGTCGGCTTGCCACGCGCCACCATGTCCCAGCTTTCCTTCCTCTTCCTAGCCGCACTCCCCTATCACCGCCACCCGATCTCCGCGCACCGCGACGCGAGCCCCGACGTCGCACCTCCATCGTCCTCCAACGCCGCATAGCTCGCCGCGCCTGCACCTCTCGCGATCTCCGCGGAACCGCCCCCAGCACCTCCGGCAACCTTCACTCCGTGCGACGAAGCCAGGCGAGCTTCGTCCCAGACCTCCCCTTCCTCCGTCTCCGTCGCACCATACCACGCGCACCAGCCCCCCGCAGCGCACCAGCGGCTGCCCGCCCGGATCGAGCGCAACGCCGCCGCCTCCTGCAGACGCGATCCAACGAGCTAGCCATCATCGCGAGAACGCCGCGAAGTCAGGTGCCACTCACCGCCACCGCGCGTCCGCTCAAGCCTCCGATCTCCTTCCTCGCGATCTCGGTCACCCCTTTCCACCTCCCCATGCACGCGCCGACGCCCTCTCCTCTCGTCGACCTGATCCGCGAGTGCTCGCTCTCTCCCTCTTCATCGCCTCTCCTTCTCACTTGCTCTCTCTCCCATTCTATCTCTCGATCTCTCTCATGCTCACCCCCTTTCTTTAGCTTTCTCTGATGTGTGTGACGGCGAGAGTTTGTTTTGTTTTTTGGGTGAGTTGTGCTGTGTGTGCGTGTTAGTGAGGAAGAGAAGGTGTTATTGTGCGTGTGTGTGTGTGTGTGATTGTGTGTTAGTGGGAGTAGGAATGCATGTGAGTGTGGGTAGTGTGATTAAGTTAAAGGGATTGGGTAATTTTGATGTTATTATTAATATTATTATCTTTAAGTATTTTGTCTTATTAAAGAGAGTTGTGACATGTTTTTTTAGCAACTATCTTAAATCATTACAATATGAATTAAATAAATTAATTTGTGATTTAATTAAAAAAAATAAAAATAAAAAGCGTGATTTAATTATTTATTGAGTGAATTTGAATTTCTAAAGTTAAAAATATATATATATATATAATTAGATTTTTGTTTAATTATTTTATATGTTTATGTGTTGTGTGTTTAAATTAATTGTATAATTGTGTTCATGAATTAATTTTATTTTTAGTTTAATTATTGTGTATGCTTATGTGTTTTGCTTAATTGTATGTTTATATCTCTGAATTAATTTTGTTAAAATTAGAGCTTGTCAAAAAATAAAAATAAAAATTTAATCCACGCAACAACTTATGATTTTGATGTATGATTTATCATCCTCAATTTTCATAAGAATGTAAGGGTTTATTGTATAGTTCATACTATCCTAAATTCTGTGCAAAAGTGGATTTTAATTTCTTCATAAAATCTTTTACAAAAATAAAAAAATCAATCAACACATTTTCATTCTCCTTTAATTAAAATCAATCAACACATACTCATTTTCTACAGAACGACGTGGCTTTGAGTTCCTCATTGCACCAGAGGTACGTCGTAGCAAACAACTATCAAGCCAAAATTAATTTTTCTTTAAATTGTGTTCTCATTTAATTTTTATTCCTTGTTCTAATTTTATTTTATTTTATTTTATGTTCGTACATAATTGTGATTATTTAAGGGAAAATTAAATATTATTGAAATTATAAACAAATTTGCATAATGAGCTCTAAGGTAACCGTATTTATACGGATGTATTAGGGGTGAGTGGGATTAAGTTTCCACCCTTCCCTAATCATAATCAGGTTCGAACCTTATCTTTTAAAAGACCAGTTTACAAATTAAAAAGGTTTTCCAATTTTTCCAGAATTAAAATTGGTGGCGACTCCCATTTTATTTATTATTTCAAAATCAGTCGACATCCTCGTCGCATGTGCCCTAGGTACGTGTACAGTTTGGCGACTCCACTGGGACGCCAAAGAGTCAAGCCTACTAGAATAAATTATGCAAATAATTTATAACTTTATAATATTTATTTTTCCCTTTACATCACACTTGTTTTTTATTTAGTTATATATAATTATTTATTTTATCTTTTTATTTCCTTCTTATTTATTTGTATAATTGTTTTTTTTTTTATTCCTTTCCTAAGTATTTGTATATAATTGTTTATCTTATTTTTATAATTGTTTATTTTATCTTTTTATTTTCTTCTCATTTATTTAATATAATTGCAAACCTTAGGATTGATGACTTTTGTATATATGATGTTTTGCTTTAGCTTATTTATCTGTTACTCAAACCTTAGGATAGAGGACTGTTGTATATATATGCGTTTTGCTTTATTTTGCAGGATTGTGTATATAGGATTTGAAAGGTTTGTATGCTCCCTACACACACTTTCACTATCACTGTCCTCACACACTATTTGGGCTCTATACCCGAGCCTTGGAAAACCATAGGGCAAGAAGGGGTTTTGACGTTGTTATTGTGAGGCTTATGCTTCCCTGAAGTCGTTGACTCATCCGCTAAGGTTGTTACTAGAACTATGAGTTGCCGTATTGTGACTTTCATGTCCCCGGTTTAACTCATGGAACTAGATCTTTATCTTATTGATAAAGGCAACTTGGGGACCATAACTTTTAGGGGTCTAGATCCATCCAAAAGCTGTGCACTACTAGAATAACTTTAATTGACCACCTTAAATAGGGTTTGACCTTAGAACCAGGAAACATTAGGTTCCACCTCATTAGGACACATGGGAGCGTACTTCTTCTTATTTTATCATGCTTCATGCATCATTAGTATCATGTAACATTTATTATAAGCATTATAACATTCATGATTATTTTGTGTTGTTCTGCATAAGCAATTCATATCTCCATCATGCATAACATCCACATTTTTTTACCAAGCATGTTTATTTTTAAGCATAAAAAAAAAACCATATTTTAATTGTCATATCACATGCATTTTTTTATGTAGCATACATATTTATTTTATTTATGACATACATCTAATTTATTTACTTTTTTTATTATTTCTTTCTTCCTTTTTAAAAAAAGGTCCACGGTGGTGAAGAATAACATCATATTAGACAGTAAACAATGGAAAGAGCACAACAAACTAGCAATGTATCCAACTTGAAGAAGCATTCCAATGTGATGGCAAATATTAGTTCTCTGGAGAGATTACATCGGTTGAGTCAATTGTTTCCTAATGAAAAAATAAAGCCTTCTTGAATAAATATGGGTCCATTATGGATCTGTTGCTTGTATCAGTGGAAACTCCTCTCTAAACTCTAGCTCATTGGAACCCTGCTTTGAGATGTTTTGAATTGCCAAACATGGACATCACTCCTACCATCGAAGAGTATGCATGCATGTTGAAATTACCAGTGAGGAAAAATACTTCTATTTATTTTCATCTGGAACAACATGCTTCAGATGCAAAAATAATAGAGCAATTCGGGAATTACTAGGGGTACCAGTGGTTCAAGTGAAATTAACAGGACATGCAGATTCAAAAGGAGTGACTAAAGCATTTATAGAAGAACATCTGAAGGAGTTGGGCGTCGAAAGGAATGGACTATTTTTGCGAGAGTACTGGCATTTGCTATTTATGGGCTGGTATTGTTCCCGTCTGCTCCAGACATAGTTGATCAAGCTGCCATGGATGTTTTCTTTGCTGTGGAAAATAAGCAAAGGAATCCAGTCCTGCCTGTTGGCTGAAACATTTCTGACATTAAACTTCTGAACAGAAAACAAAAAGGGAAGCTTCGATGTTGCTTACACCTCCTATATGTGTGGATCATCACACACATGTATGCAGGTAATCACATCAGAAATGTTTCAGATCCATTAAGAAGCTTTCATCGTATCCCAAGAAAGCCGAAAGAAGACCATGAATGGAGGGCTGAATTTGATACCATTAGGGAACGATCATTCAAGTGGGTTTGTCCATGGTATGAACATGAAAGAGGTGACATTATTCTCAGCGTGGAAAATATCATAATATACCATTGATGGGTCCAAGAGGTTGCATATCCTATACGCCGACAATAGCACTCAGACAACTTTGTTGGACACAAAAGAAACCACGGGAAGAACAACTTGGAGGACTCTACTTCTGGTACAAGGAAGGTGACCACACTAAAATGTTATCACGAGAAGTTAAAGAAGCCTGGAGGAATGTTCACATGGCAGGAGAGATGAGTTAGGAAAACCTCTTGTGATCAGGACCCATGAGTATGTCACATGGAGGGATGCAAGAAAAGTACCTCAAGGCAGCCCTAGCTCCCTCACGAAAGGAAGAATGATCCACATTGGCTGAACAGATGGAAGTCCTGAAAGCACAAATGAAACTTCTAGAACAACAGAACAGGAGGAGAGTTGGAAGCCGTCATTGCTCGAAGTCAATGTGAGAAGAAAGAAAAGCTGATTGAGCAACTGAAAGATGAGCTTGCTGATATCCCGAAACAAGAAAAGGAAAGACAGAAGGTTCAGAACCTTGAAAATAAGGTCCATATAATGACTAAAGAGAAAAATGGACTTGTGAAGCGCATCAACCAACAGAACAAGGCAAATGTAGAACTAAAAATGAAGATTGAACAACAAGAACAGATGAAAGAAGAGTTGGAAGCTGAAATGCAAGAACAAAAAGCAGAGTTAGAGCTAAAGATAGAGAAGCTAAATACATCTTTAGCACAGGCTAAGGAGGAATGTGACCAAGAATGGGCCCGTTTCATGAAATGTAGAAATCAACTTCTTCGTCCAGAAGACGCAGGTAGATTTTGGAAGAAACAAGCTGGTGATTGGGCAATGAAAGTGAGGAGTGGAAGGAAAAACATGAAAGATTAACTGAGAAACTAGACAATCATATTTCAAAGTTCATCTATCATTTTGAAAGGGCAGAAAGAGGTTCAAAAGAATCTCAAGCTTCATTTGTCTAGTGAAATGAATGATTTCATGAACATGAGTAAGGGCATTGCTAGAGGTTGTAAAAGAAAGAGAATGACTATTCTTGACTCAACTATGATGTAATTGCACTTTTTGAATAAATGACACAAGTTCATCTTTCGATTTTCCCTACTTTTCTTCGAATGGCGTGCAAGATTATATCCATTGTGGAGCAAAATCTCCCTGGATATATTGTCAATTACATTTCTGTCTTATAGGAAATTCTTCCTTCTGTAGAATGTAAGAAAGAATACCAAGTTTTACATTGCTAGTGTGCTACTAACAAAGTATATTGTGGAATGATAGTCCCCTATATTATTGTCCATCACATATCCGTTCTTATGGACAATATGTCCTCTGAATGCGATATGAATCAAGTTCATTGCTGTCCAATACAGATGTTGTTCCTCGCCATCAAAGGTCTTTTAGCATTTATTTTTATTTGCTCATTTTTTTTATTTTATTTTTAACTTTTTGGCAGAAGTTTACCATCAAACATTGCTTCTTCAAGGAAAGCTTTGTCTAACACTAGTGTACCGGCTAGAGAGCCGTACGAACTACGCCCTAGAGTCGAGAAGGAAAGAGCTGAGAAAAGAAGGTCGAGACAGATAAAGGCAAGAAAAAGGCTATGGCTGGAGACAACAATGACCAAGGAAGGAATCTAGGTCAAGAAATGGACGACCTCAAGGACATGATGAGGTCCATGCTTGGACCAGAACTCAGGCAATTCATCCTTGACACTATGAATATGGCCAAAGAAAATGATGAAAATGATGGGCATGAAGAACCACCAGGATATGATAAACAAAATGATAATGGTTCTGTTAATGAAGTCGCAAAGGAGGCGGAACGGCTAAAGCTTAAACAGGAACTACAGGAAAGCATGCAAGAGCAGTTCGAATGCCGGGGCCTAGCCCCTATGGCCCGATGAGTATCAGTGATCTGTGTTGGCTCCTAGTGTAGTCATTCCCAAGGACTTTAAGATGCCTGAGCTCATCAAATTCGACGGTAGCACCAATCCAATTATGCATCTACGCATGTATTGCACAAAAATGGGAATGTGGTCAAAAGATGAGAACTTCCTAATAAGCTTTTTCCCGAGAGCTTAGATGGGGCTGCATGGGAGTGGTACATGAATAGAGACCGAACTCAAATCAGGTGTTGGGAAGACTTAGCTCAGGCCTTCACAAACCAATACAAGTTTAACCTGAATGCTGCACCCACTAGAGACCAGTTAAAAGGGATGAGGAAGAAAGAGAATGAATCTTTCAAGGAATATGCCCAGAGATGGAGGGCCCTGGCTGGAAGGGTTGTCCCCCCAATGTTAGAGCAAGAAATGTGCTCTTACTTTATTCGTACACTGGAAGGTCCTTTTTTCAAGAACATGCTTGGGACCCATGTCAAAGAGTTTGTAGATTTGGTTGAAATTGGAGAAAGGATTGAAACCAATATCCAAGAAGGAAAGCTAGAGCAAGTAACAGGAGAAGCAAGTGAGTCCCAACACAAGAAGAGCCCCCATTTTAAGAAGAAGGAGAACACCATTAACTACATCCACCCTCAACAACCCACTCCTCGACCAAACCAATATCCAACCTATCCACACACACAATACTCATCCTATCCACACCAACAATATCCATCTCCAAGAGCTATTTTACCATACACACTTCAACCACACCAAATCAACCATGTCTCATATCCACGGCCAATGATACCTAGACCTCACCAAACACAACCCCAAGCCTACCAAACGAGTCATCTCTTTACAACCCCTCCACCATTCAATGCCAACAACGCTCGCAGGCCTCCGATGGAGATAGACCCTTACCTGATTTCCATATGAGCCATGTCGAGCTGTTCAAGTTGTGTAGGGACAACTTGTTAGGCCCGTGTCCTGGAAAAACTTTCATGCCACCATATCCTCGGTGGTACAATCCAAACCATACTTGCGATTATCATTCCAACTCCCGGACACTCAATCGAAGATTGTTATGGGTTTAAAATGCGGTATGGCGTTTAATTGACAATGGTGCCATCAAGCTAAAAGAAGAATCAAAGCCGCACATAAGAAACAACCCGTTCCCCAATCATAGTGAAGGACAAGTGAATTCTATCTGCTATGAGAAACATGAAAGTCAAGGAGTAGAGAATGACCAGCTCTCAATGAAGGAGATCTTGGAAATATTGAGGAAGGCAGGTTATGAGATGGAAGTTGAAGGAGATAAAGGCAAACGGACGGTGAAAGGAGAGGAAAATGATCTATTTTGTGAGTGTTCCGAAATGAAACACCACATAGAGGAATGTCCAGCTGAAACTCTACATTGAAAAGATGATTAAGCTAGGGGTGCTTGAGGTACCAAAGGGAGTAGACAAAGTATCAACATGATTCACCATGCACCTCCTGTTTATAAAGTCTACAATTATGAGCCAACACTCATTTTCAAGGTGCCTAAGCCGTTTTCTTATGAAAGTAACCATGCGGTTCCATGGAGGTATGAAACTAATTCTGTAATGTCTGGAATGACATCTCCAAGTCCAAAGCAAGTACCTGTCTTCAAAGTATTTAGTTTGCCTTCTCGTCCCTGACCGCAAAGTCTGAATATGGCAATGAAGATTGTTCAGAACCTCTGCATTTGGAATCTATTACAAATGTTACAGGAATAGGGAATTACTCGAGTGGTAGATGTTATACTCCAGAGAAATTTTTGAAAAGCCCCAAGAAATACCTGAAAAATGCCCAAGTGGCACCTGGAAAGGAGAATAAAGAAAAGAGCCAGGAAAGGAAGAAGAAGAAGAATTCCTGAGAATAATGAAACAGAGTGAGTATGATGTGGTAGAACATTGAAGAAAACACAAGCAAAGATCTCGCTCTATTCTCTAATCTTATCTTCAGGCTCATCGCAATGCGATTAAAAAGGTGTTGGATCAAGCTTATGTGTCTAAAGACATAACCCCTGATAGGGTTGAAGGGATAGTAAATGCAATCAGAATGACCAATGCCATCATGTTCACTGAAAGCGAGTTTTCCTCATCCAGCAGGGCGCCGAAAGCACTCCACATTACCCTCAAATGTCAAGGCTGTAATGTTGCAAAAGTACTGATTGACGGGGATCAGCTTTCAATGTGCTCCCTTACTCCACACTACAACAATTGCCAGTTGATTCCTCCTGATTGAACCAAGCGGGACAATTGTGAAGGCGTTTGATGGATCAATGAGGGAAATCATGGGTGCCATCGACCTCCCGCTAGAAATTGGACCCACTATTTTTGTGACCAAATTCCAGGTGATGGATATTGAGCCGGGTATACGATGCTAGGAAGACCCTGGATTCATGAGGCTTGCGCTTCCTTCAACACTTCATCAGAGGGTAAAATTTATAGATGGCGGGAAACTTGTTACTGTCAAAGGAGAAGAAGAATTGCTAGTGACTAAGCCAGTGACAGTGCCATACATTGACTGTGCTGAAGACACTCTCGAGGTATCATTCCAAAACCTGGAGATAGCTGAACCCATGGAATCAAAAGGTGATGCGCATCAAGTGGCCATTCGTATAATGCGCAAGAGTGGATTTGAAGAAGGAAAAGGATTAGGGAGTCAACTGCAAGGAATTAAGAATCCAATCTCACTTCCTGACAATCCTGGAAAACTTGGCCTTGGGTATGAAGCTACAAGTGATCAGGTCTTTTGAGACATCCAAGAAGAAGATCCCACATATTAGGGATACATTTCCTGCACCTGCAACAGGTAATGGTGATAGAAGCAGATGAAACTGTTAGCACCCTTGAAGGAATATCCTCTGATCTACCCCAGCCTCGAGCCAGTGAATAACTGGAATCTGCACCCTGAATGATTTATTTTTCATTGAGTAATGGATGCTTTAGTCATCTCTGTTTGTATTTCAATTGAATAATGATTATGCGTGGTTTCTCTTTTCCATTCTCTTGATTAAACTTTTCTCTTTTCCAATTTCTTGTTAAGTTTTTTCTTGTTTATTTATTTATTTTTCTTTCTTTCTTATTTCGGATCTCATCTCAATTCCAGGGATCCTTCTTCTTTAGAATTTTCATCTTATGCAAATGATTGTGAAAACCCGTTAACTGGTTATTGTGTTACAATGGACTCGAATGAAAATGAACAAGATGAAGGTCCTGAGTTATGCCAACAATTTGCCAAAATCATAAATTCAATGGAAAAGGGGATAAATCCACACGATGAAGTCATTGAAACTGTGAATTGGGTACTGATGAAGACAAGAAAGAAGTTAAGATAGTTGACAATCCGGAAAGGGAAGAGATGATTGCATTGTTCCATGAATTCCTGGACATTTTCGCCTGGTCCTACAAAGATATGCCTGGTTTGGATCCAGAAATAGTGGCTCATAAAATCCCATTGATTGAAGGAATGGAACCTAAACGACAGAAATTGCGGAGGATGAGTCAGAAATGTCACTGAAAATCAAAGTTGAAGTCGAAAAGCAACTTGATGCAGGCTTCTTGGAGGTCCCACTCTACCCAAGATGGATAGCCAATATAGTACCAGTGCCGAAGAAAGATGGAAAGGTCAGAATGTGTGTGGATTATCGGGATTTGAATAAAGCAAGCCCAAAGGATAATTTTCCTCTGCCTCATATAGATGTATTAGTTGATAACACAGCTAGAAGTCATCGATTCTCTTTCATGGACGGTTATTCAGGCTACAATCAGATTTTGATGGCAGAAGAGGATAAAGAGAAAACATCATTTGTTACTCAGGGGGGTATTTTGCTATAGAGTGATGCCATTCGGGCTAAAGAATGCTGGAGCAACGTATCAGCGAGCAATGGTGACCCTTTTCCATGACATGATTCACAAGGAGTTGGAGGTGTATGTGGATGATATGGTAGCAAAGTCACGAGATGGAGAGAGTCATGTTGCATGCTCAGGAAACTGTTTGAAAGATTGAGAATTTACAAACTTCGGCTGAATCGGCAAAATGTACCTTTGGAGCTTCCACAGGAAAGTTGTTAGGGTTCATCGTTAGCAAGAAAGGCATTGAGGTAGATCCAGACAAAATCAAAGCCATACAAAACATGCCAGCACCCAAGACAGAAAGAGGTGCGAGGTTTTCTTGGTCGTCTGAATTACATAGCGAGATTCATCTCTAACTTGACCACTTGTGAGCCAATATTCAAGCTATTGAGGAAGAGTAACTCAGGTAGATGGGATGATAGATGTCAAGAAGCCTTTGACAAAGTTAAAAGCTATTTGTCAAATCCACCTCTTTTGGTTCCGCCAACTCCAGGGCGACCGCTCATACTATATCTCACGTGTTGCATGGGTCTATGGGCAGGTCCTGGGTCAACATGACGAGTCCTCAAAGGAGCAAGCCATTTACTACTTGAGTAAGAAGTTCAATGACTGTGAGTCTAGGTATTTGGCTATTGAGAAGACTTGTTGTGCATTGGTGTGGACAGCGAAGAGATTACGACAGTACATGCTCTATTATACGACCTTGCTCATATCTCGGATAGACCCCATGAAATGCATCTTTGAAAGCCCACACATTTCCCTGAGAATGTCCAAATGGCAAGTGGCTCTAGCAGAATTCGACATCAAGTATGTGACAAGAAAATCTATAAAAGGAAGCGTGATAGCTGATCACCTGGCGAGAACCCGCTTGAAGAATATCAGTCAATGGAGCACGAGTTCCCTGATGAAGACGTCCTAGCAAATGTAGAAGAGGACAGTGAAAATGAGGAAGAAGAGGGCTTAGTGTGGAAAATGTATTTCGACGGTAGTCAACATAAGAGGGAATGGGGTTGGAGCAGTCTTAATATCCCCTGATGGAAAGCAGTTTCCAATTGCGTGAAACTGGCATTTGATTGTACCAACAACATGGCCGAATATGAAGCATGTATAACGGGCCTAAAGGCAGCAATATCCCTTGGAGTACAAGAGTTAGAGGTTTACGGGACTGAGCCCTAATCATTTTTCAGGTCAATGGAGAATGGCGAGTCAAAGAGCATAGATTACTGTCATACTATGAACACCTTATGAGCTTAAAAGATGAATTCAAGGATGTCAGTTTCCATTACTTGCCACGTGACCAGAATCAGTTGCAGATGCCTTAGCCACCTTGGCTGTGATGACCAATCTTGATCTAGAAGTGGAAGTAAGACCTTTGCAAGTAATTGTTAGAAGAGAACCAGCATACTGTTCTAACATTGAAGAAGAGTCTGACGTCGACCTTGGTTCTATGATATCAAGAAATTCATCAAGGAGAGAGAATATCCAGGATTAGCAAATGAGAATGACAGAAAGACACTCAGACGGCTATCCATGTCATTTTTCCTCTCGGGAGAGGTTTTGTATAAGAGGAATCATGATGGAGTCTTATTGAGATGTGTCGATGCTCCAGAAGCTAACTCCATCATATCAGAAGTCCATGAAGGTATTTGTGGAACTCACGCTAATGGGCACACATTGTCCGACAAATTCTCAGGCAAGGATATTTTTGGCTCACAATGGAAAAAGACTGCATAGAGTTTGTCAAAAATGCCACAAATGTCAAATCTATGCTGATCGAATCCATTCCCTCCTCCTCCGTTGCACACTCTTACATCACCTTGGCCTTTTGCAATGTGGGGCATGGATGTCATAGGGCCAATTAGCCCCAAAGCATCCAATGGGCATCGATTCATTCTAGTAGCCATTGATTACTTCACCAAATGGGTAGAAGCTGGATACGCCAATGTAACCCGGAAAGTGGTTGTGAAATTTCTGAAGAACAACATTATTTGTAGGTATACCAGAAAGACTCATCACATAATGCTACAAATTTCAATAATGCAGAGGTGCGAAACTGTGTGAGCAATTCAAGATCAAGCATCACAACTCGGCTCCTTACCGACCGAAGATGAATGGGGCTGTAGAGGCAGCAAACAAAAACATCAAGAAGATCTTGGGGAAAATGGTGGTCACTTATAAAGATTGGAGTGACATGCTGCCTTATGCATTACACGCCTATCGCACTTCTGCAGATCCTCAACTGGGGCAACCCCGTATTCGCTGGTGTATGGGATGGAGGCAGTGACCCCTATAGAAGTGGAAATACCATCATTAAGAGTCTTAGCAGAAGCTAAATTGGAAGAAGCCGAGTGGGTTAAAATGAGATATGAACAGTTGAATATGCTTGAGGAAAACGGCTAAATGCGGTATGCCATGGCCAGTTGTACCAGAAAAGGATGGTGAAAGCGTTTAATAAAAATGTTCGCCCTCGAACATTCCAACCAGGCGATCTTGTTTTGAAGAAAATTTTGCCGAATCAAGAGGATAACAGAGGCAAGTGGGCACCCACACATGAAGGCCCTTACATCGTCAAAGATGCATTTTCTGGAGGAGCATTGATCTTGACTGATATAGAAGGCAAAGTACTAGCTAAACCAATCAATTCAATGCCGTGAAAAAATATTTTGCCTAAAAAAAAAATGAAAAAAAAGAAAATGAAAAATGCTCGCTAGGTTGAAAGCCCTAAGAGCAACCTAGGCAAAAATTAGAGCACAAAAAGAGCAAACTAAAAAGGGAAGACAACTTTTAATTGCTAGGTTGAAAACCTGAAAAGGCGGCCTATGCAATGGTGAAGGGTCAGATCAATAATCAAAAGCAATGTGGGGCACTGAAACGGGGCAATTTGAATGTTTATGGATCATGGCATATTGTTGAGCACAAACGGAGGATACACTTGTGAACATGAAATTCAAGTCTAGTGTAACCAATGAATTAGTGAAATGGGTCGATCACATGGAATCAAACACTATAAGTCTTTTATTTATTCTTTCTTCATTTCTTTACAGTTGTTGACATCCTGTACATACTTTCCAGTTTGAAGTCCAATAAATTGCCTTTCTCTTCCTCTGTGTCTTTGTTTTCTACCAAAAATCTTTTAAAACTATGCATAATCATGATATTATAATTGAGATACTATCAAGGGATTAATTTGCTAACAAAACTCAACTAATAAGTCAGGCAGGGGACTCGTAGATCAGAATTGAATAACGGGCAATTGCGAGCCAAGATTCATAGAGGACAGCCTAAATATGGGTTTTTGATGGATGTCCGTGATTGAAAATCTAGATTGGTGATCAAAGCAAAAATGAGGACAATGAAAACTTGGGCAAAAAAAGGAACGTCAAAGTGTCACTAAGAGGAGATATGTTTGAAACTGCAATGAAAAGCTCATAACACTGTTCATCTAAAGAGACGGCTCATTTGGAAATAGACAAAAGCTTTCTTGAAGAGCAATGCAAAGATATCTCAAACTGGGCAATTTTAATAGCTAATAGCTATTGTCATCATTCTTGTTATCAATTTTGCATCATTCATCATATTGCCATCACATACACACCTTTGCAAAATTTTGCCTTTACAATTTTCATAATTCACAAATCTTTTAAGTTTCACATTTATAATGCTTTCATAATTTACGCTTTCACAAGTTCCGCTTTCACATTTACATGTTTTCACATTTACAGCTTTCACAATTTACATGCTTTCACATTTATATGCTTTCACATTTATATGCTTTCACATTTATCTTTCACATTTATATGCTTTCACATTCACAATGCTTTCACATTTACATTTCACATTTACTTGCTTTCACATTTATAATGCTTTCACATTTACTTGCTTTCACATTTACGTGCTTTTACATTTATAATGCTGCTTTCACAATTACTGCTTTCACATTTACAATACTTTCACATTTATAATACTTTCACATTTACGCTTTCACAATTTACAGCTTTCACATCTGCTTTCACAATTTACAGCTTTCACATTTATTGCTTTCACACTTACTTGCTTTCACATTTTACAATGCTTTCACATTTACATGCATTTACAATTTACTACTTTCACATTTACGCTTTCACATTTACAATGTTTTCACATTTACATATTTTCACATTTACACGCTTTCACATTTACAATGCTTTCACATTTATAATGCTTTTACAATCTTTACGTACTTTCATATTTTATTTGCTTTCACAACATGTACTCGCTTTCACATTTACTTTCACATGTCTTTACAATACTTTCACATTTCCTTCGCTTTCACATTTATTTTCACAGATTTTAAATTCCATACACAAATCCCATTTTCACAAGCTTTTACATTTCACATGTTTTTAGAATTTTCACATTATTTTCCATAGGTTTTTTAGTTTCACATACATTTCATTATATTCACTTTAACACTGAGCATTTATCATGAAGTCATCAATGGTCATGTTTCACATAATTTCGCATTGTCATCATGCATTCATTCTCATCATATATTCATCATCATTGAGTCATCATGTGCCCATCATCATCAATGCATTTCCTCTTGCATTTGGACAAAATATGTGTTCATATCTTTACTTATTTCTTATAGTAAAATATCAAAGTCATAGACTTTATATTTTTCAATAAGTAACAAATAAAGAGGGGCAACTGTGAACACCATATTTTGTCCAGAATTTTTATCCTTATTATTATTTTCATCCAAAATTTGAAAAATGAAAAAATGCATCTCATTCCCTAGAAAAATCAAACTAGCCCATTTTAATTTCTTTTCAACCCAATCTTTTAGCCCATTCAGTTTCAAGTTTTATTTTTTGTTTGTTAGGCCCACTTCAATTTTTCAGCCCATTCCAATTTAGCCCACTTTGTTTAGCCTAATCCTTTCAGTCAAAAAACATAAAAAATAGTAAACCTATATTTTGAGATTTTCAATCCGTGATGCATGCAAACAAGGAAAAAGAAACCCGTGACCAAAAGGAAAAGGGAAGTCAAATAACGGAGTGGCAACACCATGATGGTGTTCCTGCCCTATGCTAAATGATAAAAATCCTTAGGTGCATTTTTGGATCCTGAAGCCAACTAAAAGATGGGAATCAGCAATAATTCTGTTGGACTAACAACACCATATATACATCCATCATCAACGGAGAAAGGAAGAAATTTTCAAAAAAAAACAAGTCAGCAAAAATTTCCAATCAATTCATAAATTCAAACACCAAAAATCAAAAGAATACATTCGACATATCAACAAGCCAAGGAAGAAATCCTGAAAATTCCAGCAAGACAACCCAGTAACAAGGTAATTCTATCAGGCAAACATGTCATCATCATCAAAAATTAATACAAAAAAGAGGAGAAAAGAGGAGGCCGGTTTCCGCTCTCCAGCGCGGCCTCACATCATCATCATCCTCATAAAGCCTCCATCTTCATCGCCAGCACCTCGGCCGTTGCCACGCGCCACCATGTCCCAGCCAGTTCTTCCTTCCTTCCTAGCCGCACTACCCCTATCACCGCCACCCGACTCCGCACCGCCGAGCGAGCCCAGATCCGTGTCGCACCTCCATCGTCCTCCAACGCCGCATAGCTCAGCCGCGCCGCCCCACCTCTCGCGATCTCCGCGAACCGCCCCCAGCACTCCGCCACCTCCACTCCGTGCGACGAAGCCAGCGAGCTTCGCGGTCCTGACCTCCCCTTCCCTGGATCTCCGTCGCACCATACCACGCGCACCACCCTCCGCTCGGATGACAGCTCCAGTCCCACCGCGAGCGCACGCGCGCGCCTCGCACACGCCATCCAACCAGCCAGCCATCATCGCGAGGACCGCCGCGAGTCAGAGTCCCGACTCACCACCCGCGCGTCGTCTCAGCCTCCATCTCCTTCCTCGCGATCTCAGGACCACCCTTCCACTCCCATGCACGCCGCCGACGCTATCTCTCCTCGACTCATCGGAGCCGCTCGCCTCTCCCCTTCTTCATCGCCTCTCCTTCTCACTTGCTCTCTCCCATTCTATCTCTCGATCTCTCTCATGCTCACCCCCTTTCTTTAGCTTTCTCTGATATGTGTGACAGCGAGAGTTTGTTTTGTTTTTTGGGTGAGTTTGTGCGTGTGTGCGTGGGTTAGTGAGGAGAAGGTGTTATTGTGCGTGTGTGTGTGTGTGTGATTGTGTGTTAGTGGGAGTAGGAATGCATGTGAGTGTGGGTAGTGTGATTAAGTTAAAGGGATTGGGTAATTTTGATGTTATTATTAATATTATTATCTTTAAGTATTTTGTCTTATTAAAGAGAGTTGTGACATGTTTTTTTAGCAACTATCTTAAATCATTACAATATGAATTAAATAAATTAATTTGTGATTTAATTAAAAAAAATAAAAATAAAAAGCGTGATTTAATTATTTCTTTATTGAGTGAATTTGAATTTCTAAAGTTAAAAAAATATATATATATAATTAGATTTTTGTTTAATTATTTTATATGTTTATGTGTTGTGTGTTTAAATTAATTGTATAATTGTGTTCATGAATTAATTTTATTTTTAGTTTAATTATTGTGTATGCTTATGTGTTTTGCTTAATTGTATGTTTATATCTTGAATTAATTTTGTTAAAATTAGAGCTTGTCAAAAAATAAAAATAAAAATTTAATCCACGCAACAACTTATGATTTTGATGTAGATTTATCATCCTCAATTTTCATAAGAATGTAAGGGTTTATTGTATAGTTCATACTATCCTAAATTCCTGCAAAAGTGGATTTTAATTTCTTCATAAAATCTTTACAAAAATAAAAAAATCAATCAACACATTTTCATTCTCCTTTAACTAAAATCAATCAACACATACTCATTTTCTAGAACGACGTGGCTTTGAGTTCCTCATTGCACAGAGGACGTCCGTAGCAAACAACTATCAAGCCAAAATTAATTTTTCTTTAAATTGTGTTCTCATTTAATTTTTATTCCTTGTTCTAATTTTATTTTATTTTATTTTATGTTCGTACATAATTGTGATTATTTAAGGGAAAATTAAATATTATTGAAATTATAAACAAATTTGCATAATGAGCTCTAAGGTAATTTATACGGATGTATTAGGGTGAGTGGGATTAGTTTCCACCCTTCCCTAATCATAATCAGACTCCGAACCTAAATTCTTTTAAAAGACCAGTTTACAAATTAAAAAGGTTTTCCAATTTTTCCAGAATTAAAATTGGTGGCGACTCCCATTTTATTTATTATTTCAAAATCAGTCGCATCCTCGTCGCATGTGCCTTAGGACGTTGTGAGAAGTGATACACAGATGAGAAAATGAGCGATATACTCAAATAAGTTATTAAATATTTATTTACTAATGGTTTCCTTTGCGATCCTCTTGTTTTAATCTTTTATTGACAATATATACGCGCAAACAAACTCATGAGACATTCAAAGCCAAGGAGAATTGTAAATGGGAGTTACAACAGATTTAACCTGTAGGTATTTGTGAAGGGCATCTAATCCAAAATCTCTTCCAAACCCACTCATTTTATACCCTCCATAAGGAACGTCACCCGCGAATGCAAAATAGCAATTGACCCAAATAACTCCCGCATGAATTGACCTTGACATAGTGTTTGCTATATCCAAGTTCTTGGTTACAACGCCTGCTGGTAGGCCATATCTAGTATTGTTAGCACTCTTGATTGCTTCCTCAATGGTCTTGTTCATAAATTATACTTTAATCCAAAATGCCCGAGCATGCCCGCAAGTGCTTATTTTCTTGGAAATAAAACGACAAAATATTACAAATAATGATATAACTTAACTTCTTTAGCGCCATCACAGGCCCAAAGATTTCATCTTGTGCTATAAGCATATCCTCCTAAACAGTGATTCATAATTTTTATAAAGGAAAACATGATGATTAGTTACGTAATTAATAATACTGAAGATACCTCATGTGATACTTTTGTGGGCTTAGAACTCACTTTCACACCGGAGAAAATTGTAGGCTCAATGTAATAACTAACCCTTGTTGCCCACTGGTTTACCCCCAGTCAAAAGGGTAGCTCCTTCTCTCTTTCCATGCTCGATGTAGGAAAGAATTTTTTCAATTTGTTTCTTGTCAGCCTAAGATATACCAAAAAACTGTTAGCCAACAGAGGATGATGATCATAGTTCCTTCTATCAGTTCTGTTTCTGCCAGCAGCCAAGGGCCTGTTCGGAATTGTTTTTTATTTTTTGTTTTATAAAATTGTTCTCCAAAACAATTTTAAATTCAATTTTAAAATAATAAAACAAGAATACTTGTCTGGATAGTTTTTTTTTTAAAAACAACTTTTAAAATGAATAAAACAAAAAATTATTTGGCAATTTACAAAGATCAACACAACAATGATCAACAAAGATCAACACACAATGAGCCAGATAACACAACAGCAACCACAACAAAGATCAATACAATAGCAACCATAACAAAGATCAACACAACAACCATAACAAAGATCAACAATGAGATCAATTTACAAATAACAACAATATCAACACACAATGAGCCACGGAGAACCATAGAGAGAGAGAGAAGCAAAGAAAGAGAAAAAGAGAGGGGATCGGTCAGGAGGAGAGCGGGGCTTGGTCGGTAGATCCGGGTCGCGGGGTGGTGGAAACGACGGGGCTTGATTGTAAGGCCTGGGTCGCGAACGAAGGAGGGTCCGTTCTCTTGGCCGCCGGGCTTGTGAGGGTAGGTTGCTTGGCTAGGTCGGGGCTAGGTTGCGGCTCTTGGGTCGCGCCCTTGGTCACGGGGTCGACGGCTGGGTCCCGTTCTCTTGGTCAGGAGCTCGCCGTGCCTGGTTGCCCGCGCGTGGAGCTCACTGGCGCCTAGGGAGCTTGAAGAAGGATGGAGGAGTTGGGAGGAGGTGGGATGAAGGAGTTGGGAGGAGAACAAAATAAGAAAACTATTTTTGAAAACATCTAAAAATTGTTTTTGTGTTTTAGTTTTTAAAATGCAAATAATTTTTTTTAGTTTTTAAAACCAAGCTTTATAAAACAATCAACCAATCAATTTCTTTTGATTTTTTATTTTTAAAACTCAAAAACTATTTTTAAAAACACCAACCAAACAGCCCCAAGTAATTTTTGAAGCATAAGAGTTGGGGATTGAGTTACAAGGAAACAATTGATATTTAGAAATAGTGTATAAAAAAATATGTGCCATTATATAATTTCCTTACTTGGGGCCCTTTTGAGATTTAGGATCAAAAGGATTCCCCATAACCCAAGCCTTTGCCTTCTCTACCAGCATTTTCTCAAATTCATCATAGATCTCTTCCTAAACGAACACACGGGAACTTGCAAGACAAATTTCTCCCTATAGTCATGAAGGAAGAAGGAGAGTGTTGTCAGAGATATAGCTGGATGCTTTTGTTAAGGAAAAAATTCTAGAAAGCAATTTCACCTTGTTAAATAGGATTCCCAAGAGAGCAAGCTCAGTAGCTTTGTCTAGATAAGCATCATAAAAAATTATTAGAGGTGACTTGCCTCCTAATTCACATGAAACTTGTTTCAAGTTACTCCTAGCTGCAGCCTGCATTATTTCACGACCTACCGTTGTTGAACCAGTAAGGCTAACTTGAATACACCACCATCAAGGCAATCTTTAGCACTATTATTAAAGATCTTAATAATCAAGAACAATTTAATAGAGGGTGTATTTGGTGTGACGGTAAAAATGAGGTGAAAACTTTTATAGATGAGCTCTAATCCATGAAACTTTTCACCCCATTTTTACCCCAATATATCAAACATACCCTTAATTAAAAGAATTCCGTACTTCCAAAAATGTAAATGACCACATCAACGTCCATGTGAGAGCCTATTGCAGCACCAGCAGTTGGGCCAAATCCAGGTACTACATTTAGTACTCCATCTGGGATTCCATCCTTCGAATCGGGGAACCAAGGAAAACCAAATAAGCTTATGCTCTATAATAATTAAGCTGTGAGGGTTGTTAGGGAATATCAAGATCAGAAGATGAGGACATTCAAGTGTAATAAATACTTTATGGATATTAGCGAAGTGCGCCTAAATTTATGGAGAGTAATGAATACATGAAGCATAGTGAAGAGTAATTGAGCTGACTCACGTGTCACTATTCACGTAAATAGTCCTGATAGAAATCGCGTTGATATTGCTCCAATAGGACTCATGTCACTATTGTGAATATTACTATGTAGTGGGACCCACTTCACTATTTATAAATAGTCTCGTTACTATTCACTCCAACAAAATAGATCAAAAGAACAACATACTAATATTTTAACGTGGAAAACTCTCTGTAATTTTGAGGGAAAAATCAGGCCAAACTCCGAAAATATTTCACTATAATTATGAGTAATTATAATAGTGTATTTTTTAGACTCCCTTATACTATAATTTGTAGTATTACAAAAATCTAGAGATATACTCAAAACTCCTGTATACTCACACTATACTCCTAAATTTTCTACATACTCTCTATTTTCTCATAAAAAACTTACTCTACTTCTTTCTTTCTAAAACAACTGAGAAATACATTCAGCTTGTGATGGAAAAACTTTGGTTTCAATTTTTAAGAGTTACCTGTACGTGCATAGTACTTCTGATTTTCTTTTCCTGAAGTTACTATATACATAGTAACTTACATTGTAATCTCATGATTTTGGTGGATCTTCGTGTGAATGCACGGTAACTCCCGTGACAAAAAAGACAAGCCACTAACAAGGGTGAGACCCATGTTTAATAAAGAATGAACAATTGGTCCAATCATACCAGTTTGGCTAGATGAGCATAAAACAAAGCAGAGAGAGGTGTCTGCTCTGCAGGCTTGAGGACCATGGTGCAGCCTGCAGCTAAGGAAGGGCTAACCTTGATGAAGAACATGGTTGTAGGAAAATTCCATGGAATGATGTGGCCCACAACACCAACTGGTTCCATTAAAGTATATGCATGGAAATCCCAGACATCTTTAATACCTCTCCATGAATTTTATCAGCAGCACCAGCATAGTAACGTAGAGTATTTGCTGCTGCAGGAATGTCCAGAGCGTTACACATATGATACAACTTGCCAGCATCAATAGCATCTAGTGCCGCTAGTTCTTGTACGTTTTGGTCAATTAGGTCCGCCCATTTCATCAAAATCTTTGCTCTCTCCTGATCACCATATTTGCCTGGTCAATTTTAATATTCCAGTAACACGCATGATGCAAGATACCACTATATAAGGTAGCAGTTCCAGTTAAATTAGTTCCAACTCCTCTTTCTTTTCGAGTTGCTATTTTAATGAGTTGATTGAGTTTGCTAGCCGGTGCGAATTTATCAGTCCCCTTTGGTCAATTCAGTTTCTCAATTCATACTTAGGATCCCGCTATGATGATTTTCACTAATTTCATCGGTCTTTGTCCAGAGGATTAATTAATCACGTATTGTGTTTTTCTCTTACCCAAGTGTTATGTATTTACCTATAAGGGATAAGGGTTTAGGTGTAATGTATAGAAATTATAATTGCATGGGAGATGTTTGGTATAGGCTAAGAAGGGGGTGAAAAGTTTGATGAAATTATGAATTATACGCGTATTCATCTATAAAATTTTCCACTCCATATTTATCTCATACCAAACACATCTTTATTAACGGAAAAGTCTATCTTTTAATCTAATAGGTAATATGAACAAAAAAATACACTTAAAAGTATGAAGATATATAAGAAGCTTGAAATAATATATTATATGTACTTCACATAATGTTAGCGTTATAATTTAGGGTACTTATTAGTACTATAGATGAGACAGAGCCTTGGTGTAAATCTACAAAATGTAAAAAAAAAATTAATTAATATGTATTGTTAATGTAAAAAAAAATTATTCACATATGAAAATGATATATTATTATTCAGAAAAAGTATTTAAATAAACATTGACTACTTTAAAAGTCCTATACATAGAAATATATAATTAAATAATAGTGTAAAACTATTTTAGATTGTCATTGCATCAAAGTTAACCTCAAATTTAAATAGGATATATTGTAATTGAATAATAAAAGGAGATCAATATTGATATACTGATAATTACACTATCATTTAATATTTTTTTTATTTGTTTGAATTTTAAATAGTAAATATCGGATAAAATATAAGTAAATGTGAAAATCAATAATTAATATTAGCATAACTATATAAGTACCAATTTTTTTTGTAGATCAATATTCGTATGATTTGAATATATATACTTAACGATTTACGAGAAAAAGAATATTCCTTCTTAGATTAATGGTTAGTGTTGCTGTTGGCCAAAACTATATGTAACTGATAAGGTGTTGGTAATGGGACAAAGAGGTGGAAAAGAAAAGAAGTCAGCATATTTGAAATACTCTCTTCATTCCTTAATAATAATCATGGTGAAATATTACACTATTTTAATATATTAAAAGATTAATATATTTTAATATATTATAATTAGATACATTATTTTTTTAATATATCAAAATCACATGATATGCCACCATAACTATTATTAAAAAAGGAGGCAATAGTTGTTAGCGTAGCTTTAGGTACGAGAACAACCATGAATAAATCAATAGCTAAAAAACAAAGTAGTGGGTGGTATTTAAATTGGGAAAATGATTGGTGCCTAATAAAATCATATAACAAACATATAATACTAATTTTATTACTATTACATATGATAAATAATTCCTACTTATTTCACTCACTCATCACGATTATAAGCATCCGCTATATATTTGTTACGCGTATTTATTATGTACCTGTCAGCACTCTTTAATTGGTGAAGTCTGCCCTGGGTCTGTGAGTGTGTGCACCACTCCTAATTTATGTTCAGACGTAATTCAGCTTTTATAAGATGCGGCTTTTACATTACTTCCCGTATTGAATAACCATTACGTATAAAAACAACTGGACTTTGACGGAAAAGAAAAATAGACTTATTAAATTTTACATTTTAATAGTATAAAATATATTTATATTCATATCATAATGTTTTTTGTTTACTTATAATTTTATTTATTTTATTCTTTTATATACGTACGCTTTGATTTCTGTCATATCTAAACAAATGTCAGGATGGAAATAATCAGAGAAGCGAAATTAACGTACAACGCCGGGGCCATGCAACAAGAAGAAGTGTTTTAACAGATTTACGTTTATAAAATAAAAAAGAATGATAGCCTTCCTTTGTTGTTGATTGTCAAGTTAATTAGCTCTGCAATCTCTAATTTTCATTTTTTTTCCTAAAAAAATTGTAAAACATTGAATTCCCAGCAAATTTTATTGTAGTTTTCAAAATTAAAACCATAGCATACACTAACAGCATGACGGAGTCGAGATACCATAATTAATTGTTGAGACAACCCTGACTACTAAAAATTAATTCATGCACCGCTTTACTATAATACTATCTTTGGATATGACACAAAATATTGTCTATAAAACAATGTTATTTTGACTCATTTTATATGCACATTTATACTGACATCCATCATTTGATTATGGACTAATCCAAACTAAAGGATCCATATCAATTCAATGATAAATTAAGTTGCGTCAATAATGTCACAAAAATATTTCTCTTGTCTCTAGTAGGTTGGTTCTCTTTCAATAAAACAATGAAGACAATTACGGAAGAAGGCACAGCTGGAGTTTGAGGAGGAGCCGAGAAAGCTAAGAAGAACATGAAATAAATGAACAGAGGGGAAAATAGGAAGAAACATAAAATGTGGAGAGGAAGGCATGCATGTACGAATTAACCTGAAACGGAATCAACAAAATGTCCATTGATGAATAGCTTAGTGAACTTGATGGAGGGGGCGGAGCAGTATTGGCCATTAGTGAGGTCAGTCATCTTTGTGTTAGTCTGCTAATATAATAATATTAATGAACTGAAGCTGAAGCTGAGAAAAAGCTATGCTAGCTAGGGACTGCGATTTGTGGAAACTAATGGGTACGGGCACTGCCATTATAAATGTAGAGCCAATATCATGGACGGACAATTCGAGGAGAAGTTGGTGGTTCAACCCACAAATATTTTAGTAAAAGCATATTAAAATAATTGTTACACTAAAAGCATATTAGCGTAAAAGCATTTGTTATGGTAAAAGTATACCAAAATAACTTTGATAGGAGATGATAACTTTCATCCTATTTGAGTGAAGCTAAATCTTTCACTCGTTTAGCAAGATATTTGAAAAAAAAACGACAAATTTATGTCGTGTTTTTAGATAACAGTGTCCAATTTAATAATCAACAAAAATATTCTCATTAATTAGAATGTAATTTACATATATTGACTTTTTTAAACGGTCATCTAATCAAATTATCTCATTTACATAACTTTTCAAGTAATAAATATGATACTTAAACATTTTTACTAATGTGACCATATATAATTAGATGACACTTGTCGCAACCGCGACTTCGCGAAAATATTATTGAAAAATATTTTTATGGAGTCGCCACCAAGGTTTATTAAGGAAAACCGTTTTTGTAAAAATTATTTTTAAGCTGTCTTAAAAGAGTAGAGATCTGAGTCTATTTATGCATATGAATGATAGAGATTAAACCCCACGCACCTCTATACATCCGTCCTAAAACGTTACCCAAAAGGTAATTGTGCAAATAGAATAACTTAAAGCATATAAAATTTACCTGAAAAAGATAACAAATATGATATTTACAAATAAATAACAAAAAACCAAATTCAAGTATTTACAAATAGAGGAAATAAAATAACAATAATTAGGGACAAAATTATGAAAATTTAAAGTTTTGCTTGACACAAACCTCCTACGTATCTTTTGGTACAATGAAACTCAAAGCCACGTAGTTCTTTATAGAAAATGATTCTGAGTTGATGGATTCTAATTATGAAATTAAAATAAAAAATGTTTGTTGATTGATTTTATTTCAAAATAAATTTTCAGCTGACAAATTATTAAAAGAAATCCACTTTTGCTCAGGGTTTAAGTTAACATAGCTACTCAATAAACTCTTCTGATTTAGTAATAGTGAAGATAACATTTGTTACTCAACCACCATCATTAATCATCGCATGGATTAAAAAAAAAAAAGAGAGAGATTGAAATTATTTATTTATTTAAAAAAAACCTTTTTTAAAAGATCAAGATAATTTTTAATTCAAGAGACTATTATTTTCATTTTTAAAGAAAAGAGGACTCAAAAATTAAAACACTTTAGATTTTTTTTATAAGTTCTGCTTTTAAATTAAAATGAACAAAATTAAATGATAGATCGGACAAAACCCACCAAAAAGAACATTAGTTTCAGACCACAAAAAAAGAATCAGCTTGTTTTTGTGTTTTTCTCTTTTTAGTCAAAACCACACCAGCCCAAAGCTTGCTTCAAACAAATTTAACAAAAGCAAAACAAATCAAGCCCACAAGAACCCAACACAATAAAACAAAAATAAAACCAAATAGACAATAATCTAAACCAAAATTTCATTACCACACAAACAAAGGAAAATAGGGTAGAGGGATGTGGAGGCGGCTTCTGCAGAGAGCAAAGGAGGCTGAGGTGCAGGCGTCCCAGCATGGGCCCGGTGGCACAGCTCCTCCGAGGAGCTCGCATCGAGGACAAATCCGTGGCTAAGGGTGGGCGCCGCCCCATGTAGCAGGGAGAACCAGGAGTGGCCAGGAGAGATGCAAGTGGCGCGGCCGGACCGGAGGAGGGGGCCGCGATGGTGCCGCCGGCAGCCCAGTGTAGGACCGCCCAACTCCCGTGTGGTTGTTCTGCGGAGCGAGGCGCGTTGGGGTTCTGGGCTCGCAGAGGAGCTCTCGCGCCCAGCTGAGAGGACATCGCGGCTATTGGCGTTTAGAGTGGGAAGGGTTCGTGGTGCCTGCCCAAGGCCGTGGTGTTGGGAGAGCGTGGCGGATCGCTCGGCCTGCGAGGTCATGGGGTATGGCGAGCCCTCGTGCTGAGCGAGGTCGTGGGTTTCTGCTGCCGTGGACAAATCTGCAGCGGGATTTGCGTGGCGGGGACGCCTTCGCAAAATAGGGGCGTCCCCTCTCCTTTTATTTATTTTCTAATTTGATTTCTTTTTGATTTTGGGTTAGTTTTGGTTTGGTTGAAAAATGGTGGTAGTGTGAGAGTGTGGTTATGGTTCAATGATGATGGTGGATGATGATGGGTGGCGTTCTATTATATGGAAATGGTGATGGATTTGATTTTATGAAGGTTCAAAGGGAGTATCATGTTTTGGGTTTGAGATTCCTGAAGGTTGATGATGGTGTTGCTATTATGGTTAATGATGAAATGGAGGGACATAGGATCTATGTGGTGATGATGAAGGAGTTATGTGCAGATGGTGAGGGTGGGAAATGGAGAGTCCCCCTCTGTTGTGGTCATCGCCCTTAAATGGCTTGCCATGGTTTTTTTTTCAATATTTCCCATCCTCCACTTGCGGTGATCATGTCTGGCCGAGAGGGAGCCCATCCCCCGCATTAGGGAATGGGTAGGAAGTATGGAGCGGAGGAGCCCATGAAGCACGTCCGCCACTCGCCTCTCTTTTTTTCTTTTTTATTTATTTTTTATTACCATGTAGCAGAAAATAAGGGACCACAAAACATGACATGGACAAAGGTTGAACCTATATCAAAGGATGAAATGAAATTAAAATAAAGTTAAACAATTGTTATTTAATCAAAAATTAGGTGCGACAACACTATAAAATTTTTTTACATTGTTAATATATAAAAATTAAACTCTATTCAGTTATTGTTTTTCTTCCTCCTTTTAATGACCCGTTTCTCCCTTTTTTTTGGCAATAATTACTCTTTTCTCTTCTAATAATAATCAAAATTATAAATTTATTATTTTTTAAATATATATTTTGTCCCAATAAAATAACAAATATTATTTATAGGATTGTTTTCAATTAATTTTGATACAAAAAGTACTGATCTCCAATGTTATGTTGTTTTTATACTAATCCCCGTTGGTAACAATCGCGGCACGGGATTTTGAGGAAGGACGAGAAGCCGGGTTGTGACTCGAACCCATGCTGTGCTCTCACAAGGCATTGCTTTTGCCGATGTGCCTTCGGCCTAGACTACATGATACAGGATTAGCCGAAACTCCTGTTAGTTCTACGATAAGGCAAGATGAGTTTGGGACCATGTGGTCACCAAATCTCATCCATTAAAATTCGAATCTAGTGATAGATATAAGTTATAATTAAAAAATATATTTATATTTTATCATTTATAAAAAAATATTTTTATTGGTGATTTGTCCATTTTATCCTTTCATTCCTTCTCTCTTATCCCACCAGCCACCCAACCCCTCTCTAAAGCTAGAACAACCCACTGTACTTTCCTCAGTGACATGTTAATTAGATCTTCATTGTATTGTGTCGTTGTTCCATCATCAAAGAGCCAATTCTCCAGCATGGTGAGTGGACTACTTGTTCTTCCTCCAAGCTCCTTCGGCTTGCTCTCTTCAACCAACACAGATTGATGAGAGCCACCACCATCAGAAGTTGAATGATGAGTTGAAGCTCATGAAATCAAACGATGATGCATCCTCTGTGGTTTGCAAGTTATGTTGCTCTGGGCCCCTTCATTTGAACTTGACCCCTGGTGGTGATGATGAACAAGAGTGTCCTTCTTTCTTATGCCCTTCATCTTCAGCAGTTGAGCCTTCTTCAGCTTTTCTTCAAATAGGTGTTCCAACCTGGAGGTTCATGAGTTTCAAGAAGGGTTGAGGTACGTCGTCCGTTGTGCAATGGCTGTCATCGCACTTTGTTGGGGAAGGGGCACCTTGTTGGTGAAGGAGACAAAAGTAATTTTATTGCTTATCTTTACTATTATATTAATTTGGATCACATAGACCATAACTTATTATGCCCCACTACAGAACTCGCCCCGAAACTGTTCTATTGCAGAAAAGTGACTTGTTTTTGCGGGCAAAACAAGGAAAAAAACAGGTGATAATATGAAATGGGCTGCTTCTGATGAGTCACGGGGTCTGTCAGGTATCGCATGGAATCATCCTAAGAATAGTTGATTTTCAGACGATAAATTTAGATAGCACACTAGAAAGGCACATATAAGGTCTAATTAATGTTAAAGTAACACACATTATAAGGTTACGTGAGTTTTTCACATAAGGTTTAGAAGCTAGTTTGGCCATGCACTGAATCAACATGGACCCAGAGGCAAAGAATAAAAAGAGGTTTAAAAGAAAACGGTGTCACCTCAGGCTAATTGCTCTGTTGATTTTAAGGTAAAACTTCCAAGAGAAGACAAGGAAAAATTACTTTAAAAAAGGAAACATTTAATTAAAAAAGTAAAATAAAACACAGCAGCACCCTGTTTTATCTCCAATTTTGACATGCATAAAATGAGAAACAGGCAAAACAGGATTGTAAGAGACGGGAGGGAGCGAAGAAAACTTATCCCCTATAGCTGGTTTGGTCCACTGAGTATGGAGGTTGATAAGTCGGTGGAGCAGCATTTCCATAATCATATATGCTGTAGCTAGACTGTCCTGCATAAGTACCACCAGATCGGTAGCCAGATGAGCCCAAATTGTCAACAGGGAGCGAGTAATGTTGTTGAGTTATTTCAGCTGGGCTTTGAGTGTGGGAAGTTCCATAGGTTGCTGCATAAGGGTTAGTAGTTGAGCCATCATATATAGTCTGGCTGGGGTAGTTGTATAGGCCAGAAAATCTTGCACTAGGACTAGGCTGTAGAGAAGGAGCCAGGTTCCTGCGACTGAAAGATGATGGATATGCATTAAATTTGGCTGATTTGGCTGGACGGGAAGAGCTTGGTCCTGATCCACTACCCCGACAGCCACGCTTTTTCTGAGGTTTACTTCCAGATGTTGAACTCTTTTTCCTTTCAGCCTTAGTTTTCTCCAACTGGATAACTCGCTTCCTCAAATTATCAAGGTTAAATTCTGATTCCAGCTTGTGATCTTCTGCACATTTGATTATAGCCTTAATCGAAGTCAACTCCAAAGTGTTTGAATCATCCTGAAAAATGACATAGATTTAAGAAAGTGCTCTGCAGAAGCCATAATCGCAGGAGAATAATAATATATCAGTACAACTGAATTTGACAGGAAATTATCCAGACCATTGAAGCCTGACTATTATTTCCCTTCTTCAATATTGTAGTAGCATTCTTTTTGTAGTTCCGAAGATAGGACTTGAGCAGGTTGATTGGAGGAAATCTTTCAGTCAAACCAGATTCTGAAGCAAAATAAACAGCCTCTATCTCTTGGCCATTTTTAACTAGTTCATCTATAATATCTGCATATATCACTTGTGTTTATCAGTCTATGTAAATATGAATGCTTTGGCGAAAAGTTTTCCATATGATAAAATAATAACAATAATATTAAAATCACAAATCTAATGAAACTTGAGGTGATCTCTATTGCTTGGCAAAGTCCAAACTTGTATCTGACTACACAATCTGAATTCCTCTTATTAATTGATTTAGGCTATGTAGCCTGCCTGCTTCTGCCTTATTATATAGAAAAACATGACTTGTAAGCTTTCACAGCTGATTCAAAGAGTTTGGAGTCCAACACATTTGTCTTTGGTTACTTCTTACAATGAAAGTACTCACAAGACACGAAGGCATTCTGTCTCTACCCACCTCCCACAAAAGGTCAAAAGCCAAAGCTAAGTCTTAAGAAAGGCAAAAGTAAATAAATAAATAATAAACAGACGAAGAGCAGTTAGCTTCATAACTGTCCACCACAACCACAAAAAAGAGATTCAAAATCAAAATCAAGTGTCTCTTATACCAAATAGTACTACTGTGCTTAATAAAACTAAACTACTTATGACCAATGTCATCATGCTAGAAGTTCCATTCCATCAACCCACTATAAAATGCAACAATCATGTTACAGAAGGCAGTGCAATACATGCAAATCAAACAGTATAGAATAGAATTCATGTAAATGCATCTCTTTTGGCTCCAATCATAAACAACTTTAATGAAACCAAACTACTTAGGAAAATGCTCTTTAAGTTAAAGCAACTTGTATGCAAGTAATATGAATGACGCAGGAATTTTTTTTTTATCTGCCCAAAGTCCTCATGTCTGTAATTCAAGGACTGAGAATGCAATCACATATTAACACATCAGTTTTGTCATTACTTTGATTTTACTCTCGACTCATACCAAATAGCAGTGCTGAACTACTTATGACCAATGGCATCATACTAGAAGTTCATTTCATCAACCCACTATAAAACGCAACTATCATGTTAAAGAAGGCAATGCAATACATGCAAATCCAACAGTACATTATTAGCATCCAAACATTCCGAGTACAGCAACAATGCATTATCAAAAATCATCTCCAAACAAAAAATAACACACTTAAATACAGATATTTAATCACAGAACAAGACACAAACCTATCATTTTGTCCCCGAATTTCAACATAGCAGCAAGCTTAGCCATGTCCCTCCTAGACGCAAACTCCATCACGGACTTCTTCAAATACTCATCATCAAACCTAGACCTCAACCCGAAACACACCACCATCTGCAGAAACATCACCACCTCCGCAGCACCAACGACCCCATTCTCCGATTCCCCATCCAGCTGCCCCTTCCACACCTCCACCAGCCCAACCGCCCTCTCCACAACGCTCCGCGAAAACTCCGGCGGCTTCGCTCCACCGCCGAACTCCGGAAACAGCGCCTGAATCAGAATCCCACACGCCCACCTCTTATCGGTGACCCCAGATTTCCCCGATTTGCAATTCAAAAACTCCTCGACGGCGTCAAGGACCAGCCTGGCGGGTCCACCGCCTCCGCTATTGCCGCCGCAATCTCCGCCCTGAGCGACGCCGACTCCTTGCGCTTGGAGACGATGAAGCGCAGGAGCGCCGAGGAATCCATCTTGCGACAGAGGGATTTGAGCGTTTCAGAGAGGTCGAGGCTGCCGGGGAGGGGCTTGCGGAGGTCGGCGAGGGCGGCGTCCCTCTGGTCGTGGATGCGGGCGGCGGCGGCGGACTCGCGCTCAGGGATGGAGGCCTCGCGGCGACGGAGGGAGAGGAGGGTTTCTAGGGAGCGAGATTGGAGGGATTGGAATTTTGAATCGATGGATTGGGATTTCTGTTGAAGGGAGCTTTGGAGGGACGAGAAGTGGTCGGAGAGGGCCGTGAAGTGGTTGGTGCATGTTGTGAGGATGGCCTTCTGAGCTTCCAGGTCCTCGAAGAATTGTTTCACACTCTCTGAGGTCGTCGCCATTGCTGGAACCCAATCCCTCAGTGCATAGGGTTGTCTCTGTGTTTTCTGAAACGACAACCAAAACCCTCAAAAAACCACTGCCTCTTACACTAATAAGATGATTTGATTTGATGATAAACTTGCGTTGCTACTTGCTACTTGCTAGGTACCTACAATTGCAAATGTAATGGATGGTGATGACGTTTTGTTTTTTGTTTTTTTCAAGGATTACTGTTAGCTTTCTGGGTAAGACGTATCAGGAACAAGGACAAGAAGTGGAAAGCGGCGTCGTACCACTCAGAAATTTGTAGTGGACCTACTAAGGTGCAGGCCCAGTTTTACGGGCTGGGCTGTAAACATAACGATGTTAAAATCTTTTCCAAACTGATGACCAGAAAAGCTAATCCAAGCCAATCCCAAGACTTGTGAATGGATGGAATAATCTAAACCCGAAACTAAATCGGCCTAAAAGTAAATCCTAATTAAATCAAAATCTAAATGAAAATATGAAGTTCAAAAAATAAATCAATGGTTGGTTGACCAAAACAAGAAAAATATATGAATGAGATCGAATTGGGTATTCGTATGAGATTTCAAAACCGATTTAACCTATTTCAGACAGATAGATATTATCTTAAATATAATTTTTATATATATTATGCGGTACAATTTTATTATTATAGAATTTATACTTTTACATATAGTCACCCTAATTACTTGCAAATTTCTTATGTTCGACCGAATCTCTTTCAGTTTTACATATCACTCTGCTTTTAGCTCACATGACTCTAGTCTTAGAAGGCCTACCATCCATAATCAGCAGAATTCAATCCATGAACGGGCTAGTAATTGTGTGATAATAAAGAAGTGCAATGCCCTGCTCAAAATACATCACGTCTGCTTTGTTGGCATACACACTGATAATTTGAGTGTCATTTTGTTAAAGGCTAGGCTTTTTGTATGTTACCTTTGTTTAGGAAAGAAACCAAGGATGAGATCATGCCCCCTGGCCAGGTGGGTTTTTCAAGATAAGAACAACCTATTGATAACGACTTCATTTCTGGCTCTCTTCTGGGCTTCTACAAGCAACTCATTTGACTTCTTGGCTTACAGCAATTCAATTCATCGTATTATTTTATTCTCTAGTCATGCATGATTACATTAATTAATTACTTTCTTGCAGACTCCCATCTTTTCTATGATCAAACTTCTAAATTCTAATGATAGAGAAAGTGGAGTATGAACGACGAAAGTCCTTACCAATTGCACCTAACTACGATGCAGAGATACTTGTTAATGTTCTTCCTTTCATTTTCCTTAACCGTAACTAACACCTTGATCTCGTCGAGGACATAAACCAAAAGCGTGAGAGGGACGGATATATATTCTTTACTTCTAGAAGGGGAAATTATACTACCTTTTTCCCTAGAAACTGGTCTCTTTCTCTCCTGGTCCTACCCTTTGGTTGTGTAAAACCACAAATTAATGCAAACTTGGAGAAATTCTGGCCAACTATCAAATTAACTTCCACCATGCAATGCACATATATTCACAAATGTTATTAGAAACATGCCTAGAAGCCGTTATCACAATTAATTGCACATACAAAGAGAAGAACCTGACCAGGCGTAAGGGAAATTGGAAAGAAAAATTAAAATTAAAAAAAAAGAAAGAAAGATGCAGACATAACTAGGTCGCATTCAGCACTGTAAAAAGATAGAAGAGGCTTAAGTTTCCTTAGCCTTGCCTTAAACCACCCCTTTCTTGACAAGTACTCTGGAGGGATCAGCAAAGCGAACAGAGAAAGATCTAGACAGATTATCAGGCTCATCAAGTGCAGTCCCTTGATCAAAATTCTGAGAGTATGTGTATGGATCATAAGGGACATGCAAGGGTGATGCAGACTCAAAAAGCTTCTTCTTCTCTTTCTTGATCTTCATCCATAAAATCTTCCACCTCAACTTACTTGATCTCGTGGCCGACAGCGAGTTTACATGGTCAATTTCACTGTAACACCTTCCCAATTGGATGGTTCTCCTGCAAGAACTGCGCCAAGTTTTGATACCCATGGCTTCACCAGGGCAAAGGTCTCAGCCTCTTGAACACAGGTTTCTCTGAGTCACACGCTAGAGTGTCTGTAAATAAGCACGGTGAGAAGTGGCTAGCCTTTGAATATAAGCACATTGGGTTGGATTTAAACAAGAGTGGATTGGCCACTCTTTCTCTAGGAACTTTTTCTTTTTTGGCTTCACTTGCCAAAGTAAAAGCTAATCGTCATCTAACCTCAACTGAACAAAACTATTCTCTCTTTAATTAAGAAAATAAAATACAAACCCGAGCCCAAGACCTGCGTCACCAAATTTTTCTAACCTGATTATGTGGATCACATCCTGTGTAGTAATAACTCGGGCACGTGATGCACGTGACAGACTGCATGTCATTGCCTTGCGATGCTGATTTCAGGGGCAATTTGCCATGTGGAACTGTGTTTCTGACTATTGACGTGATTTTGTTTGTGTGATGCATTTGGAGAAGTCATGCTTATTATGACTTGGGAGGCATCAGTTGCAGATGCCAGATAGATCGCAAGACTAAGCAGAATTTGCCACTGCAAGTTTGTACAGATTAGTAGAAACACGATGAAATTTATAGCCAATAGACTTCAGTGTCATTTCTACGAGTGAGATCTATGAGCCGAAAAGAAAATAAAGTAGACTTCAACCTTGAGAAAGGGAAGGGAAGAAACAAAACAAGCCCAAATTAAGATTTTGTGAAACTGACATTCACTAACTATTTTACAACGATGGGGGGTGGTTTTCCCACTCACTGATATGTCCCATTCAAGATATCAAACCTGTATGTGCTCTTCACATCAATGCTAAGTGGAATGAAGGGGGCCAGTCAATACTCTTGAGAAGAAGAAACCAAAATAAAAAAATGAAAGACAAAAAGTACATTAACCATACTTGTTATTTTGGATTTGTTGACTCTTAACAGAATACATGAGTGTTTATTTTCTTTAGTTTTGAGCAAGAATATCTCTATTGCTTAGCCCAAGAGAAAAAACAATTGGCAACCCTTTCTACAAATGACAGAAATGGCTGAACGAAATAAAGCTATAAAACCCACTTATTCATCTACTAAAAAAATTTATAGTTGTCAATATTAATTAAGTTTTTATTTTTCTAAAGATAGGGGAATTGAAGATGGGAGTTGAACAAATAAGGTCCCACTAGGCTCAAATGAGAGATAGAAGGGACAACTATTAAAATGTGAGTTCAACAGCCTATATTAATTAAGTTCGATCTATAATGTAAACTATGAATTATTTTATACTTTGTAACTTCATCAGATGCTCTTCACACACATAATTTCTATTAATACATGTCTAGCTTTTTTTTTTGGTTATGCTCGTGTATTTTCGAGTGAATGTAATGATTAGGCAAGACATTACAAATACTTTGTATAAATCGAAGTCAACTTCTACAACGAATAAAGTCTAATATGGCAATTTATTTATTTATTTTTTGTGGTAATGTGTGGCTAGTCTATAATCCATCAAATTCGTCGACTTGATCAGTTTCAAGTTCCTTACGTTTTAGTAAAATTTGTCTGGGATCAAAGTCCCCTTTTACTATGAGTCTCTGAGTAATCAGTTTCATTTCGTGTGCACGCCATTTCACCCAGTGTTACTTCATTCCCCTAGTCTTACGCTTTGTGGAAAAGAATAAATAAAGTGTCGCAAATGACCGAAACCGCGTGCAGAAAGAACGAACGGTTGGGAAAGAGGGAAAAGATGAAAAAAGAGAGGAAAAGGAAGAGCACTTATACGAGAATAAGAATTTCATTATTAATAATTACAATGGTAAAATAAGATCCAGAAATTTCCTCGACTAAATATTCGGAGAAAACATTCTCAAAATAATAAAAATAATTGAGGTAGAAACAAAGATCAATGGAACATGTATGTGATTGCCAGCGCTACCAGCATGAGAAGGTACGCGATCCCTTGATCAATGGCAGTTCCTGCGTTACCAAAAACAAAAAAGAATAAGAAGTTTAGCGCTGCAAGTTAAAAGTGTTTAACAAGTAATTAAGAAGAATAAAAGAAGATTAAATTTTATGCGAAAATGAAGAAGGGGATGGTTGGAGTAGTGACCATCGCTGGAAGGAGCAGGTGCAGGAGAAGGAGTGAATTGGTGGGCTTGGCCCATGCCGGAGATGGCCAACAGCACCAAACTCAGAACCGAGAAAGTGAAAAGCCTTAGCGCACTCATCTCCAACATTATTTTCCCGGAGAATTTGAACAAAGAATCAAGGAAGCTGGTTGGGAATGTGAACTAAGAATGAATGAAATGAGCAATTGAAAAAAATCTGAGGTAGAGAAAGGTCGGAGAGCTGGTATGTATTTATAGGTATATCGAATAGAGAAATTTCAACGAAAGATAGAAAAGAATGAGTGAGTTTGAAGACCCGCCACCAATCTCGACTGGACTTGGATTCCACACGGGATTAATGTGGATGGGATCGAAGCCAAGCGGACACATTTTAATATTCATAATACCAAAATATTATGATAATTAATAATTGAATCCTTAAGTTATCTTACGCCAATATCTTAACAGTTTCTATATTATATTCCACGGCCCATTTCTCATCGCCTGATTTTTATGGTTTAAGTTAATTATTTTTTTCATATAAGGTTTAAATTAATTACTACCTATTCATTGTCGTTTATAAATGTCACGTTTTTCATGAGTGTGTCATTTTTTCTGCAGGGAATGTTTCCCAATTTATTTTCTCATAATTTCTTTCCTCTAAGAGTAAACATAATCCTTTTATATATCTTCCAGAATTAAAAATATAAGGATATGTTAATAAACATTTTCTAAAATGGGCACTGTGTATATTAGGCCTTTTTTTGCTTTTCTTCTTTCATGAGTTCACCAAAAATTAATCATGCATCATATCACATATATAGGGTTTGTTTGGTTTAGATTTCATAGAATTATTTTTGAAATAATTGATGTTAAAAGAATTTATTTGTGTTTAAGAAATATGTTAAAAAAGTGGATTCAAGAATTGATGTAATATGAAAAAGTAAAAGCTAATATTTTTCACTCCCACTAGAATCAATTTTTGTGAAAGTGAGTTACTTTTATCAAAAGTAAAAATGCAAAACAAACACATTTAGTTTTTCTCAACTTGATTATTTGCACTGCAACGTGAAAATATTGCGTAACCAAACAAGCATATAGATATATTAAGTAAACAAATAATCTATCTATCTATACACAACACAAACTGAGAGCTCACCGTTCCATTGTAACACTATTGTTCCTTTAACAGATGTCAATATTTTCGATTTTTGTTCATAAAAATAATATAAAAAAGAGAGATATTCTTTTTGAAGGAAAACACTACAAGCTATAACCAATTTTGTAAAAAGGCTGCCATTAATTAAAAAGACACTATAAGCTACAAGATGGAAATGCAAGTGATGGCATTATGTGATGCGGAGATGAGATAAGGAGAATCAAAGAGATATGATGGATGATGGAGTTGGGGGTGCTAGGTACGTATATATGGGTCGTGATCCATGGACCGATCCATTTAACTCACAATTCGCATGAAAATGGACAAAAAAATTTAAGTTCGCCAACCATTGGACTTTTGGGTCCGCACTGTAACTTGCGAACTAAACGAGCATGGCTTGCGGGTTTGTGGACCACCCAATGAGTAGCTCTGAACCACCTGCAAGTCTACATTCTAATAAAGTATGAGCCTCGCCAGCAGAACCTTGAACCACTTGGCAAGTCCACATTCCAATGAAAGTACGAGAGGCTCTGGACCAGAGCAACTCTGAACCGATCAACAAGTCCAACTTCCAGTGAAAGTAACACAACCTCGACACCAGTGGGTAGCTCCAAATCACTTATGAAGTCCAACCAGGATAGCTTCCGAAGCCAAGCATATCCAAGCACTCTCCAACAAGAGAATTACAAGATCGAAATGTACTCGAACAAGCGTCGACACTCTTTGACCTACACTGAGCAATCAATAAACCAGGGACTTTAATCGCCCATTGACACAGGAGAAAAAGTGTCATGCACACCATGTGAACATCCATGACCAGGAGCTGAAGTTACAACAACTTGGCCAAATTAGTACAAGCTCGGACTTTGACTCACTCAAGTCACCCTCAAACAACGCAAGACCATTCGAAATGGATAAAAACAAATTGCTCATGGCAAGAAGAGCAACATGAACACTATTGCAAAACAAACACCCCACCTAATCAAGGACTCTGGGCTCGCCGCTTGATCTAATAGCTTGCAACAACCGAGGATACACACCATAACCGTACTTGCACAATCAGGCAATTTAAGCTCGCCCAAAGTCCTCGGCATCATCGCTGACCTATCACCAAAACTAGATAATTGACTCCCATCTCATTAAACTACGAGGGCTGGTCACTTTAAATCCAACGGTTGTCACTCCATAACTGAAAAGGCGCACCAAGCAATGCACAAGAAGTCGACTCATTTGAGCTCGGCACGTAGTCTTCAGGAGACACACCTTGGTCATGACACCACGTCATGACACCTCGAGACCAGCACTTGGCCTATAACCAAACTCCTGGGCTATGTATTTGACTAGAAGTATAGGCCAGCAGCTGGCCCGAACCATGAGAGCTTAAACATGGGTCCCAGAGATCAATCATGCGACACCCAGAATCCCCCAGATTCTCCTTAGATTTAGTCAAGGATATTTCCTAAATCTCATACATGTTCTCTCTATATCTCTCATCATATCCTATCATTATTACATCATATCTCATATATTATATCATATCTCCTGCAAATATGGAATATATCTAACATATACTAAATCCTAGGAATATCTCCCTTATAGGGAAGATTATCTTCTAATTTATCATGAGGTCACCTCACACTATATAAGGGACTCTACGCCCAGTATCACAAACTTATTACATATTATTCTTTTATCACTCTATACCTCATTCATTCACTGACTTGAGCATTGGAGTGCCTTTGCAGGCACCCCCCATGTCACGACCCATTTAAACACGTGACGGCATGTGGAAAATTCCTTCCACCAAACCTCATGACTTGTTGCTCTATATGCACAGTAACTTATAAATTATTCAAAACGAAGTTTCTTTTCTACATACAAATCACCTGTTCTTTAAAGTTCAAAATAATCTAAATCATCCAAATAATCAAGTCTGGAGTTTCATATCCGTTTTCTAAAGTCTAAATTCATAAACAAACCTCTATAAGTAGTAAAATCTTATAATACAATCTAGCACAACATATATATGCAAAACTTAAATCATGCAGCTGGGTTGGGATCTCAATGTACTAGGGCACTCTAAATGAATAAGGATGTAGGCTTCACCCCAAGTGAAACTTACCAGCTAACACTCTTGGCTTAGAGGAAAAAGCTGAGTAGAATCAGCCATTGTTCTTATCTAAAAAAAAATAAGGAAAAGAGGGGTAAGTTTTTGTTCAAAAACTCAATGAGTGAGTCCTCACCCTAACCCCCTTCATAGGATATCAAAGAACAATGCATAAAATCATAATAACATCAATAATACTAAAAAGTCTTACGCAATTAAGTATACATCTATTTAGTTATATATTCAAATCATCATTTTACAAAGTCAAAACTATTTCCTTAATTCATTTTCATATTTGAAATCATATAAGCTCATAGTGTAGTAGCTTATAGAGAAACAATAATCTCTCTCTCAATACGCACAATCTTCGTGACGTAACAAAACTCTAAGTACGAATCTCAAGCACATATGGGCATTACGTATCGCGGTCCCAGGATGACAATAAATCTCTGAAATCTCTGGCCTAGACATACTTGGTACCAAGGTTAACGGATTAATTCCAGCTTAACTGCTAACTGTTTCTTTATAGCTACCTTCTAAACTATATAAGTAAATTTATTTAAATCTAGAAACCCTTAAATCCTTTTTATTCTTTGTGAACTCTGAATATATCTGATTCTAATAGTGACCTTAACATAACTGTGGTTATGAAATTATGTCGAAGGAATTACCCTTGTGATCTCTAAAGCCCATAGAATATGTAGCGCCAATTCTGAATCTTATGAAGATTTATGCTCTAAAACATTTTGATTGATTATCTAAGTCGCATTTCAATTGTCAAACTTTTCACAACTAGAAACTCAATGTCATATTCTAAAATTAGAGAGTCTAAACGTATTTCCAATTCCTTTCTCTAAACTTGGTTATAAAACTATATCATATAAATAAATCAGTTTCAGAATCCATTGAAATAATCATAAAAATCTCTAACAATCACATATATCATCAATTTTGCATAAAATCTGTCAACAAACATGGTCCCATGAGTTTTATCAAAAATAAGTTTCATGCTCTAAATTCAGGAGTCCTAAACATACAAACCAATAGTAAACTTCAAATCCTTATAAGTAATTCTCTAAATCATACTTTAAGTCATAGATTTATGAAAATAATTATAATGAACAACATAGAGATTACAAATGCGAACTCATTCACCTGGAGTGGTAGAATGCACAGAAATAGCACCAACCGGACACTTGAGAGCATAAATGATAGTAATATCTAATATAGAGGCAATACAATCTCTAAATCAACCTCTAAATATCCAAGAATCTACCGCTAACAAGGTAGGAAATGAAGCAAGGGAAACTCAAAGGAAATGAAGAAAACTAGCAAGATAACATACCTTTAAGCTTAGATAATGGAAGATTCCAAGTTAAACTTGAAAGAATTGAAAGAAAATGAAGTTTTATGAGTGAAAATGGGTTGGAAGACGAGATTTCACGTGTTTGAGAGGGGAGAAGGGTGTAAGGGCTTTCTGGAATGGTCTGGACTTTAAATGAGGGTTTTTATAATTCTGTTGAATGTTCGGCTACCAGAGAGCATAAAAATCGTTTACTACATTCTTACTGTTCCCTGATCGCTAGCATTCACTAAGCGTTGCGCTTTCCAGAATGGTTACTTATTTACATTTCTTACTTTCAAGTTAATACTTTAAAACATAAATGTAAATAAGGGAAATACCCTTTATTTGGACTCAAATAAAATATTAGAAAAATTAAAATCATAACCAATCAAAATCTAATTTTTGAGTTTTAGTTCAAATTCGGAATTCTTACTATTTTACAAACTTATGGACTAAAAATCGAATGGTTAAAGGTTTCATAAAATTCATTCAAAATCACTCTTTAACTTATTTCTCTAGGGAACAATTACAGTGACTTTTGATTCCAAGAAAATGGCTCTATCATATAGCCCTCCAAGGGCTTGTAGGGTTTAAACTTAGTAAAATTCAGGACCTTGAACAGATAAGGGTAACTTATACCTTCTTAGTTTCAAAAAATTTTCTAACTTTTTTATTTAAAACTAGTGTATTACACCGTTTGCATGAATGTTGGAGCTACTTGCACTATTGTCACACTTCTAGGTAAGAACAAGTTTATTCTACCATTTGTATTTGTATTTGGTAATTGATTTACTTATGTTTGATATTTGATAATTGGTAGTTGTTAATTTATATTCTTTTGTAGGTTCACTATTTTTTATTATTGAAGGAGTTATACATATTTGATTGGTAATATTTTGGATACCTAATGAAAAGTGTATATATGTATTTTGTGAAATAAAATATACTATATAAATATAAATTTATAAATATAATATAGTATAGGGTATAAACAACTAAAAAAAATATGAAAGAAAAAAGGACTGGTCCATGACTAGTCTGTGGCTTGTGGGAAAAATGTGAACAGAAAAGGATTACATGGACGTGGCTTATGCGAGGCAGACGACTAAGCTAAGATCAAGTCCATTTATGAAACGACTAGCCCAGCCAACGTTTAATTGTGATTCGCGAAAGGCTAAAACAGCCTGGATACCGCATACCCACCTCTAAGTACGTACTAGAATTATAGGCAAATATGTATTGAGAAAAAAATAATTATAGGCAATTGCTATCAAATAAAAAAAGTTATAGGTAATTGTCTTTCAATGCATCCTCATTTTTGGACAAGTTCTAATTTTGAATAACATGTGTAGTTTTCACAAATTTTTCACTGCTATGCTTTAAAACTTTTTAATTATAATAAAGTTATATTTACAATAGTAAGTATATTTTTCATCACCTCATTTTAACTGCTCAAAAAGCCTTTTGGTTAAGGATGACAATGGGTATCCATTGGGTAGGGACATGCCCTTACCCCATCTGATTTAGAATTTTGCCTCCGTCCTTATCCTCATCCTAGTAACGATCCTTATTCCCTATCCCTCGGAAATTCAAATCTTCAAGGACATCCGTGGATTCATTAAACAAAAAATAGAAAACTTAAAAGAATATTCTAAACCCCATTAAAAATACATAAATATTCATAATAACAAATATTACTAATGCAACATAATCAAATTTTAAAAAGCAAATACATTTGTAAATGCAAATTTAATGAAAAATAATTTAACAATGAAATATGTTATGATTTTCTTGGTATATGTTTATGTATATGAATGGGTATTTAAGTGATTTCACATTAATGGAGAGCCCTCATGGATTGAGACTCATTCAGTTTGACCTTTCAATATTTTTTATAATTTGAATTTCACCTACCAAAAGGATAAGATTGAAATGTTTTGAAAATATTAAAGGAGCAAATAGAACAAAAAAGAAATGGGACCAAATTGAAGTCCTGATGAAATGTGAAGAATATAAATGGAATTTCACCATAAATATTACCCTTTATTCATAGATGAACAGCAACAAATATATCAAAATGTTGTCAACTACATGTCAAATGGAGTTTTCTTTTTTTTTTCCTTCTCTTTGGTCAACGACTTTGACGGTATAGAAAAAGCCTTCATAAAAAAAGTATTACCATATTAATCATATTTATAAAGAAAAGTTGTTTTCAATGTAAACTACAGTCAAATTATATCTCTTTTGTTACTTGGTATTGACAGAATAACTTTCTATTTGATATATATATATATATATATATATATATATATATATAATTTTAAAATCTTTAAGTGTCTATTCATCCTTCTTTGTTTTTAAATTTTATTAATACTAACTTTTCAATATATATGCATTATATTCATGTATATTTATAGCAATTGCGTATTAATAATTTATATATCTATTATGAAATAATCTTCTAACCATGATGAAGCACAGATACACTGCTAGTTATAATTCATTTCACTATGTAGTATAGTAATTATAATATTGTTTTTATTTACGTAATTATAATACTTTAACACTTAAAAGGAAACAAACACCTAATTAATTAAGATGCCAACTAAATGGAACAAATAAAAATTATTTCTTCTTCCATTCAACTTCCCAATTTCATATTAATTCTAGTTTTGTTTAAGGCACACACTAGTCATTTTATAAAGTGTGGCTAAAATTATTTATTACACTTTTTAATATATTTAGTTATATTTTATAAATGTGTTTAAATGTCTAGTATGTGATGTATCATATTTCATTTGGTGTACCAAAACCTTGGCCACCTATTTCTTTATTGCTTTTCTCTTTCCTAATTTTAAATACTGTAGCTAGAATTGAAGTGGGGAAGACGAAGCATTTACACAATGATGTATATAAGAATTTTCCCTTGACCGATATTGCTTGCTTCGTGGTGTACGTTAGCTACCACTAATCACAACCACAAATTATGGCAATAATGTAGTTCGAAGGAGATGCAGAATACATCAACATAGCTTTGACTATTGAACTTTTCTTAAGAAATGATCCAAATAAAATTGTGTTACAGGGTGCATGAGTGGCTGAGAAAGAGGTGGCAAGAGGGATTTAGAAGAAAACTAGAAAAGGTACTCCATGTCTATCCAAAATGCCAGCCAAACATGAGATGGGCCAATAAGTATACCATGAACCAACAGGACCCATGAACATGTTCTTCGACTCATAACGCTAGTTTTCGGCCAAATTGAGGATGCTACGATGAATGGCCGTGTTGAGTCATCGTCAGTGGCGCCGGCCTGGTGTCTGCCACGCAGTAGGAAAGGAGCTGCACAACTTGGTTAAGCATCTGACTTGGAAAGCGAAATTTATTTCAGCGGTTTGATCAATAATCCAACGGGGCAATATTCCATCACAATGCTCCATATATGTATTATCTTCATTACCAATTAGGCATAATTCTAAGGGAAGATCGCGGATATGGATATCTTCATCATAGCACTTGAAAAGCTTGACATTGTTGCAACATTATATTGGAATAGTATAAATTAACTGTAAATCGTGCAGAAGAGTTTTCAGGAAAGAGAGGTTACAATTGACATATTTACATACCAAGTTTTCTTTAGTCAACCTTTTCAACTGACTCTCATAGTATCACTGCCTTTCAACAGCAACCAAGGATGATCCTCAAGCACCAGAGAAATTCTTTTCTGATGTGGAAAATCAAACTAAGTTGCAACCATAAAACATACTAAGGATAAATCTACCGAACCAAAGCTCTGATACCATTTGAAGTGACACTTATGGAAAAAGAATCGTGGAAGGAGTGTGACATGGAAATGCAGAAAGCCTGGACATGTAAAGAGAAATTGTCCAAGTGGTGATGTTGGAAAGGTTCTCAATCTGATGCTTACGTTGCTCTCCTAGGGGAGAGGATGATCTTTACTAGAAGATAAGTGTATCCTCATGACATTACAAGAGCCATGGAAAAAAATAAGTTGTTGCAGCGGATCCACATTTACACACGAGCATTGGGTCGTTAAGATGCAGGGTGTGCAGTGGGGTTATGTCGATGGCTAGAACTTCCAAGAAAATCCAACGTGGAAGTTGCAATGTAGCTTTTCAGCGTGGTTTGACATGTGCTGAGGTGAAATGCTTGGACTAGTCTAATTCTAAGTGAGTTTACTTTTTACGATGGAGTATGATAGTTCTTTGAACTATGATTATTTGTATAGACAATGACAGCAAAGGATTGTCTGTTGGTAACGAAAATTGAAGTTGTGTTTATTTCAATCAAGGTGGAGATTGTTAGTTTTTTTAATTGAAATTGAGTTGGAAAAAAGTTCCACATTGCTAAGAATTGGGATGAAGGGGATTGCCAAGGCTATATATATGAGCCTAATTCTCCATTTCAATTTATATAGTTGAAAACACTTTAAGTTTGTATTGAATTTTTTCTTCCTCCGTACTCTTGTTTTAGTGTGTTGTGAGGAGTAATTCAAATATTTACTTTGAGAACACGGTGTATTGGGGTGTGCGTGTTTAAGAGAGATGTCTGTGTATTGTACTAATTTTCACATAATGATATTCTCTAGTTATCATTTGACCTTATGATTTTTTTTAATTTAGAATTTTCCACGTTAAATTCTTGTGTTGTGGTCGTGTTCTTATTTTATTTATCTATTTAAGGTGATTCTCAGAAAGGGAAGTTACTTATTTTCCCAATAAGAACAACACTTACTAATAATCAAATATAAAAGAAGGTGACTACTCCCCTAGAATTATGAGTCAATGTCTTCCCTAGTTGTATTTAACAATGTTTTATAAATGTGGGTAGATGAATTAAAATATGTTGCCAAACTCAATCTCCTTCTTTCTTTGCCTGCCACTCGCTCCCCACCTCGCAAACATAACAACCTTGCAAAATCCACAATAATGAAGCAAACCCTCTCTCAATTGTTTATGGCACAACAATAAAAACTAGTACCCTACATTGAATCCCAACACCCCACATAACCCCACCTTCAAAATTCCAATCCTCAGCCAAAAACATTTCCTAGTATGTGGGAACCCAAAATCAAAAGGAACAAGAAGGATTAAAAAAAAAAAAGAGTGAAGGTTGAGAGGAACAATGGCTATGGCAAACTTAGCGATGCGAAGGGTTATCTTGTTGGGTGAAGAAACGTGTCATCGAGACGAGGTACTCATGGTCTCTTGCATCATCGTTCTCTTGGTGGAGGGTATTTGCGTTTCTAGGAAAATGACATCATAGTGATTCTGGGCCAGGCGGATACATTTGGATCGAGAAGGTGGCTCATCTAGTGTGAAGAACACCTGCTTCGAGAAGCGCGACACCCTCGATGGAGGATTGAGGAGGTGGTGGTGATGATGGTGGCAGTGGGAGATTGTGAGGAGGATGGAGTGTTGTTGTCACCTGAAGAGCATCATCTGCACTACACCATCCCCCCACCCCCACCCCAGGACATGTGTCAGTTCTCATTAGTCGCCTCAAATGACTACAACAAAACATTGACCTTCAAATGTGAGAATCCACCATAAAAGAAATGCACGTCTATACAATATTCCTATCTCGTAATATTATCAAGAAGCTAATATAGAATATAATTGTATATACAACAACAACAACAACAACAACAAAAATAGTAATAAACTAATGACATATATAAAATAAGAAAGCAGTTTCGCCCCTAAGGCAACAAAATGCATTGGCGGTTGTTGTCAATTCCCCTGCCCACAATAAGAGTAGAATTTAAGATCACCTTCATATATATATCCAAGTGAGCAGGCACATGCCACGTAGGAACTAGTACAAGCCTGAAATATACCCACGGGGCAGCATTAAGTACAGATGGCTATGGAGAGCTGCTCGGTCTTGTCGGGTGGCCCACACCACAAGCTTTGGAAATTTTGTTCCGTAGTGGCTTTTTTTTTTGGTTACAATTCCTTAGTGGCTTTGGACCAATGCAATGGTAGCCTCTTACGTACAAGTGAAAGAAAATCAAGGACCTCACGTAAGGCTTGCAATACAAAACACAAAGCCAATCTCTACTCGAGTCCCCAGTTGTAACCCACATATTCTTTCCTCTTTAAACTCTTAAAGAAGCAAGGCATATATATATATATTAAATAAAGAAGAATAAGAAGACAAAGAGGAGTTAATGTGTCTCGGGGTTTTTACTTCGGTGGTGCACAGAAGATGGCATGTATACCGGGAGGCAACCGTAGTGGCTGATGATGCTGCTACTGCAGGGCAAGCGCCGAGAGCAAGGGCGGAGACAGGGGTGGCTGGCAATGGCAGCTCCGGCGAGGATGGCTCTGCAGTAAAGAGCTGTGTGTGCTCGCCGTCGCAGCACCCGGGCTCATTTCGGTGCCGCCGACACCAAGCCAACTATGTCTGGCGAAGCAGAACAGTCAAGTAAAAATTGTCAAAAAGAAAAGGTGGGTCCGGTGATTTAATATGATGTAACAAGGACATACATGAAGGTGGCATAATTTTAGGCTACATAAGTATTTCCTCTTTTTTGTTCAGTAAGAAATTGGCCACAAAGATCAGAGTCACTTGGAATCAGTGAAAGAAAATTTTACGAAAGAATTTTTCCTTCATTTTTTCTGTTTTAACTTTTAATTAAGGCAAATGCAATGTATAATTATGGATTCGCATTACACAATTTTTGTTTTCCTTTCATTAGTTATCATTTGATGAGTATATAACTTCTATGTTATCCGTAAGAATTGTTTGTGTTCTTTTCCCTAACATTGACGTTTTTGCCTGGGAGGGGAAAACAAGTGACGCTTGTAATTAGTATTTAGTAGAGACTAGAGAGTTGTTTTGGCTGGGAAATTAATGAGAAGGGGAAAATGAATGGAGGAAAACATGAATAGTAATTAGTGCGATTTCTTTAGCGTGAGGATACTCTTTTGCTGTGTACTGTACTACTATGTGTACCCGTGCATTACATACTCCTTTCTTCCTCTCTAGTGAGGCCATGATTTCTCATTACCATAATGTAGCATTTGGCTTCAGTTAGGATAGTTGAAGAGAGCAGGAGAAACAATAGAGATTGAGGCATAAGAAATACTGTCTTTGTATTGTGTGGTTATGAATACAATATATAACAACTATCTTTGTATTTTATTTGGAAATATTGGACAAAACAATAAATATTATTGGATGAAAAATATATTAAATTTCTATCTTCATATTTGTCTCCATTATTCCTGATTTTAAAGATCCAGAAATTTTTCTATATTTTATATTCTAGGACAAAATCGAAATGATTGGAAATGGAAAATGAGGGTCGAGGTTGGTCTTATATCAATGAGATTTATCGATGATAGCGTGCATAGTGCTTCAGAAAAGGTTTTCCTGCTTATATCAATGTTCAATGATTCAATTCAACTACACTATCTAATACGATCACGATGATAGTGCTTCAGAAAAGGTTTTCCTGCTTCCTACTTAAAAGAGCGAGATCCTGAAAAGTTTTCAAGTAGTTTATTAGTGTTAGTGAATGATTCCCTAAAATGAAAAATAATTAGTACGGAACAACACTAATTGGTATGAGCTCTTCTATGCATGCTTCAGCCTTCAAATGAGCTTATTGAGCTACCATTCCATCCTACTAAGTCCTAGACTTTTTTCAACCACACGAAATAATGACTGAATATTGGTGATCTTCTTCCCTTGCTGTTGTATATAAGAATTAGCATAAATCAAAAGCATCCAATTTTTTACAGTTCAATAAAAGAAAACAAGTGTGTATGCCCTTCATTAATTCATTGATATTCTTCCCCTCTTATTCTTGGCATATTTGCCACCACCTAGCAATCACATGGAGGGGCATAATATCTCGAGTACTTTGCCCTAAAATTAATGTTAAATTTATGCTCTGTATCATCTCTATAGCTCTTCTTTTTTTTAAAAAAAATAGGGTTGTTCTTACTTTTTATGTTGTTTCATAAGTTAAAAGCTTAAAAAGACATTTATGATGCGCACTCGCCAAATCCCCTTTTCTTCTTATAAAATTTTGACTATGCAACCCGTGATTGGGGTCTTTTGTCCATTTTTTTCCCTCGACATCACAAAGAAAGAGTGCACTAACCCGTTATTCATCAATTGCTTCAATCACTTGGTTGATGATAGTAGATTGAATGGTATTGCTACTCCCTCCCACTCAACTTTTATTTCATTTGCCTAAAATATTCTTCCATTCTTTTTTTAATTAAAATATTGTTTATTATTGCTTTTAATTTTAATAAACCTTAATATTATCAACTTTTTAAAATATTTCTTTAATAGAGTTTAATTTCTATACGCTAACAATATAAAAATAAAAAATTTACACTATCATTCAATAATATATTACAACATAAACAAAAATAGTTAAGCTTTATGAGATAATTTGATTAGATAATAATATAAAAAAAATTTACATTGTCAGTATATCAAAATTAAAATTTTCTTAATATACTGTTACTTTTGTTTGTTATTTAAAAATAAATCAATTTTTGAAAAAACAATAGATATTGACGTAAAGTAACAAAAAAGTAGTAAAGTAACATTATATTATTGTCTATTGTTTATTTTTTTGAGAGATTCACCAAAGTCAATGATCGTACTCTTTCTTCTATTTTAGACCATGTACTTTCATTTCTCGTTAGATTTATATTCAATATTAAATGAAAAAAGTTAAATCTGTATGTTGTATAAAGTAGAAATGTATAAAAATATTGTTATACTGAAAAAAAAGGTCACGTAAGGTTATCATTTTAGGACATAATTATATTTTATTTTTATTTGAAAATTAAATTTAATATGTATCATAAAAGATTGAGAAAAATTGAAATGTTTTATGAAGTTAAAAAAATCACAAAAAAGTAACAGTATACCCAAAAAAAATCTTAAAAAGTTAATAATATTGAGGTTTATTAACATTAAAAGTAACAATAGACAATATTTCAATTAGAAAAGAGAATAAAGAATATTTTAGATAAATAAAATAAAAATTAAATAAATAGGAGTTATAATAGACAAATTACACATGTTGGCTTTTCAATTACCAAAAAGTATTTAAGTCAAATATAATTTCAAAAGCTAAAATGATTGAAATATGCGTAGTGATAGCGAGGTCAACTGTCTTTTGAATTATTTATTCGAAAAAGTGATAATCTTGTATAAAATTGTGTGTATGATGAAGTTATGTACTTTAAAATAATCAAATGGGTAAGACTGACAACTATCATTGATTTTTCCTTATGAAAGATAATTAGCCGGCCTCACCGCAACAACTTCGAGCTTAAGCGCAAATTTTGTAGAATCCGCGATTACCTAGGGCAGTTGGTGCAAATTTCGCCCAATGGTAGAAACTGCTACGAATAATAGGCATTGAATTTTGACCTGAATATTGAAAGAGGGCAATTCAACTTTATCCTGCTTTCTAATAAAAAAACGACTTTATCCTGCTTTAAATAATGGCCTCGGCACTATATAATTTTTCATGAGAAAGAGAGGTGCTATACATATATTTATGTGAAAAAATGTTGAAATGTGATGGTAAAATAATATCAATGTTTTTGAGATCTACAAGTAGGAAGTACAACTGATCCGCGATTTAAGCAAGTAATGAATTCCTGTTTGCAGTCTGATGAATGATGATCACGCTCCTGATTGTGATTTGTGAACCTCAAGGGTGGTGAAGTTTGTTTCATGCTATATACATCAAAGGGAAAAAGAAGTGTCTAGAATTATGGATCATGCTATTGTAAAGTACTACCCTTCAATCCTGCTTTACTGCTTAATTTCTAACGAAAAGTAAGAAAACAGGGGAAGGTCAGTTACATATCTAAATCCGTGCGAGATTCGAAAGAATTTTGGAAGCTTGCTTGAAATCAAACGCCTTTCTAGTTGCTTAATTATCGCCAAGATGTTGAATCGCCCTTCAAATTCATATCCGATTGAAAAAAAAAAAGAAAGGTATTTGAAATTAGTATAGCATGGCCTTTTGAAAATATGAGAAGACTTGGATGATTTGATAAGTATATACAACACAAATATGATTGAAAACAAGTCAGATATAATTTGTGGCAATTTGAGTTCTGGATCCACCCAAGCGTTAATTACATGTACTGACAGATATAAAACAGCAAGGCAAATTTAAAGCAGGAAGGCCCAAGCTTCCAAGCCATTAATTACACATACACTGCCAATTTTGATGTCACCAATATACACACATATATAGCTGAAAGCACTTAAGAATTGGCAAACATACGCACGATCGAGCACTTGATCACGTTACGGTGGTGAGAAAGAAACGACATCCTTATCGGCAGAGATGGACTTGGACGGCCGTTTCATCCAAGGTGGTGTGAAGGAAGAACCTGTCCCCGCTGATGAGCGATGAAAACGGCACCGGAAAGACCCTTCATGTGTCGTTGGAGAACACAGGCACTGTCCTTTGGGCAACGGCGCTGCTCCACCACCGCTGCCACGATCACTTACCGGTGATGTTGAAACGGTGAGCTTAGCCTGACCCTGAGACTGTGATGATGAAGCCATGGATGATGAAAATAATTCAAGGTTAATTCAAGAGGCCAAGAAAAGTGAGCTCTGGAAGCTTCGCTTATATAGAAAACCACACCACCAAAGCAATAAGGCTAGAAAGATTAGAATATATAATAAGAGTTACGTTGTACATATTATTATTATTATCCTGTCCTACGGTTCTAGACTGCTGCTTTTCCATTGATCACTTGCTTGTCCCTTGTGTAACTGCATACTTTGGATTGATATTGAGGAGACTGATTAGACAAAATAATTTGTATACTACCATCTCGGTTCTCAAATAATAGTCTGATTGTAAACACACATATAAATTGAGAAAATAATTAAAAAAATTTAAGTATATCTTAGAAAATTATTCTAATTTGGGAGCTGGATAGTAACCGTATATAAAACTAATTATAGTGTCTACTAGAGTTTTATCGTAAAAGTAATGTTGATTTGTCGATTAGTTAATTACTTCATTCCTTTTAAAATATTTATTTATTTTTAAATAAAATCATCTTTTAAAATATTTGTTAATTTTATATTATAATAAAATAAATTTTTTTTATTTCAATAGTATTTTTGAGTAATTAATAATTATTAATATAATATTTTATTTTTAATCATTTGATATACTCTACAATTAATGACTATTAGGATATATTAGTCCATATATTATAATTTTATATAAAAATACTCTATTATCATATTATTTATTATTTTTTTAATATCTATATTTATTTAAATTTGAAAGATATCTTTGGAAGGAATAAAGTATTACAACGGATTAATTGATCAACAGAGTGATAATTATTTGTGGCGGGCCCCAATGGCGAGAGGAATCAAATTTAAAGTAAGCGGTGAAGGTGGGGAAGGCAACACGAAGATATCAGAAAGGGTGGCCAGTGACCATGTGGGAAGCTTATGATCTCATATCGTGGATTACACACGTACCTGTTGTTTCCCAAAGTCTAAGATAACTAGACAATTCATGACGAACACAGAATGGATAAGATTTTATTATGACAAAATTAGGGGCCACTCCACTCACCCGTATATTCTTATTTAACTTTTCCAAAATACTCTTTTATTCTCTCTAATAATTAACTTAATTAATAATTTATTGGTACTTTTAGGTTTTTTTAGATTCAGTATCATTTATCCAAATAAAACATTTTGTTACTTTTGGTTTTCGTGGATTTTTATTTTGGGAAAATAATTCAAATTTTTCTCATTATTTTTATAATATACATGTTAAGTTTAGCTTTATATGTACAGATGAAAAAAAAATGATCTCAAATTGATTAATACACACAACCTTCTTTTAGTATTTTTATATATACTTTTCTATTTTAATAAAATGCCATTAAAAATGAAAATATATTTAATAATTTTTTAGTAGAATAATGAATGAATTAAAAAAATAATTTTTGTTAATAAATTCAAATTTTAATCAATATTCACTGTCATTATAGATTATCAAATTATTTAATGAATAAAGTGGCAATACAATTTGAATTAAATAATTTAAAAATTATAATAAAATTTAAGAGATTGATACCACAAGTACTAGTATACTATGTTTATTTAATATTAGATTAAATTAAATAATACTAAATGGTTAAATATTGAATAGTATATACAAGTACAACAATATATACAGGTATAATGACAGAGTATGATAAAAGCGCAATATGAAATATAATATTTTTCAGGTGTTGGTCAAGCTAGAATTCTTGAGTTCGGTTATAAACTTATAATGCTGGATTTGCTAGTGTGTATATTTTGAGAAAATAGCTTTCTTTGTTGTTTAGGAGTATCATGCACTTGAGGTGACTCTATTGTATTTTCTCTCAGCCTTGACTGGTTGCGGAGACTTGTTTACCCAACTAAAAAAAAGACATATTTTTATTTTCTCATTTCACATGATATCTATGTAATATTTAAACAAAAAAGAATAAGTATTATTATGTGTAAACTTTCTTTAAGATAAATTTCCTGTAAGATAATTAAGAGAACCAACTTGAGAGAAGGTTAATCTATTACATATTTATGTGAAAATTTAAATTTAAAATTTGTGTTTTATGAAAAAATGAGAAAAAATAACTTTTAGACAACGTAAAAAAATATGTAAGCAAAAATAATGAAAAAATAAAAAGAAAACTTTATGAAAAATTTTGACAATAATGTGCCATAAGCAGTGCCTCTAATTCACCTATTGATATAGGTATTGGCCCGAAATAATGGTGGTGGTCAATGGAGAATATTCTTCAGGTAAACCATTTAGGATCACAGCTATATGATCATTATTCACAGCCGCTCCAAGCAGAAATCAAAGCATCAATGATTTTCTTAACATCTAACAAGTAATCACGCACTGCTCCTTTTTCCTTATATTTCCTAATTTGCTTTTCAATTGATGAATCTTTGTAGTAATTTGTGAAGTGAAGAAAACTTCTAACCTTTTCCAGATGTGATGCAATAGCTCACAACCTACCATTCTGGTGGTGAAAGGCTTTGTCATCGAAGAAAGTAGCCAAGACTTCAACGCTGCCTTGCTTCTTCCATTTTTGGTAATCGGAGCTTACACTTCCAACCACTTGATCTTCTACTATTGCAAATTTTAATTGAGTTGCCAAGCACATGATCTAGTAGACCATAACCTTTGATGGTGGCTTCAACTAACTCTTTCCATGGCAAGTAATTTTCATCATCCAATTTTTGAGAAACTGGATTGGAGAATATTTGCAGCGGAATTGATGAGGAACCTTGAGAAATGGTTGAGTCTTGCGACCTGGTGATCATAACCAAAGCTCTGATACCATGTAAATGGTATTGGTGCTTGGCTTGAGAAGATGAAGAACACAAGGAAGAGAGAAGAGAGAATTTAGAGAAATATTGTAATTGAATCTGTATGAAATGATCATTGACTTAGTAATTCTGTTTTACAAGGCTTTATATACAAGGGAGTTAACCCACATGCTATATTATTTGCACTAACTGAATAACAACTTCTAACTGCTTCTATAACTAACTACAACTCACACTAATTCCCTTACAGTGATCATATAGTAATTGTAATCATTTTGACATAAAATAATATGTACGATATTTTTGTACAATATTCTTACAGTATAAAAAGAAAACAAAGAATAAGATGTCTATTTCAATTTTTTATTTCCATGCAGACACAGAGCCTCGTTGAAGGGAAGGGGGACAATGCCCTCCTAATTTTTTTAATTTCTTTATGTAATTTATATTGTTTTAAATTTGGTCCCCTCTAAAAAAATTATTTGGTTGACTTGTATACTTTTTTTAACTAGATGTTTAAATATTGAATTACATGATATGTATTTATATGTGTGTGTTTTTCTCTAGTTTTGATTGTAAAACATTTTTTTTTATATATAAATATATTTATTTAAGTTTTTTAATAATAGCAAAAATTACAGGACATCTATATTTTTATGTAAAATTAACTATTAAATATTGGCCCTCCTAATAAATTTGTTTAGGTTCACCCCTATTTTCATGGTCCGCCGCCTCATTTACTTTCTTCTTATATTATAAGAATGTTATATAAAGATACTGTACATATATGATCTCTCTTTGACATATAGTTAATCTTAATCACAAAACATGTTGTTGACTTAAACTAGTCCACACAAAAATTTTCAATCAGTAGCATATGGATCTATTGAACTATAAGTTTCAACTTTCAAACACTAGGACGTAGTTCTTGTGAAAGAAGCAGTGTGTTCCAGGAATGAAAAGAGCGTAGGGTACACTAGATGGTACATCACAATGTGGATAAGGACATTAATTGTAATTTGACAAGGAGCAGTAACTCCATCCCCAAGTTTTTGAAGCAGACCGTGCAAGATACCCATGTGGCCATTTCATTTCACAGATGCAATCCATATATATCCATCCATCCATATTGAACTGACTCAGGTCTCATTCGGCGTGGGGATATATAAAGTACTTCTTCCTGCAGTCCTAACATTACCAAACCATGAAGCTCCAAGCCAACACCACTCCAAGTGCAAGTACTCCCTATTCCGGTATTAGTTACTATTGCCTATCAGTTTTTTCTTTTCTCAGGTTAATATATCGACTCAATACCTTTATTAATTATTGACAACTTTATATCCTAAAATTATTTTCTTATTTATGCGTGCCGCATGAGTTTGTACACAAGACATCCTAAATAAAATTCAAACCTATGCTCTCTCTCTCTCTCTCATATCAGCGTACTTAGTACTTACTTACCAGTCCAACTAACAAACTACCATTCTTCCACGATGAGACCCTCCTTTTTTTCCGTAGTCTTCCACCTCTCAAATTTGTCATTGCTCAATCAATATATTGCTTCCGTGAATACAAAACTTTTGTCTCTGCTCTCTGGCATTAGCTGTGATCATCGTCTCTGATTCTTCCCATTACACCACCTCTTTTCTTTGAACTTATCATCATTGCCTTCTCTTGGGTCTCTTTTCAATCTTCGAAAAGCCTTCCCCGCTACACTCGAGAAGTTTTGTCTTTTTATCCATTAATCAGCTAAGCAATGGCGAGGACTGGAAACAGGCGTTTACAAGCCAAACTGGTGGGTATGTTTTTTTGGCTTGACAAATTAAGGGTCACATCCATTCATAGAATATATAGAAGTAGCTCCTGTTTGACTTGACATATATTAACCCTTAATTACCTTAAATACAAATACTAGGACAAGAGAAGCAATTAATTTATATCAACTAATTTCTTGTGGCAAATCTGTGTTGGAAGCCTAGCAACCATATTATTATTTATATGGTCTAAATTATTGCTTTGATCTTTTGTAATATCCTCTGCTTGCCCCTTCCTCTGGTTTCTGTCCGCTACCATCTGCAATCCTTCAAGAAAATATCAACTTTGGATGAACCATAATCGTTTTGACTATAGATAATACAGGGAGAAACTGTTTCCTGACGTGGTTGTAGGGTTTTATTCAACTAGTGACTTGAGATGGAATAATAAAAAATCCTAACAAGCTTATATAGTCTTAAATCATGGTCTGCAATTGGGGCTGCAATATTACTGTTGTGATGATTTCTGAATTGCATAAACCATATTTTCGTTCAATTTTTCGCAATAGCCGTAACCGCAATGCAACAGCAACTGTAACTGCACCCCTATATTAAAAAATGTGTGGTCATTGGCTTTACACCCCTGCAAGGTAGTTGTATCTTGTATGTGGCTTCAACCATTCTCTGAAGCCATTGATACGGCTTCAACTTTTCGATTCAGCAGGATCACATTTATACAAAATCAATGACTAGTTCTTGTTATATTTTGAAAAATGCGTGTCGTGCTTTAATCTACCAACTAAAAGATTAGGCCAATCCATTAATCGGCCTAAACTCTTTTTTCTTATGTAGTTTCATTGGTGTGATAAAAAAGGCAAGCACAATTAGCAGACGAAAATACTCCCAAGGCAATTAATATCATCTATGGTTTTCCAGGTACTTCTTGGGGACATGGGAACAGGGAAGACAAGTTTGGTTCTTAGATTTATCAAAGGCCAATTTTCTGAGTACCAGGTTAGTTATTGTTTCTGCTTTATTCCTCCTATGATTTTGTTTATGCCTCCTCACATCATGGTAGTTTCGGAGTGGATTACCTTACATGTAAGTTGCAGGAATCAACAATTGGAGCAGCATTCTTCACTCAGGTCTTGTCTTTAAATGAAGCAACCGTAAAATTTGATATATGGGACACAGCAGGGCAGGAACGTTACCACAGTTTGGCTCCTATGTACTATCGTGGTGCTGCTGCTGCCGTAGTTGTGTATGACATCACAAGCATGGTAATTGAATATCAAGTTTCCAAGTGATGTTTATTGGTAGCATTTCAGGCATAATCATTATAAACTAACAAGCCTCAAATTGACCTGTCATGAAGTTGTACACTGAAGATGAAAATAGTTGACTTTATCAGGAATGATATTAAGTAGTATCATGCTGATCATGTTGCATCTCCGCATCAAAATTAATTTTATGTGTAGGATAAAATTCACATTTAGCACTGCTCCTTCCCTCTCGGATTTTCATCTTATCTCTTAGTATTATCTTCTTTACTTCTAACTAACAAGTGCCATCTGAAAGATCATTTTAGATATCTTTTGTAGAATGTCTACATTCATTTAAAGCGACAATTTTCATGACTGATGCATTTTCTAACTCAGGATTCTTTTGTGCGAGCAAAGAAGTGGGTTCAAGAAGTGCAACGGCAAGGTAACTTCTGAAAAGCATATACCTTAAGAAAACAGGATTAAGATATACTTCAAAACTGTACACGTCTGTTCAAATTGCCTTCATAATAGCATCGTGAAAAAGTTCAACTACAACTTTATAACATGATAATAATTTGACAGTTTACTTAATTTGATAAACAATGTCAGCAAATCCTAGTTTGATAATGTTTCTGGTGGCTAACAAGGCTGATTTGGAAGTCGAGAGAAAAGTTACAAAGGAGGTATATTTATTAAATTGCTCTCTTAACTTTATATATAAGCAAATCATATATCTTTAACATGATCGAACTTGTATATTGTTGGTTGCAGGAGGGCGAGGAATATGCCAATGAAAATGGTATGTCTTTTCTTGAAACTTCAGCAAAAACTGCACAGAATGTCAACGAGCTCTTCTATGAAATAGGTAAAATACTTTACCTGCCAACCTGTTTACAATTGCCAAGTGACAGTGTTTACCAAGAAATATATTGCAAGAAATCTTCCATGAGTAGTGTTACATGTTGTACAACAATGTTACAACAACACTCACAATGTTGGTTTTGCATTAATTTTTGTAATATTGTTGTTATAATATTGTTGTACAACTTTATTATACACCAAATATTATTGATCTTGCATTAATTTTTGGCCGGGTCTAATTTAGTTGAATCATATGTTCTGGCCAATTGTTCTTTAAAGAATTGAAGGACACACCAAGAAATGGGAAACTTCTATGAATTTTTAATAGGGATTAATCATTACTAATTAACATTGTATTGTTAACCCAAAGTTAGTTAGTTAAATTAATGAATAGAATTAATTACAAACCATATGTATATAAACCAAAAAAGTGTACTTCTATTCATACACAATATTAATAAGTGCTTTTCTTCTTCTTCTTACTCAAGGATGACTTCCATCTTAATATGGTATCAGGAGACTTCATTTGATATCACTTTCGCTTTCCTTCAATCCCCTTTTGATTTCGATGGCGAACGATGATTCAATGGTGAACACCATCAATGATCCATACTTCCTTTAACCCTCTAATCAGCTTGGCTTGGTACTCGTTTCACAACCCTTAACTGAGGAAAACTATCACTCTTGGAGCCGAGCAATGCGTCGTGCGTTAAATGGAAAACGAAAATTAGGGTTCATCACGGGTGCCATTCCTCGACTAGATCCAACGCTTACCCCTAATCTTTTTGAATCTTGGCAATGCGTAAATGACCTCATCTGCTCCTAGATTCTTAATTCCGTTTCCAAGAAATCGCAAGTTCCTTGGTGTATGCTATTTTAGCGAGTTGTGGAAAGACCTTCAAGAATGCTTTCAACATGGTAACAACCTCTAATCTTTGAATTGAAATGTGAATTGCTGACTCTCCATCAGGGTTCATTAATTGTCTCCCAATACTTCACCAAGATCAAGATACTCTAGGAAGAACTCAATTCTTTTGCCCTTCCTTGGGTTGTAATTCAATAGGATCGCCTCTCCAAGAATTCTTGCAAGCTGAATATGTCCATTGTTTCTTGATGGGATTAGATGATTCCTACTCCCAAATTCGAGGGCAAATTCTTCTTATGGAGCCTCTTCCATCAATTACCAAAGTTCTGGCTTTGATTACTAAAGAGGAAAAGCAGAGGCTAGTTGGTTCTTCATCAAGTTCTTCTTCGAACCAAATCACTTTCCAAGTTGGAAACACTACTCGGCCTCAACTTGATTCGAAAGGCAAGAATGCAAAGAAAGAGCGGCCCTTATGCACTAATTGCAATATTCTAGGACACACCAAGGATAGATGCTATCGAATCATCAGTTTTCCCCATGGATATGGACGTGGAGAGGAAAACAAGCCGTTCATCATGTCGCTGCTAATCAACACAATGAGAATCCTCCATAGTTGAATCCAACTCAGATTCAACAATTATTGACCTTGTTAAATTCTCAACATGCTCCTCCCATATCAGGTAGTCTGAGAGCAGAGAACCTGGAGGTTTGATTCTTCCTCATCACTACCAAAATCCTTTTTAAATCAAATTCCTGATTTTAGATAATGGTGCTACCTCACATGTTGCTTGTTCTTTAACCCTTTTTTCTACCACTCAGCCCATGACAAACACTTATGTTAATTTACCAGATGCATCTAGAATTTTAGTTCATTCTATTGGTAGTGTTATTTTGGCCAAAGACCTTATTCTTCATAATGTTCTTTATATTCCCCAATTTCATGTCAACCTCTTATCTGTCCCTCATTATTAAAAGACTCTTCATTATCTGTAACCATTTGCTCTTTGAATTTCCTAATTCAGGACAATTTGATGAAGGTGATTGGGAGGGGTAATTTGCACAAAGGCCTCTAGGTCTTTTAGCAAGATACAACTCCTATCACAACAATGAATTGACACTCACAACTGAGATTTATGGCATTCAAGATTAGGTCACATTTCACATAAAGTTTTGCACAAACTTTCTGATACTCTTGCACTCAACAAAATTTATGAATCTCATTGTTCCATATGCCCTTTAGCAAAATTTCGTAGATTGTCATTTGTTTGCAATAATAACATGTCTAGTAATTCTTTTGATCTTGTGCATTGTGATGTGTGGGGACCATATCATGCTCTTACCTATAATGGAAAGAAATATTTTTTGAGCATTGTTGATGATTGCACTAGATTTACTTGGATTTATATGCTTACAAATAAATCTGAAGCTGCAAATTGCTTAGTCCAATTCTTTAACTTTGTTGAAAACCAATTTCAGTCCAAAATAAAACAAATAAGGTCAGACAATGCAAAGGAACTGGCCATTACTGATTTTTTATAGCAAAAAGGGGTCCTCCACCAATTCTCTTGTACATATAGACCAATAAAAATGCCTAGAAGAGAAAAATATCAGCACTTGCTAAATGTAGCAAGGGCACTCTTTTTCCAATCAAAAGTACCTATTTCCTTTTGGGGTGATTGCCTATTGACATTGTTTTCCTAATAAATAGAACACTCACCCCCTTTTTGAAGTATAAATCTCCATATGAACTCCTTTTTGGAAAACCTCCAAACTATTCCCAACTCAAAGTGTTTGGCGCCTTGCCTATGTAGCCACTATTCCAACAACTAGATTTAAATTCTCACCTAGAGCAGATCCTGATATTTGTAGGTTATCCCCTTGGTTACAAAGGTCACACGCTATATAATTTATAAACCAAATAATTTTTTTATCTCTAGAGATGTTACTTTCCATGAGAACACCTTCCCTTTGCCGTCTCTACTTCCCAACCCATAATACCTTAACCTTTGCAGACATTGTCCTGCCTAACCCATTATAAAGCTAATACGCTTATACAAATAGCACATAACCCTACAAACACTGCCTAACACTATACAAGCCCTGTCCCACAAACACAAACCCTGAATGGCCCTGAATCCATTCTAATCCTAAGAAGAACTACAAGAATATCTAGACCACCTTCCCACCTAAAAGACTATGTCTATAATATTGTCCCTAATTTTGCTACTGTCACTTATTTGATTTCAAAACATCTTAGCTATCATAAGCTTAAACTAACCTATTCACAATTCATCATGCACATCAATTATGTCCCTGACTATCCTTTTATCACCAAGCAGGAAATCCCCTGAATGGAGACAGGCAATGAGGAAGAACTCAAAGCATTGGAGGCAAATAACACTTGGGCTTAGTTCCCCTCCCTCCTAACAAACACAATATTGGCTGCAAGTGGGTCTACAAGGCCAAATATAAACCTGATGGTACTCTAGAAAGATACAAGGCTCAATTGGTGGCAAAAGGATATACACAACAAGCCAGAGTTGACTTCCTTGACACCTTTTCCCCTGTAGCAAAACTTACTACAGTTAGAGTCTTCCTCTCTCTAGCAGGCCAAGAATTGGAAACTATTACAATTAGACATTAACAATGCCTTCCTCAATGGTGACTTATTTGAGGAAGTGTATATGGACTTACCATTGGGACATCCTAGCAAGGGGGAGAACTTTGTTTGCAAGCTAACCAAGTCCTTATATGGCCTTAAACAAGCATCAAGGCAATGGTTCCAAAATTTCTCATCCACCCTTTGGATCATGGATTTACTTAATCCAAAAGTGATTATTCCCTTTTCTCAATTGGATCAGGTGACTCCATAGCCTTTCTACTAGTTTATGTAGATGATATAATTATAGCTAGTCCTTCACCTACTGTCATTACTACTGCAGGAAAAATTATAGTCCCTATTCAAACTCAAGGTACTAGGAGACTTGAAATACTTTCTTGGGTTAGAGCTAGCAAGATCCAATAAAGGCATCTGCCTTTCACAGAAAAAACACCACTGCCTTGTTAGAAGATACTAGTTTCCTCTCATGCAAGCCTCCTGCCCTCCCTATGGATCCTAATTTAAAACTCGGTGCTAATGATGGTGAACTCTTAGATGATCCATCCATGTATCGAGGATCATTGGCAGGTGATGTACTTGACTATTTCTACGCTAGACATCACTTTTTCTATTACTAAACTTGCCCAATATATGTCAAAGCCAAGAACAACACACCTGGATGCTCTCCACCATCTCCTTAGATACCTAAAATCGGCTCCTGAAGGGACTCCTTTTCCAGCTCAATCCTCTTTGAACCTTTCATTTTATGTAGATGAGATTGGGCCAATTGTCCTGACAGGAAGATCTACCATAGGATCCTGTGTTTTCCTAGGGAACTCCTTAATATCTTGGAAAACCAAGAAATAGCCTATAGTTTCCAGGAGCTCTGCCAAGGCTAAATAGAGCTATTGCTAATGCAACAAGTGAAGTAACCTGGTTAACAGAATTGTTAAAAAAAATTTCAGTCAACATTGACACTGCTTTAGTATATTATGACAACATGGTTGCCATTCATCTCTCTACAAATCCAGCCTTCCATGAACCAACAACACATGTGAAAATTGACTGCCACTTTGTTAGAGGAAAGGTTAATTCAGGTCTACTCAAAATGGTTTATGTGCCTTCCCAACACCAACTTGCAGATTGGCTAACCAAGGATGTTTTTGCTTGGTTCGCAGCTTCATGAGCAAGTTGAGCATATTAGACATATTTGCTCCAACTTGAGGGGGAGTAATAAGGATTAATCATTACTAATTAACATTGTATTGTTAACCCAAAGTTAGTTAGTTAAATTAATGAATAGAATTAGTTACAAACCACATGTATATAAACTAGAAAAGTGTACTTCTGTTTATACACAGAATTAATAAATGCTTTTCTTCTTCTTCTTACTCAAGGATGACTTCCATCTTAATAATTTTCACAGATTGGTCTTCAGTTATAGAGATCTAGGCAAATGTCCTTGTTTCTCTTGTTTCCATTTCTTGGTGGGGTTCGAGACCTTAATTAAGATCTGGATGTTGAGGACACCAAAGACTAGTATTAGTGCCCATGACTGGCTCAATATGCTTCTATTTTTTAATACAAGAAACAAATCTTTTTGGCAGCTAAGAGATTGGCAAAAGCTAACCCTTCACGTCAAACCGGAATCAAGCTGCATAGCAGACCTCAAGAAACCAGGAGAAGGCGGTTTTGTTGTATATGGTATCTATCTATCTATATATCTATCTGCATTTGCAAACCCACTTAATTTTTTCTTTTTTGGAGGCATTTAATTTCTAACTTGGTGTGTCTATTCTATTCAAATAAACCCGGAAACATAATTCAAGAGCCACTGCACCCCTGCGATTGGCATGCACCTCATCATTCATCAATGTCCCTTCACGAGTTCGGCAACGGGTTGGGATTGGCCTCCACATTCATTTTGTTGATCTCTGCATACTCAGGACATGAAGAACAAAGATTTGTTTATTGTAAACTATAAGATCTCGCGACCAAACTTCCTCTTTCTTTCTATTTTTTCCCTTTTTTTCATTTTTCCGGCTATATCTATCTGGCTTCCGCAAACACATCAGCCAACTATTTCCGGAACTTACTCTTTTCGGATGCTTTCATTTTTTTTTTTATCTTTTACAGGGCTTTCATGTTCATTCATGTAACCATGTGTGATAAAATAAATCATAATTTACTTTAATAAATCTCATAACTTGCCTTATCTTATTTTATAAATCATATGAAATTTGATAAAATTTAGCGAAATTTAATTGTATTGAACAAGAAAGTTAATTTTCACTTATTAAATAAATTATCAACACGAATATAAAACAACAGTGTACAAAAATTATAAAGATATTATATCAAAATATATTGTTTTTCTCTTCATCCAAATGTATAAAGACAAAACCGAATTCATTTTTATTTGAAAAAAAAATTCGCAATTTCTCTTTGTTCCTTTCTTTTCTTTCGTCTTCTCACCTCCAAAAGTGTGTTTCTTCATCGCTTTCAATTATTTAACGTGTTGCTCTCTTACTTTCCTTACTCTTGTCTCGTTACTGTGAAGCGTGAACATCCGTTGCTCATTTGCTACCAACAAAATCGAACGTCTTTCTCTTAACCATTCAAAACTACTTAACTGAGCATAAAACCGTGAGGATTAAAAATGAAGCTTCTTCTTGCTTAGTGGAGTTCCAACACAACAACTATGGTCGTCCTCATCGAAGTGGACATGAACCAAGGTTGTGCCTGTGCTTCCACGTAGCAGACTGCAACAGGTGGCAGTCTTGGTCTGGGCTAACCCCTTAATGCATCACGCATTGGAATCATAACTCGAGGCCCCTCAAACACCGAGACAGAAACATTTTTTTATATATATATTTATGACAACAAAAACAAGGAAAATTGTGTTTTTTCACTGCGGAGAAATAAAAGCTTTCAGACCGGTAAAAAAAAAACTTCCACGAATGTAAGAAATGCCGGTGGGAACACAACACAAACTGCCCATTTCCCATGGTAATAATGCAAGCAAGGTTCAAAAAAATTGAGATGCCGTGAGTGTCACTGAGACAGACGCACTGTGATAGCCACGCCTGCTAAGCGAAAAATCCTTGGGGAAGACCCTGCTAAGCTGCCACTACTTTTGTTCTTACCATTCATCCCTAGCACTAATAATATATTCACAAAACTAGTAAACTAAAACTACCCACTAACCCACATAACAAAAACCAAAAGCTTTAACTCTCGTCTAACTATGCCATGAATGGATCACAATCACCACGAAGGAGAAGTACGAGGGGAAGCGGAGGATGATGAAGAGGGACCATTAACGCTACGAGAATCACTGGCTGAAGTGTCCAAGGACCTGGCATCTCTAAGAGAAACAGAACAAGCCTCTGCAGGGAGCTTCTTCATTGGGGTCAGGGGAGGTGTATATAGAGGTGAATGCACACCACAAGGGGATTCCTGAGCTGCGTCATCCTCCTCAGAAGAACCTCCTCTTTCCAAACGCGAAGGTGAGGTGTCCGGTGTCTCAAATGGGGTATTTGCCCCACTTGCCTTGCCCTCATCGTTCTCATAAATGGGGTTGGAAATGTACACAAGGTGTTCAACACCATTGCCACAAGGTGTTCCACTGGTGCTACCCTGAAGAGGGTCTTCTTGGCTTGGCTTTGGGGGAGCTTTGGATATGAATGATGCTGGTGGGGAAGAAGAGAGAACTCCAACATGACGAGGGCTTGCATTTGGTTCATGTTTTTGGATTTGAACAACCTGATGATGAATCGAAGAATGCAGCTTCATTGGTCCAGCTGATAAGTCTTCTTTGCAGGCAACTGCGGGTAAAAGGAAGCTTCTTGGAGCTTGGAGGACTCCCTGAGAATAAATGCTACTGAAAGGAGGAGGAGGAGGGGGAGGAGGAGGGCGTTGTGGGGGGTGTGATGTGTGTGAAGGTGAAGAAGCAATGGCAGTGGTTGTGGTGGTCTGAGTGGTGGCGGTGGGAATGGAGTTGGAGTTGGTGTTTCTGAGCTGGCGGCGGCGGAGTAATAGAGAACAGTAGAGCTCAGCTAGCAGCACAAGTATAAGGCCTAGGACCACAGCAAGGATAACCACCATTACCAAGGTGGCACCCATGATCATTCTGGATGTGCCCTTCATCTCTTTGGTATCTGACCTATCCCTTAGTCTCTTCTCTGTCTCTCTAACTTTCTCCTCCTCAGTAGAATGTGGCGGTAAAAGAGGCAAGGTAATATAGGGGTAAGGTTGGCAGAAGCCCTTTTTGGCGGGAAACAGTGCTTTGCCTTTGAGAGAGAGAAGGGCGTGTGTGGAGACGGGACATTGGACATGGATAAGAATCTTTGAAAGTGTAAATGGTCCTAGGGAACACACAGACTTTTGCTGTGAACTGGTTATCACTAGAGTTCTGAGTTCTGACACCCAAGGTCAGATTGGTCCATTCGCCAATTTACTGCGAACTCCTCACACGGCAGAACAAAAGGGAACACCTTGCATAGTTGCATTCTTCCACAGCATTCGGGGACACAACTCGTAAGATTAATTTCACTGTCTTTTATTAAGATATTCCTTAAAATTGGAACTGATAAAATCAAGATGTTCTTTTCCATAATTTGGCACAACTTCAACCACATTTAGTCATTTATGTTCTGAGGTGTGAGAAAAGAGTAAGAGATGGGCAAGAGCTATGAACCAATACCACGTATTCAACTTCTTTTATTGTCAACCCGAAGAAAGAAGGAAACAATCAAATTTTGTTACAAACAATTCTACAATCATAAAAGGCAAAACAAGAATTAATTGGCGTGTAACCTATAGTTGCAACGCTAAGATGATGGCTGAGTAACTATTGTCAACCGGTACAAACGGGACCATCTGTGATGACTACTTACAGCTGTGGAGTAGTACAACAGGTTGCAGCTAAAGCATGACCGTGCAATCTTCTAAAATACGAAGTACCAACAGTTTATGATATTAAAGCGTGATGATCACAACAAGTGCAATAAGTCCGGTAAAAAGATGGAACATTTATTCATTATTGTACACCAATTCTTTATCTACCTCTCAAGGCCGCAAACCTTGCTGCTAAATCCTCATAGTCAGGTAACTTGGGATGGACGTGCCAAGCTTCATTTGATCTATCTGGCTGAAATGAAGCAGCACGACCATACACTTTCTTAACTTCAACTGCTCCAGTTTGTTCACAAGGAAGAGAAATTGATCGAGGTGGAAAATTAACCATCTCTTGTGACTCATCAGATCCATCCCGCCTTTCATTCGGTGGGCATTCCCTGATTGATTTATCCATTGGAGGTGCATGGCGATTTTTAGTATGTCTTCTTGCTTTTTCAGGCACAAGGATGGACGGTTTTTTGCTATAATGGATCAGTAATTTGTCTATTATCATTTCCTCCTCAGCATTTTGCAAACGCTCATCATCAAACAAAGTTTGCAGGCCACATCTTGATTCATCTCGTCTCCTGCTTCTGCTCCTTGATTTTCTTCTTAGTCCAGCATATGCATTACTGACATCGTTGTGACTAGATTGCGATCTTGAGGGCTTCCGCCTCATGGATTTTGGTTTTAACAACACAGGGACTTCATTAGCATCTTCATGAATGGAGAATTCTTTTTCATGACTCTGTTTACTTCGTCTCTCATGTCTGCTGGCCTGCCAATCCTGGTCAGAATCATCAAAACCTGCTTGGATCCTAGAGGCAGCTTCAGGCTTGTCATGCTCTGTAGGACATGTAGAGATGCCATCACTGTCAATATGTGAAGACACTAGATTGGCTCCATGTGTGTTGTTCTGCTGCTTGGAATTAGGTTTAACATATGGAGGCGGAATGGCATTACTGCAGCATGGCTTCAGCGTAGGGGTTTCATCTTTTTGTAATTTTCTAAATGAGTTATTGGTGTTTGGTTGGGCAACATGATTGACAGCAAATGGCTCATTCATATTACTCTTGAAACGCAAACCTACACAGCGAGGAGACTTTCTAGCAGTTGCAGTTTCGTGGTTTTCTCTGAGCCGGGCAGTATTCCCCATCGTCATGTAGCTTGGAACCACCTTCAAGTTGTTCCACTGTTTTCTCCTGTAACGAATGCCCAATTGGTTTTAGCATACTACCCTCCTTCCAATAGCCTCTATCACTCTTTTTATAAGTAATATCCTGCCTTCCCGTTAATGGATTATCATGGCCATCCCTTTTCTGTGTGACTTCAACACCATTTACTGGCTTGAATCCATTTCCAGGGAGTGTGGATCTGGACTGAAGATCATTATCATATTTGTTTAAGACAACAGCTTCCTTGCCATTTGGAAATCCGTACCCAACATTAGGATGGTCAGGAATTTTCTCTAACAAAACATCATACTTGACTCCTGTTGTGGTAGCATCCTTGCCATGTGATAGTTTACCATAATCAGTCAAATGGTTAGGCATACTAGTATTATGGCCCTGTTGGAAGTAGTATATAACAAATAATAACAATTTTAGAGGCATTCTCAAAATTTCAAGTAAATCAAAAATTGGAAAAGTATTTAATTAGACAATGAAGCTATTAAAAAATGATGGAATGCAGAAGACAACACCTGTGCAGATGCAGAAGATTTCAACATCCTCATTTCAAAAGCCTTGGAGTCCCACTTTATTGAAAACGCTGATGCAATCTCTTGCATCAAACAGACCTTCTTCTCCAATGTAGAAGACTTAAAGTTCAAGTTTGCAGCGAACTAGTAATGAGCAATGTAGTGAGTCAGTGCAGATAACAAGAAATAACTGAGCAAGTCATTAATATGTAATATGTGATATGTACTATGCAGAGTTCTAATAAAGATAAAAATATGAATAGTCACCTCTTGATTGACATAACATTCTAGGGAACTCCCATATCTCTCCTGAAATATTTGCCTAAGGTCACGTAACTCTGGTAAATCGGAAAATCTCGCAGCAGCAAACATCAGAGACGATATAGCTTCCCTACATTCCTCAGGACAACCACTGTAAAAGAAACAGAAGCAGATAATTTGATAATTCAAGTTTGGAGTTTACGAAAAATTTGGAAATGGCCATGCAACCATGAGACTTAAGAGATAATTGTGACAGTGCACGTGTCCGGGCAATCCATATCAGTCAACTAAAATAGATAAATAAATATATGAATAAATAAATAAAAGGAAACACAAAATTTAACATCAGCATTCCACAGAAATTGTCTTAAAAATATACCTCCTCCCCCATCTACAACCCAAATTTAATGCGTCATTTGATTCTGGCCAGTTCATCACACCAAAATCATTATTGTGATGGCTTCAACCTATCATTAAAAGATCACAATATGGTTTCAACCAGTTTATATGATTGTGATCGTGCCTAACATAGGAAAACTGCATGTGCAAAGGCCAGAACTGTTCAGTTACATGGATGTAAATAATATTTCTTGTTTACTGTCATGTGTTGTTGATGACAATTAAAGCTGCTTTCATGAGGATAGAAATTGGAAAATATTTTCCCTAAAAATGATGTAATTTCCACAAATATGTTTTCTGAGCATACAAGGAGCTAAGAGAAGTTATCGGTAATATCCAGAAGAAAGCACACTGCCAACTAAAGCAAAATCCTCTGATCTAATCCCTAACAATAACATCACTGCAAAAGTGCAAAGTTCATTTTTCGGCATGAGCAATTATATTACTCAAAAATCTGTCCCGTCCAAATAAATAACTAAAACTCAACAATTCTGGTGAACTAACTCTACCAACCAGCAGAAATCATTAAAAAAAACAAGCTCATACCTCAGTTTCTGCATCACTGGAAGGTGCTTCAAGACAAACTCACAAGATCGCTCAACAAAATCATAACAAGATGACAGTATCAACTCAACCAAGAGTCCGTCAGCCTGTTTGACCACCTCGCAAGCAAGATAATACTTAATTGAGAAATCTTCATGGTTAGGCAAACAAAGGCATTGTTGGCGCAATTTGCAATTCACATATAAGCTATCATTCAATCAAAATTAGCATTCTATTTTCAAGGCACAATCCTCACAGATTACCACAATTGATCCAGAGATCGAGCCTAACGAAGAATCTAACACAACCGAATCCTCAAATTGCACTAAAAATACAACACGATGCAGTTACCCTTCCATAGGCATTGATATCCAGACCATTGATGAGCAGATCAGCGATATCTTTCTTCAGAAACTTCTCCGTCGCTCTTCTCTTCCTCCTTATCACATCGATTCGACTCTTGGTCAGTTTCATCAACGATTTGCTGAAAACACAAACGGCATCCGAGAAACTTGCATCACATTCAGCACAAACGCATTCTCAAATACTTCAACACTTTCTTCATCAGAAAACAACAAATATAGTCAACAGAAAAAGAAAAAAAAACAAACAGTTAAAGCACACAGGACGAACCATTTTGGTGCGAATCCTCTGCCAAGTAGCCCGTCCAACATTTTGGACGATCCTCACTCGGTAGTTCGACTCAGTGAGCTGTTTACTTGACTCGGCAGCTCAATACGCGAGATTCACCATTGACTCAGAGAGTAACAGCACAGACCACTATGCTGCAGCGGAAGAAGAGAACGTGAGAGAGAGAAAAAAATACACACAAATAAATGGAAAATAAATACAAGCTAATTCCTACACTAGGAAAAGTATCTTCCATTCTTCTCACTGAAGGCGCTTCTTCTAACGACCACAATGTCCTTTGGCATTTGCGATTATGACGAGCGAAAATGTGAACGTTGTAAGGGTGTTTACGGTATTTAGATGTGTTCTGTTCAGTTGCGGTTGAGGGCAGGAATTAGGATAAATTCGTAGTGGATTGGCCGCTAGATTTGGTGTCGTGGTAAAACTCATGGACGGTAAGGATCTAAAGTGATTGAGAATCTATGCTGAGCTGGATGGCACTACAATGAAGGAGATGAAGCGGGCCCTATTGGGTAGCCAGGTGGGGACAAAAGGGGTTACGGGTTGAGAGCCGTTGCGTTGGTGATTTCCAGCATTTAACGGGTTTAACCTGAACCGGGTTTATTTGAAAAAAAAAATTGGAAAAGATATGAGGGTTTTTTACGCATTTAAATTATAAAAAAATATTATATACGATTGTGCAACTTTTACAATTTTATATATGCATGTGCACTTATTTTTTATATTAAGAAATCTTAACTATCAAGTGATTTCAAACACCACAATATAAAGGAAGCTTGATTATTGACCAATTTCTCTTTTTTTTTCCAAAGAAATCGGTTACATGTTAAGTGATTTCTGTGCATTTTACACGTGTTAGAAATTGGTTGGTAGTTGACCAATTTCTAAAATGTGTAAAATGCACAAAAATCACTCAACATGTAACCGATTTCCTCCTACTTTCAACCCTTTCAATCTTCACTCTTGCCTTCTCCGCGCCTATATAAACTCCACATTTTAGGTTCTCTCCATCTTAATATAGTGATCAGGTTGTGTGAGTTTTTTTTAGGGAGGAATGACAACAAGAGGTTATATTCTTGTACACTATAATTGTGAAATAGTGCAAAATACACAAGATGAGGTAAAGTCTTGTTGTCCAAATCCAATACCTGTGCGTGTTTCATCTATGACTATTTCTAATCTTCATGAGAAAATCCTTCACAAGTTACAGCAATAGAATAAGTAAATAATGCAGATGTTGTATCGATTGCCATTGTTGGTAGGATAAGGTGCATTATGCTTCACAAGTTGTTTGATTCTGACAATGACATCGAGATGATTTTCAATTGTCATGCTCAATTTCCGATTTTAGTGTTATGGAGGTATTCGTAGCTCTATGAGACTTGAACTTAAGCTCTGGGGATCTTCTTAACCTGCATTTGTTGAAGGGTTAGTCCAGCGTTCTCCAACATTAGCAATGTCAAATCAGATGTAGAATGAAAATTTTAAGCCTGAAAATGAGAATGAATTGGTAGGTGGCCAAAGCTTTGGAATGAATGTTGGTAGTGATTTGGCCCAAATTGGACCAAATCCAATTATGATGATATTTCTAATGAGGAGGATTCCTAACAGGACCCAAATGAAAATAATAATTCGAACTCCTTTTAGTACACTTTAATATCTGTAATATTTTATATTTGAGTATATAATTTGAATTGTAGATTTTTATTACACTTAATCTAAAATAATTTACTTTCAATAAGTAGGTTTTACTTTTCAGTATATTTACTTAGCTAAAATACTAAACTAATTAAAATATATTATTTCCTAAACCTATTCATCACTCTAATTAAATGACATTATTTACTATACATATTTATTGTGTAATCTAACTATAATATTTACTAATCTAACAAAATTTTACAACTAAAATATCTTCAAGGTGCACTAATCTCCCTAAAACAATTATCTAATCCACTTAAAAATAAAAAATTTCTAATCTAAAAAATATTAATTTTAATAAGTAGGTTTTACTTTTCAGGATATTTACTTAGCTAAAATATTTCAATAAAATAATTAAAATATTTTATTTCCTAAACATATTCATCAACCTAATTAAAATATATTATTTATTAAACATATTTTTAGTATAATCTAACTATAATATTTACTAATCTAATTACATTATACAACTACAAAATGTTTAATGTGCACATATCTCCCTAAAACAACTAACCAAGCTAATTAAAAATACACATGTTTATAACTTCCAATAAATAAATTTTACTTTCCAATATATTTACTTAGCTAAAATATTTAACTAAACTAATTAAAACATATTGTTTTCCTACACATATTCATAAATCTAATTACAATATATTATTTACTAAACATGTTTATAGTGTAATCTAACTACAATAGCCTAGTTTAGTTCAATTATACAACTAAAGTAAGTTTAAAATGCACTAAACTAACTTATACAACTAAACTAGATATACAATGCACTAAATTAACTTAAAAAATTATTAAATGATATTAAAAAATAAAAATAGAATGAAATAAATATATTAATTTAATAAATTAATAAAACCTTATCTCTACATGAAGATTTGTTGCAATTTGTCAAAAATTATCATGTCATCTTAAATCATTTTCTATCATCTCTTTTACTCTTACTATTTTATACCACTTTTTACTTACACTACTACTCTACTCTTTTTTTTTCACTCTCAGTTATCTCTTTTTCCTTTTCACCTTCAATGCTCAAAACTTTTGCATTAAAATCGGTTTACTTCTCGCCTCCAAGCATGCATATATATAGGCAGATATCAAGAGCAAATTGAACGGCTGGGAGATGGGTAGGTGCATCTTGTGGCTGGGAGAGCTCCATTTGCACGGTCCGTTGCATGCGTGACATGTAGAGACATTGGTTGAGATGCGTACATAAAATTCAAAATATTACACATATGTATATAATCTTTTTTTTATTTGTTTCGGTAAAAAAGCCAAGATATAACGCATTTTTAGAGAAATGTTTTATATACAATAAAATATTACAACAACTTTACACCTTATTATATAATAGGAAATGATAATAGTTGCTCTATTTATTGGAGTCGTTTTTATTTTATCTTTATGTGGCTCTATAGAAGTGTAAACTTATTCTTGCATTTTGTTGTACATGAAATATTTCTCGCATTTCTATATAAAAATTAGCTAAAGTTTATTAATGATATCTGATTTTATTACTTGAAAACTCAATGTCAATGTATTATCTATAAAAGAGACCAACACGAAAACTTTTCATCTTTTTTTTAACCAATGGTATCCATCACTAAAAATAATGACTAATCACTCATGACTGCTAATACTATATTAGCAATAGTTCAATAGTAACCAATGTAACAAGAAAATGTTTATTGGGTCCTTTCTCAGGGAATGAAAATGTAAACAAGGAACAATCTACAATTCAGAAATTGATAACAGTGATGAGAATAACATGATCGAATAACCCCTTTCCACTCTAGAGGGCTTTGACACCTAAGACGAGAGGAGAATTGATATTAGTGAGGGAATGAAGAAGAATTGCAAAAAGGATAGAAATGTTAGGGAAAGAGAGAATATTAGGGATGAGAGTTGTACCACAATTTCCATTATCCCTTCTCAGCCCCCACTTTTCTCTTTTTTGTTTAGTTTGTATGTTTTGGCTGGCTTGCTACTAATGAGCCCAAGTCCATTTCATACTAGTTACAATACCATCTCTATTGAAAGGAACCTTGTCCTCAAGGTCCAATGGGAGAGTAGTACATTTGCAAGTATAGTTCATTCTTTGGTTGAGAATTGATATAGTCTTTGTAAGGCGTAGTGTCACCCAACAGAGCACAAGCAAGAGAACTTGTTCTGCCTATATGACAATTCTCAAGTGGATACCGAAGTAAATACCTTCCAGTGGATTAGTTAGCTCTTCACTATAGAAGTGTTTGATTGAAATAATGACGTCATTATATGTATCAATTCATCATTGTCAAATAGGCCTTCCATATGGTGAGAAAATGCTAGCTATGTCATATGCTATTAAAGCAACTTTTGTACTAAACAAGGATCCAAAAAAATATTAACTCGGTTCATATCACTTTATGGCATATCTAATTCGGATTTGTATGTCTAAAATATTACATGTAAAATTATTCGTGTCTTTGCCTAACAGGATTAAGTTTTGGGGATGTACTTCATAAAATAAAAAGAAAACTAGTTTTTGGGATAAGTACTTATCCAAGAATGTCTCTTCTTTGTATTAGTTTGTGTATACTAGGTGTTGAGTTTTTGTGTTTTTAGTGATATTTCAAAAGTTTTAAGTCCTAAATTATTTGTATCTATGAGTTGACGATAATTTTTGTACTCAAGTTGTTTTGGACGGTAACAAAAGCCAAGTTTGAAGGTAGGCACCCGCACACATGCAAATATGTGTGGGACAAATTAAAAGCTTGGACTATTCATAATACCTTCGAAATATTCTTTGAGTTCATAGATTGCTTTGTTATATAATTAGTGGACGTACGTTAAACATGAACCGAACCAGTCTGATTTGTACGTACAGGAGAGTAGAATTGTTCTAAGAAAAAAATGTAGAAACGTTAATTCAAAAGCATGTTTAGTTTAGAAAGGGAGAAAATGAAACATACATTCTATTTGCATTTGCAGCTCTACTATTTTTATTGAGTAACTGAATGAATGACTTGGGGTTCATTGATTAACAAAGGGGTATATATAGTATATGAGTTGTAGGATGTTTTAACTGACTACATAAATAATGATTACATAACTAACTTCATGGTTAACTGCATAATTAATAGCTTTGTGTTTATAACCACCACTATAGTACAATATTAACTATACACCAATACTCCCCTCAAGATGGCATGAAAATGTCCTTGATGCTCATCTTGGATAATAAATTGCTGAATTGTGGTTCTAGCAGTGGCTTTGTTAACAAATCTGCTAATTAATACAAAGTGTGCACATGAACCAATTGAATATAATAGTCCCATTTTGAACCTTTTCACGGATGAAATGACAATCCACTTCTATGTGTTTAGTACGCTCATGATAGGTTGGATTGGAAGCAATATCAATAGTCGCTTAACTATCACAATACACACAACAGTTGAGGTATGAGGGATGCGAAAATCCTGAGTAGAGATTACATCCAAGACAACTCACTAACAACAACAACAAGAGCTCGATATTCTAATTTTGCAGAAGACCGCGACATAATGACTTGCTTCTTTGATTTCCACGAGACTAATGAGTCTACAATAAACACACAAAAACCTTAGACCAAACGCCTTGTGTTTGAGCATGAGGCCCAATCAACATCATCATAGGTACGAGATGGAGGGATGAATTTGCAGCAAAGAAGATTCCTTGACCTGGAGACTATTTTAGATATCGCAGAAGGTGATGGATGGCTTGGAGATGGAGTGGTTGGCTTTGAAGAGAATTGACTAAGTTTATTTATAGCATAGGCTATGTCTGGGCGTGACATGGTCAAGTAAAGCAATCTACATATACTAATAAAGCAACAAAAGAAGAGTTAGAGCCTTTTAGTGAAGAGAGAATAGTCATTTTTGGATTGTGTGAAGCCAGCTTCAAGTAAGGCATTAGCAAAGGTAGAGAACCATTGTCTTGAAGCTTGTCTCAAGCCATAAATGGACTTGTTTAATTGACAAACAAGGTTTTCCCCCTTACTATGATAACCCAAGGGCATATCCATATAAATTTATTCAAATAAGTCACCATTAAGGAAGGCATTATTAATGTCTACTTGTAATAAATGCCATCCTTTGACGCTGCCAAGGCTAACAGAACCCAAACATTAGAGAGTTATAATGTTTCAATGAAATCAAGGCCAGCTTGTTGAGTGTATCCCTTAGCCACCAACCTAGCTTTATACTTATTTACACTTCAATCCGGTTTGTACTTAACCTTATAAACCCATCTACATCCAATGGTATGTTTATTAGTGATGTGGGTGTCGCCGCCCGCAATAAATTAAAAATTAATTTTTGTTGCTGAATTACACCAAAGATGTAGCAGAGTGCGATCCAGGTCGTCTCACGTGGAAGTGTTGTAGTTGATTCTATAAAATAATGGGGTTTTTGGAATTGTTGAGAGCAAATTAAATTTAGAAGAATTTTGATAAGAAAAATTACCTGCACAAAGGTTCCTTCAGATTAAAATTATTCAGTGACAGATTTCAAAGAATAAAATTGTAGTGGTGGTTATCCATTAAATTGTTAACACAACAATGACATAATTCTACTTAACGAATATACAATCGCATCCTGCTAAGAGTTTGGCTAACATATGAACTAGTAATTCACCAAAGTGATCCTATGAATCTATGCTAGTCTAACTACCAATTATAGCAACCTAATCTCTAACAAGATTAATCCCAAACCTTTACTCAATGGATAAATATCACATCAAAAGGACAATTCTAACAAAATTACAATTGCGAAAATCCACATAATCAAATTTGAAAGAATTGACAAAGGGAGAGGGAAACCAACCACAATTCGCAATACAAGCTCAAAAACCTCAAGAACAATTTCAATCGTTAGTTGCCCTGCGCACGGTAAGGGATTACTCCTCCATAGGGAGAAGTATCACAATCACAGTTGAAGAAAAGTTGTAAAAGTTAAAACTCAAAAGTACCAAAATTCAACAATGATGAAGAACCCTAGCCTAGAGAGAGAGATGTGTCAAAATCAAAACTCAAAAACTAAAACTAGGTCTAAGTGTGTCTGCTCTCTCCCTCTGCGTTCCGTTCATCTGAAAAGGGTCCAAATTCCGCCCAAAATGGAGCAGGAAGCAAAACAGGTTAATCGCACGAGCGCTGCTGCTCACATGAGGGTCCTACACAAATCTTCAAGTTGATGCGCTCGCTCCGCGTTCACCAGAACGGGTCCTACAAGATCTTCAAGTGATACTCTTACCAGCGCTGCTTGCTACCGAATGGTGACTTCCTGCATATTTCTTCCTTATAGTCCCAGCTCCTTCCAGAGAGTTTTCGGTCTTTCTTTAACGTGTTGCACACAATCCAATACTTCTTGTATACAGAAAATCATACTCGAAGAGAGAAGTTAATTGCAACAAGAATCACTTTTCTAACTATTCCAAAAACAGTGCAATAGTCATTGATTCCTTGAAATTGTGCAATGAGGTACAAGTTAGGAATCATTATCATTTCCCTCAATAATACATTAAAAACTCATGCAAAAAGCCAAGGTTTAAAAGTTAAATAAGCGTATAAATGACTCTTATCAATTAGGTGGAAGAAGAACCAAGGTCCAAGTATTATTGGATTCCATGGCTTCTAATTCCGCTTTCATGGGTTGTTGCCATTCAGGAATTTTGTATGCTTGGTGATAGAACTGAGGCCCAAAGATTGATGAGATTTACATCAGGAAATTCTAATATATTAGGTTGAGTTTGTCATAAGATAGATAATTCGAGATGGGTAGAGACATGTGGTGGTGGAAAGATTGTTACATGATATTGATTCAAGTATTTGGAGAGGGTCTGTGTTCTTTAGTAGATTTTCTAATAGGTAAAATATCTACAGGGGGTTTCTAATCATTTCTTCAGTGTGAGCGATTAACAAAGGGGTATATATAGTACATGAGTTTTAGGATATTCTAACAGACTACATAAATAATGATTACATAACTAACTTCATGGTTAACTGGATAATTAACAACTTTGTGTTTATGACTACCACTTAGTACAATATTAACTATACACCAATAATTTTTCTTTCTCAAACAGCAATAATGCGATTAATTACTTCATTTTGGAAATGTAGAATATACACCGCAACCATATTGGTTATGTACCATAATCTTTTGGGAATTATCACAGAGATGGCTTTGGTGATCTTTGATCGTCTAGTGTTATTCTATGAATAGCCTTTGATAAATACTTCGTGAAAAAAGAAAATGGTGGTGGTTTTGCTAGTTACATCATTTCAATAGGATGAAAATACTAATTAATTAACCACGCTTCCATTAAAATCACAAAATGATTGAATGAAACCGATTCATTAGAGGCAATTGTAAAAGCTATATTTCTTTAATTTGCCAATTTTTGTTTATTACTCTTATTGACATGTTAATCACTATGCAAAAAGATCAAAGGTAGATCAAACTTTTGTGATGTTTCCTTTGTTTGAGGCTTATCAAAACTCAAAAGCTAATCAATATACTATATGGTTTCCCTCATCACTAAAAGGCTAATTAATTATTATACATTAGTTGCTTAATTATAAAATCACACAAATGCATTTCATAAGTGCAAGTAACATTGGCCTCGTAAGTTGTAAGATCAATGATTTTTTTGGCCTCGTAAGATTTGTAGAAGAAGAATGCACGCTTTAAAATAATGCTTACCAAACTAAAGTAACACAAACAAATTCCCGGCCATTTTAGTTGTGTCACGAGTTATTTAACAAAAATTATGTTTATACACTTATACCTGTATGTGATCATTATGCAGGAATGTTCAAAATTAAACTAGCGAGTGACATTCAAATAAGTGCGACCATGCTAATTAATGTCTCTCTCTCTCTCTCTTTTAGTCTTGATAATTTATCTAAGGGATGGGTAAGACTAGCTAGGATATAGGTTTTAGCTCCAGCCTTATCTATTGACTAGTGATTTGTTAACTGTTTTTTTTCTTCCTATTTTGTTAAATTTCTTTTCGCATGTTTTCTAGTATCGTGCTTCAACCTCACTTGTTCAATGAATTTTTCTTTGGTAAATTACACTCGCATTCCTGAGGTTTGTGGAAATGCAACTACATGTCCACACTCACAGTCAAATTTTAAGTATTTATATTACAGTTTCACTCCTCATTCAAACATGATAATAAACTTAACGGAATGATATTTTTGTGATATTAACTGTTTTTAATTAATAAAATTATAAAAATACCCTAAACTTAACATAATGGGTACATGTATTTTTTATAATTTTATTAATTAAAAACAGTAATATCACAAAAATATCATTTTTAGTTTATTAACATGTTCTGAATGAGTGAAATAATATAAATACTTAAATTTGACAAGCAGGTGGACAAATAGAAAGGTGTAGTTGCATTTCCATAAACCTCAGGGGAGGTGAGTGTAATTTACCTTTTTTCTTTTGGCATTAAGTTTCGAATGAATACTTTTATACATATTATTTTGGTTGAACAAAATTAATTAAACTTTCATGGTTACAATAGACTGGATGCTCTTCTTTGAAGAACAACTGCATTGCGCTTGTATAGTACTTTCCACATTCTTAATGACAAACAAAAAATATTTTTCTACACATATATTCCAACATGCCTAGAGCATATGCATGGTTTCTGTCAGGACAACGAAGATAGAGACAATAGGAGACATAAAAATACTGTCTCATATGTTTAGTTATGAGAGACATGACAACTATTTTGTATCTTATTTGAAAACATGAAGACAAGATAACAAATGCATGATAAAGGACATTATGTACCCTATACCACATCCGAACCACAACAGACCACCCATGGTAGTGAGGACAAATAGAAAAATATTAAATATGTATAAGAATATTATTGAAAGAAAAAAACTTTTAGTTTTGATTGAAATTGCTTTGGAAAAAAGTCTCACATTGCTTAGAATTACAAAGGAAGAAGGTTGCCAAGGCTACATATATAAAGACTCAAGTTCTTCATTTCAATTACGCCAATAAACACTTTAAGCTTATATCTAACTTTCTTCTTTTATATATACTCTTGTTTTAAAGTGTTAGGAGATGTAGTTAAATACTTACTTTGGAGAATGTGGGAAGCGATCAGATGTTTGAGAGTAAAGTCTATGAGTAATAATAATTTTCACATATTGTTATTTTTTGTTGTCGTTTGGTACCAGACGTGGTTTCTCTAGTTTTGGAGTTTTCACGTTAAATACTATGTTGTGATTGTGTTCTTTTTAGTTTCTCTATGTTCAAAGGTAGTTCTCATTGGGAATGGCATTTTTTTCCCAAAAAAACAAATTTATGTTTTTTATCCTATCCACATTACCCCTCCATTTCGTAGGTACAAAATTTTTTTGTATTTTGTGTCCTATTTTTCTGTCACCTGTTTTATCTCCACAATCAAATAGCTTTGTATCTCCAGGATTTTCATATTTTTTATCCTGGATAGAAACCAAATACTATCTTAATGGACATTTTTCTCTTTTGGCATATAAAAGTATAGGTTGAGGGAATTAAATTCGCCTAGTCCAAGTTAATTATGCCCTCAAGTTCATTGAACACTTACAAAGGTGCTTACAGATCACATACCAATAAGAAAACCTAATCGAACCCAAGTTATGGCAATACTATGAGTAGAAAGTTGACCAAATGAGCTAACCTTATTGCATTGATGATGAACATTGATTGAACATATTCTCCTATTGTTTTTTAATTTTCAACTTCAACTTTATTTATAAGCACAGTGATAAAGGTATCAGGCCAAGACTGAAAGAGAGAGAGAGAAAATGTATTTTAGGAAGATAGTGATGTGAGTTGTGTTTGTATTCAATGCACAATCAATCTTATTAAGAGAGAGTGATGAGCTATATGTAGGGAGCTATCTACACTAGGATGAGCTGCGATGCTAACTAACTTAACAGATTATAACAACTTCTGTTATTTAGCTCAAACTAACTCTATCCTTTACATCCCTCAAGCAGGGTTGGTGGATTAACAACTCTAAGTTTGGACTTCAACTTATCAAATGCATAAAGAGGCTTTGTGAGAATGTCAGCTACTTGATCATGAGATGGCACATGAGATACAAAGGCTCGCTTCTTAATGATGGTACAAAGAAGAGGTCCAATTCAAAATGCTTTGTGCGGTTGTGTAGGATTGGGTTTGCTAGTTGTGCACTTAGATTATCACAGAATATGGTGGGAGCTAAAGGCCAGGATGGAGTTCATCATAGAGACCACATGAGATCAGCAAGAGCTAGGCTTCTAAACAGCCTAAAACCTGGATAAACTTCTTGCCAATACCCTGTAGTGGATTTTCTATCAACTAGATCACTTCCCGCATCACAAAAAGCCAATAATCTAAGTTCCTTACTGGATGAAACACCAAACCTTGTTCAACTGACATCTAAGGATCCTCTTAACACACTTCCAATGACTCTCAAGTGGTTTGTGCATAAATTGGGAGACTTTATTTAAGATACTGGTTATAGTGGCATATTGACAACCATGATCTATAGAGAGTTGGGTCTTTAAAGGTGCTTTTCCATGATCAGTGAGTTGTTGGCCTGAATCATAGAGTAGGCATGGGTTTCGCTTCTGTCATTGCTTTCAATAAATCTAATATACTTGGTTTGTCTCAAGTGTATGGTTCCTGTAGGTGTTCTGTTGACTCAATACCCAAGAAATATTGCATAGAACCTAAGTCCTTGAGGCCAAAGACTTGGTTTCAGCTAGGATCAAATAGATTTCTTAGGATTATCTCCTGTGACAAGTATGTCATCTACATAGACCATAAGGTATATGGTTGAGTGAGATGAATCAGAGATGGTGTTGTTGAAGCCAAAAGTCTTGAGGGTGGCACTAGTTTGTTGAACCAGGCTCGATGTTTAAGGCCATAAAGGGCTTTTGTACATAGAAGAGCTGGGTTACCTTCATGGGCCATGTAAACCTCTTCAGGCAAATCCCCATTGAGGAATGCATTATTAAAGTCAAACTGTCTTATATTCCATCCTTTTGATAGAGCAATGGAGAGCAAGAGTCTGCTGCCTGGCTTCACAATTGGGCTGAACACCTCATCATAATCTAACCCTTCCTTTTGATGAAACCCTTAGCTACAAGTCTAGCCTTGTACTTGTTTATAGTGCCATCCTATTCCTTTTCACCTTGAACACCCATTTGCAACCTATTGGTTTGGTGAGGAGCTTGCACAGAGACCATGTATTATTCTTCTCAATGCTTCAAACTCATCTTGCATTGCTTTCTTATGTGCAAGGAGCTTGTGTGACAGTTCTGGCTCGTGATTTACCAAGTCTAGTGGACTTTGAGTCACCATAGCTCTTGTTTGGTGATCCCATTTTTCAGCCTAGTTGTCATGGGATGTTGATTAAGCCTTGTTATAGTAGTTGAGAGCCTGGATTAGGTGAGACAGGAGGCTGATACCTTGCTGATTATCTGGATTGTTAACTGGATGAATTTCAATGGCACTGCTAAACTGTGGACAATTGCTCAGAAACAAGAGGTGCACTCAGTGTGGTTAGTGGATGAGAAACAACATTGGTAGTGATGTAGATGGGTATAGGTATAACATGTATAGATGTGTTAGGTTTGACAGATTGATTTGAGGTTTGTGTGAATGTGTAGACTGATAAGGAAATTTTGATTCATCAAAAAACACATCCAGATGTATATATTTTTCCAGATGGTGACAAGCATTTATAGCCCTTGTGCTGAGTCATACCCAAGGAAAACACACGGTGAGATTTTAGGGAAAGTTTGTGTTGATTATAAGGTCTAGATTTGGATAGCATGCACATCCAAACACTTTAAGGCTAAGGTAATCAGGTTTGTGTTTGTGAATGAGTTCATAAGGTGAGAGTAGGTTGGTAGTGGGTGATGGTAGGCGATTTATGAGATATGTGGCTGAAGCAAAAGCATCCTCCCAATATTGGAGAGGAAGTGATGCTGGCTAGTGTTATGTGTCTATGCTTCCTTTCCACTTTCCCATTTTGTTGATGGGAGTTAAGCCTATGAGCTATGCCTTGAGTGGTTAGATAAGAAGTGAAGGTATGTGAGAGGTATTCTTTTGCATTGTGTTGTAAGGCTTTAATTTTGGTGCCAGTGATGTTTTCCATTAGGGACTTAAATTGCATAAATGCTTGAAACACTTGGGATTTGTTTGTCATAAAGTAAACACATGTGTATCTAGTGTGAGCATCTATAAAACAAGCATAGTATCTCTCAGAGAGTAGGTAGTGGGCTTCCCATATAAGAAAAACTAAATCTAATGGTGCTGTATAGCGAGTTTGGGAATAGTTGATGTATTTTTGACATATTCAGAAGATAAAGGAATAGAAGTGATTGCTTTATTATTCAAAGTATGAGACATGTTACAATTTTGAAGTACATGAGAAACAATCCTATAAGAAGGATGGCCTAATCTTTTATGCCAAAGAGAGTAAAAATCAAAAACAGAATTGTAATGTGCAAGTGCACTAGGAGTATCCACATGTCTCTTATGTACAACTACATCATCAAACTTGTAAAGGCCATTCTTTTCACTACCCTTGAGGAGTATTTGGTGTGTGTCCTGACATTTTACAAAGCAACAGCATGGAATTGAAAATAGACATTGTTGTCTTTTGCAAATTTTGAAACACTTAACAAGTTCTTTGTGATCTTTGGAACATGTAGCAGATTAGATAATTGGAATGAAAAATAGATAATTGGGAATGAAGGGATGAGCTACCAATGTGTTCTATGTCCATACCTAGCCGTTTCCATTGTCACTTGTTCTGATCCTCATATTCTTGTGAGTAGATTGGTGCCATCAAATGTAAGGTGATGAGATGCTCCAGAGTCAGTGTCTGGATCAGTATTGTGGAGGGTTGCAAGGTATGCTCTAGGATTGTGAAAGGAGCTTAGGGAGGAGGACTGGGTTTTGGAACCCCTGATCAAACCTATGAAATAAGCTATGACCCACTCTGCCACACAATTGACATTGAGGTCGATTGTTCTCCTCACAAATTTCTTCCACCGCCTCTAAAACCTCTACCTCTGCCACGTCCACTTCCTCTTGCAAAAACTTGAGCATTATTCACGTTCTTGTATCACTTTGAGCCATGTTTGCTTGCAAGCCCAAGATCAACTTTCTTAAACCTTTCAATCATTTCTTCTTGAGCCATAGGCTTCAAGTTCATCAATAGAAAGACTCCTCTCTTGACATTGTCATAGTAATAAACGCATGTATTCTCAGGAGACCTTAAGAATTACCTCAATATGTTCATTGATGAGAGGTGCTAACAGCCAAGGAATCCACTACTTTCTTTATCTTAAATAATCTATGCTGATCCTTGCTTCTTGACGCCCTTTAGCTAAGTCTTCAGCTTGATCTTGGATCTGTTTGTGAGGCAAAGTACGTCTTTTGACCAGATTTGGTGGGCAAGATCGCATCCAACCATGCGGTTTTGAAGGAAGAATCCATTGATGACAGAAGCCATGATACAAGGTGATGAAGCCTCCCAATTGAGAAATGCTTCTGATTCATTTTCATTTGCCTCATCTTCGTGTTGAATGAGCTTGGTACTTTTCTGGGTTGAGATGGCTTTGTAGTTTGTGGCCCTTAATTGATGCCAATGCTTCATGTCTCCATGGAAGATAATTTCTTCGTCAGCTTGTCTGATTGAACTCAGAACACCTTTGGTGAGAACACAGCCATTGTTGCAGGTGTTGAGATTGTTGAAGGAGAAGATTGCTCAGGACCCATGGATCTTGAGCTTGATACCATAAAGGTATCTGAAAGAGAGAGCCAGAAAATGTATTTTAGTAAGATAGTGATGTGAGTTGTGTTTGTATTCAATGCACAATCAATCTTATTAGAGAGTGATGAGCTATATGTAGGGGAGCTATCTACACTAGGATGAAGTGCTTAACTATACAGATTATAACAACTTCTGTTATTTAGCTCAAACTAACTCTATCCTTTACAAGCGAAAGAAAATGTTCATAACGATTTTGAATTGATTGACAAAGTGAGATGAGTCATTTAAACACGCTCCTAAAGGTCAACACACAACAATTAACTATTCTTGTGGGAGCTGACTTCTCATTGAGGTTGCAATTGAATTAATGTAAAGTGATACCATATTTTACAAGCAAAAGGACCCTGGAGCTTAGAAGAAAGCTAGCACATTCTGGACTTCTAAAGGCTAGGGACGCTGGTCTCTTTTTCATGGGGATTATTGTCCCGTGTCCCATTGCCAAATTTGAGAGATATATGACATACGTCACTTATTTATCTTTTACCCGATAAAAAAGAAATGTTCTTCAATTTGCGACTTTGTTTGTTTGGGACTTCCCCAATTCATAAAAACAGAAAAAAAAAGGGTTCTTGTCACCCTTTAAGAGAGAGATCATGTTTCATGCATGACATAATCAAAATTAAAAAAAAAAAAACCTCTCATTTGGTGGAGTTTGAGGATAATAGATGTAAGCAACCTTATTTTATTTCCAAGAGATTATTTTTAGGATTTGAACCCATAATTTTCAAGTTACAAAGTAACAATACTACCATTGCATCAAAATTCACCCTCTTTTTGTGCATAATATAATATGACAACAAATTTCGGGGCATTTGTTTCGAATTTTAAAATTAGGTTTTCAATAATCACATTTCTGGAATAATATTCTGGAAATATGATTCTCAATATCTTTAAAAAATTATTTGTTTAATATAAAATATTTATGGGAATAATTAAATATACCCTTAAGCAAACGTCTCATTACACCATAAGATGTTGAAGAAGACAAAACAAGGGGAGTTGATTCATTAAAATTAAAATATTAAAATAGAAAAGAGAAGTAATAATGGTATAAGTGTGGAACATCAAACATTTTTCTTAAAAGTTTAAACCCTGAAGTAGATGCATGGCTGTTTCATTGCAAAAGGATATGAAGTTGGTTCAAAAGAGTTATACCTCTGCCTTTCAATTAAATCGATTAATTAGGTCAGGTGGTGCATATTCTCTGATTATAAACTATTTTATAGTTTACATGTGGCTGTTCTAATATAACCTGCTCGTCTAAGCACTAAGCTAATGCGAGATTCTTTCCTGCTTTACAGGCTGGAGTCCCATTATTCTTGTGAAATTTTATTAATGGCTAAAAAGAAAATGTAGCTTAAGGTCTACTAACGCTGAATTAATTTCAATCACTTCACAGAAATGTGACCATAATCTTATGAATACCAAATAAATAATTAATGCTATTGGGGTCAGAGCCAACTTGGATTGATGATTATGTATGTAATATGTATGCCTTTTCAGAAGGAATTTTGGTTTCATTTTTCCATCTCCAGTATTTGTCAGCATTATGAATTATTATTATTATTATTATTATTATTTACCTTCAGGAAACATTTGTGCAAGATTCTGTGTCAAAATTTTAGTACAACGATATAAATTATTTAGTTGCCCTAGCTCGTATTTCGTACTTATATTCGTAGCAAGATGATCCGTAGCAAAATAAGATAACCATTCTTGATTGCTGTTTCAATTCCATGCAACCATTAGCCTCCACTGTGCTATACTTGCATAGAACCATGCATGGTAACTCTCTTTCTATTCAAACTTTGGGTGTGTTTAGATGAGCTCTTAAAAATAGAGATATTAAGATTATATTTGGAATTAATTTTTAACAGAAACAATTCTTACATATTCTCAATGGAAAAGACGTGTAATAATTAACATAAGAATTTAAGACATGAATGCATACTAATTGACAATTTTAATGTTTCATGCGATCAAGTGCTATACATCTGTTTTTCTTTACAGAGTAGTATTATTAAAATTCATTTCACCTGGCATACATTCATGTATAATCCATCATTAAAAATGATTACAAAATATTTAAAACAAAATCTTATCATTATAGTGGTTGCACGTAACATTCCTCTTCTTTCAAGTATTTACCACTCCATTTGCAAAATATATTTAAATATTAATTAAAGCACTAATCATGTGAAGTCGATAACAGTGTAAATCAGTTGTGTTTGTGGAGATAATTAACGTGTCTGAGTTCAACTGCACCTAATTCAACCTAAGTACCTAACTGTTAATTAAGCTATTAAGTGTAGAGTCTGAAATAGCTGGTTTGATTTTTGCCATCGTTTGAGGAATTATGCATAATAAGTCATTAACCAAATGGAAGACGAATGGACGAGTGATATATGTCCTATGACTGGTCTAAAATTGTGTATATTCCAGAAGCATTTGTCTGCTTGCTTTTATTAGCGGAAGTAGCTTTCCGAAGAGAAATCTTATTTTAACATCCACTATTTTATACACGTAATTTATTATCCTTAAATAGGAACTCATTTTGACATCCTCTTTCTTATTTTCCACCATTAAATATGAGTGGGTATTTATGAACACACAAATTTTGAATATTCAAATAAGACAAATCTTTCAATAAATCAAATTTTAATGGTAAAGAACCGGTACTATTAAACTTGATGGGTCTAATAGATATAAATAAAACAAAAATGTAAAGGTAAATGACAAGTTACTTCTTGTAGGCTGTGAATTCCTAGTTACCCTACTTTTTTCTCAAGGTTGATATGATTGTGTTGTCATTTTTTATTGGTCCCAAAAAAATATACGACTATTGAAATATCTATTTTTTAAACATTGAATGTAATAGTAATTATTATTCATTTCATTCATTCATCACATCTAATCATTAAAAGTAAGTATTCTAATTGATAACATTTTTTATTGTTAAAATAACCGTTCTCTTCTCGTTTAACATGAGCAGTCACTGTAAGAGAGCATTTTTTTCCTTTTTGGTCGAGTACGAGAGCCTTTGAATCAAGCGACCTAGAAGAGCATGGGCCGCCCAGCCGAAAAACATCCTAGCGAAGATCATATCTGCGAAATGAACTGATTGATATTCCGATGGCCACCTTGTTGTATTTTGTTGAAAATATTCTAATAGCATCTTTTAGGATTTCTTAGTATAGCTACTCGTCCTTAATTAATAAGCTAGAATTTTTGCTCTCCTCCAATGTGTGTGTTTGCACTTTGTATGTATGGTTTTTTGATCGAGTGGATGAAAGGTTGTTGTTGGTTAACGTTAGTTATTATTAACAAGGAGAGATGTCCCACGTAACCAAACCCCTTTAACACATACGATCACTCTACACCAGGCCAGTTCATTCCATATATGTGCTATATTGAACCCACCCAGTACAACATCCCTTTAACTTTCTTCTCTTGTCAATTGGTTACTGCGTTTAGGCCCTGTACCTGCTGGGATTTTCTTGCTTCCCGCTTTCTAGCTCCTCCATCAATCAAAACCAAATTTCAAAGCTCAAACTCTCATCAGCCTCAGTTTATATTGATTGAACCAAATTACACACACACACACAAACCATACTGATTCCTTCAAGTCAGATACTTTTTATCTCACCAGCCCTACTCTTAATTGAGTTTTTCATCTTAAAACTGCAAGTGCAATCATATAAGGTTTCCTTTTATGTGTTTCACTTCTGCACCCCCTGAGGCATATTAGGCTTTCAAATTCTTGAAATATTGTATTGTACCTGCAGCTTTTAGGCCTTTACTGGGTGTTGATGGACTACTCCCACTTGAAGGAACTAGAAGGAAAAAGAGTCCATGATGATCATTATCATCAGCACGTTATAAAGAGGGCTAAAATGACAAGGCCTATATGGTTTCCGGGACCAGTAGTACTGATAGTGGGTGCTGGTCCATCAGGGCTTGCAGTTGCAGCTTGTCTCAAACAGAAAGGCATCCCAAGCCTAATCCTTGAAAGGGCTAATTGTTTGGCATCAATGTGGCAGCTCAAGACTTATGACCGCTTGTGCCTTCATCTTCCAAAGCAATTTTGTCAGCTCCCTCTCATGCCATTCCCCGTGAATTTTCCCTCTTATCCAACCAAACAACAGTTTTTGGACTACTTGGAGGCCTATGCTGATCACTTTGATATAAAGCCAGCTTTCAGCAAGACAGTGGTCAGTGCTGAATTTGATCATAGATGTGGGGATTGGAGGGTGAAGACTCAAGGGCGGAAGAACGAGGAGACAGAAGAATATGTTTGTCAATGGCTGATAGTAGCCACCGGAGAGAATGCTGAGGAGGCAGTGCCTCAAATTGAAGGAATGGATGAGTTTGAAGGGCGCATTTTGCACACCAGCTCGTATAAGAGCGGCAGCATGTTTTGTGAGAAGAATGTTTTGGTGGTTGGATGTGGGAATTCGGGTATGGAGGTTTGCTTGGATCTATGCGACCATAATGCTCATCCATCCCTTGTGGTTAGAGATACGGTAAGTATACTTTAGGTCGTTAAACTCACGATATGCATCATACCCAAGATCTTTGTTCTTCCATCACATACTTGCAAATAATATATAATAGGAATTTTCTTTTTCGGATACATGTATATTGTTATGTTTTTGTACATAACAAAGGCTAATTCTGTTAAATCCACTTTAATCATGTGTTCAACTCAAACTCAAAATCTGTAGTGCTCCGTGTGTATATTGATGCTAATATGCAGAAGACCACTTAGACCATCGTTTTTGTCACAGCTGGAAACTGCAAGAACACCGTGCGCTAATATACTAGACTATAGCTGTTATAATATAGTAACAAATAACAAAAGTTCTCAAGAAACGCCAAAAAAATAAAGGAAGAAAGAAAAAGAATTCTCAAAGAGTTTGTGTCGTTGTTCGCACACTTTATTGGAATCCGTTTGCATGCGCGTACAGATGGTCAGTAACCCAAAACCTTAGTATGTTCTTCTCTCTACACAGAATCATTGTCAGTATTTACTTAAAAGATAATTATATTTCAACACCCAGGCGTGAGAGGAGTAATTAAATGAGAATAAATTAGAAAAAAAAATAGTAAGACTCATAAATTTTGTAAATAAAATATTTAGATGTTTGATGAGATTAAGTGTTAGAATAGCAAAATTGTTACAGAAAAAACCTTTGAAATGATGAAAAGATGATGGTCACCTTATAGTCTCGTGTCCACAATTTCCTAAAAAGATTCTTAAGCACCTCTTTTATATACATAATTCTCAAGGTGATATTTTCTTTCCACTGCAGGTGCATATCTTGCCTCGGCAGATGCTTGGGAAATCAACTTTTGGTTTATCCATGAGCTTACTCAAGTGTTTCCCCGTGCGTGTTGTGGATAAATTTTTGCTCCTAATGTCAAATCTCATGCTTGGGGACACCGCTCGATTTGGACTTAATCGTCCCAAATTAGGCCCTCTTGAGCTCAAGAAGTTGTATGGAAAAACCCCAGTTTTGGATGTTGGAACACTCGCTCTGATAAAAAGTGGAAAAATTAAGGTTAGATTCTCTCCATCCCCCATCAAATCCAAAGGGGTTTTCGTCTTGTTCTGTTTTTATTTTTATTTTTTTCATGCATATTAAACCAGATGGCCTTTTTTTCTTTATGATACAGATTTAAAGGAAAAAGAAAATACATAAATTTCCTTTTTCGTTGTCTCCAACATTATATTTATATATCTTGTCCCTTATGCATATAATATAGGTTTGCGGGGGAATCAAACGACTAACACAGCATGCGGTGGAGTTTGTTGAAGGAAAAATAGAGAAATTTGACGCCATCATTCTGGCAACTGGATACAAAAGCAACGTGCCCTCTTGGTTAAAGGTGCTTCCTTTAATTTGTTGTTATTTGTTTACTTTGAGTCTTGAGTTTTGCTAAGGAATGCGCATATGTTAAGAAATTTAAAGAATAAATAATAATTAATTGAAAATGGGTGCATTTGACTTTAAAATTAAAAATAGTTTTCAATTTTCATTTTCAGATTTCCTATTTCCAGAATTTTATGATAAAAATACTAAAACCTATAAATAAAAATTGAAAACTAGATTTTGTAATTTTTATAATTTTGATATTTATTTAACAAAATCCAGAAAATAAGAAACAATAAAAACCAAAAATTATTTTCCAAAAACAAACTCACCCTAAAATATTTAAGTTTTCAATAAATTAAATACACTAAAAATTTAAAAAAAATTCACTTTTAATTTCTTAACCAATATCCTAAAGTGCTTGTTAATAAAACCCTTGTGTCTTTGGCATAGTTTTGGCACTCACCATTAATTAACACATATTGACTGGCCTTAAAATTTAATTTCACCGATCAGGGCACCGACATGTTTTGTGAGAAGGATGGTTTTCCCAGGAAACCATTCCCAAATGGATGGAAAGGTGAAAATGGACTCTATGCTGTGGGTTTCACTAAAGGTGGCCTTCTTGGTGCGTCCATTGATGCAAAGAGGATTGCAGAAGATATTGCACATAGCTGGAAAGATTTTGACGCCACGCATGTCTAGGAGTTCACTTGTCCTTTCTATATTGCAAGGTGTGAGAATGATACAATATTTGTTTCTGGATCACCAAAAGAAAAATGATGGCCCCTTCATGGTGTATGCGGCACAACACTTTGTACCAAATATTTCAGCGTACAGCAGGATCGAAGAAGAAAGGAAATCAGAACAAGAAAAATAGAAAAGAAAAAGAAAGAAAGAGAAAAAGAAAAACGTATATTAAAATGTGGAATGTGTGATTCATCTATGTCCATTCACATAAGTTACCAAGGTGGACTTGACATGTATTTTTACTTTAGTTTGGTGGGTTGAAATCAATTCGGTGCTTGTCATATTATACATTTGTATATCACTTGTACGATGTTTCCATATCTGCCTATCTAGATAGTTGAATTTTTTTTAGGAGAGGGGCTGCTAGCTTGCCTTGGTTTTCAACATTGGTTCTCATAAGTTGTGCTAATTGATACACATAAACAGATTTTATTCCGTGAGACATATCTCAATTTGACCTGGTTCTGTAAACTGTATTGGTCATAGATAATTAATTTCATGCTTTTGATTTATACATCTTGTAATTAACTTGGAGGGGACCATAAAAAAAATATTATTGTGACGGAAAAGAATGAGAAAAGCCATTCAAAAGAGAGAAAAATCCAACAGCTAGCACCAAAAGAAAAGTCCCTTATTAGACTATGAAAAGGTCCCAAATCGCATGAAGATGAAAGTTGCCTACTGGTTATCTATAAAACTCAGGCATGTTAATCGTCTTCGGCATTTTACATGTTAAAATGAAATAACTTTAATCGTTATCTTCACTGCCTCATTGCCATGTCTTTTCCATCATGGTCAGCAGGTCAGGAATTCGGACCACCTTATTTCGCTCTTCAAAGTCTACAAAATCTGTACCACAATTTGATTCAATTTTTCCAGTGCCAACACTTGGAAGGGCTAGCTGGATAGATTGATCTAATAAATGATTGACAAGTAAGGATTGAAAATTGAAGTCTAGTGCACATGCATGCTGTATACTCAAGACATCGATTTCAAAGATGAAGGGGAAATATAATTCAAAAAGGTTAAGTTGGAATAATTCAAAGTTGAAGGGACAATTTAAGAGGACAAATCAAAGTTTTCGACTAAATTGCAAAGTTGAAAGAACAACTTGGACAGATGTACAATACACTATTGTTTATTGTTGGAGCACTTAGGGAGTAATTTTCACACGTTTAATTAAGGTATGTTTGTTTCAACTTAAAAAAATATAATAATTCGATGATGCAGTTTGTTTGAAGTCTTTTGAAAAAAACACTTTGTTTAATTATAAAAATATTTAAGCAACTTTATCTTTTAGATGTAATTTTCTTAAAAGAATTTAATTTCGACAAACTATAAATGCTTTATAATTTTTTCAGAGTCATTCAATGATTTATCACCCATCGATAAAAATATTTGATTATAACAATGGCTACATAAAAAATTAATATTAATAAGTGAATCATAATATAAAAATATTTATACAAATAATATATCAAAATTAATCTCTTTTTTAAATCATATTTATTTTAATTTTTCATTCTTGTTCTTGGTGTGTGATTTTAAGGACTAAAGAACACTTTTTCTTTTGAAAAAACCTGTGCAAATGCATCATAATTGATAAATTTAATTAATCTTAAGGTTTCTATAATTTCATTTAACATTCAATTAGATCTATATATTGTATAAAAATTTTCAATCAAGATAGATTAAAATCTTTCAATCAAGTCCGTATATTATATAAAAAATTTTCAATAAAGTTTCTATATTATGAAAAAAAAATTAATCAAGTAATCACTAGAGGCACATAACTTTTAGGAATATATGATAACTACCTATTATAGTTTGATGTTTTTTAAAATTTCTATTTGTTTACCCTGTAAAATAATTTTATATTCTTAGTACACATAAACTAAACTCTTGATTTTTTTTTCTTGTGTTAATCTTGTTAAACGAACAGACTAAAAGTAATAGAGAGAATAAGTAAGATTAAGAGATAAGCATAATTTTACAGAGTTTTACTAAACGAGGATTGGTTAAAGTATTAAGAAATTAAAAGAAATTTTAATTGAAATAAAAAGATTAATTTCTATAAGATGTAAGTGTAAAGCAATTCTATATTGACATATGATAATAACTCAGGAAGTTGACATCTCATCCACTAACTAGGTAACTTCCTAAAATGACATGACAGCTTCTTTAATTGTTATTAGATTTGAGTATAAAATTATTTTACTGTGACAGTTTATACAAAAGCTTTAAAACTTGCCATTTTTTCTTCTTTGAGAAGTTTTTTAGGGCACTAATTAACAATAATCGTAAACTGCACTTAAATTACTTTAATGTTGATATTAATTTAATGTCTCCTTAATTTATGTGTATTTGAAAGTAGACACTTATTAAGAACAGAAATTAAAATATATTAAACAATATCAATCTTGCAACAGTTTTGGGCTTTCATAAAGAATCTTTTGGTTTCCAATAACACCTCCAGCTCCATTAAAACTTTAAATCATGTTCAAAACTTATAATTAGATCGTTACGGACAATATAATGGAAAATAAAGGAATAGGCAGGTGTTGGTATTTACAAAAATCATTTTATAAGTGAAACAATAGGAGAAACAAAAGCTTTGTATCTGTTAAGGGACAGAAAAAGCAAATGGAATATGTTACTGGCTATGGGAATTAATTTATATATAATCAGACAAAAGAAGTGTTAGTCGTGGGAAGTGAAACATGCTTAAATTCAAAAAGAGAATAAATCGTCGCATTATCTTTTACTTTTTCCTTAATCGATGTATATATATTTGTTCATTTTTTGTTGATGAAGTGTTGAATATATAATGATTTGAGAATGATACATAAAGGTCAAAAGAAGATCGAACCGGTGGGCACAATAGGAATTAAGAGGATCTTATTAAGGATGTGATCAAGAAAACTCAGGCCAGGCAATAATTAGCACATACATCGCTGGCTTATTAGTAGGGCTCACTGACACTGCTGCTGGTCCTCTCTCGGATTGTACACTTACCATTAGAAAAGAAAACCCTTTGATGCTGATAGTCTATCAGCAGGGTCGGGACTATGGAACTATTGAAGGGTGGTGGTGGTCACTAGTCGGTGGCGACTACGTCTTCAAATAGAGCCATTCTTAAGGCTTTACCAACTCAATTCGGTCGGAATAGAACACACCAACAACGTAATCTTTAAACCCTAACTAACTCCTTCCGTTATATATATATGCCTGCATTTGTCATTTTCTGCAAAAATCCAAATCAATAATCATTGAGGTTTATATTTTTCCCTTGTTTGTCTGCACCAAACCTAGTGAAAACATATATACAGAGGATGATTTATTGTGAAAGAGATGAGTAAATATAGATCATTAGATTTTATATGAATAGTTAAGATTAAAATATAATGTCATGTAATTTTTAAAAATTATCATGTGACTTTATTCAAAATTTTAATTAAATCTATATATTATGAAAAAAAAATCAATAAAGCTTAATTATTTAGCATGGTTTAACACATTCTCAAAATTTTGTTAATTTGCGTGTTAGTGCATATATAAATATACTCTATGATTGAGTGAAAGGAAGAGCTAGATCATTCCTTTAAATGTGAGGTCCTATGTTTGATTATAGGATTTATATATATGAAAAATACCATTGGGAAGTCCCTGCTTAAAAATCTAAGCAAATATCATTGGGAGAGTCTCTGCTTAGGCATCATCTAAGAATAGCATGTGAGATCAATCTCTTATCTATCTCATGAGGGGATACTCTTGAGAAACAAAATAAAAAGTACTCTCTAAAATTTCTAAAAAAATGTAATTATAAAATAAGCTAGTTTGATGTACTATAGATGAAAAAAAAAGAGTTTTACACAAATATAAAATCATATATAGTCACATAAGTAAAAATATTTAACCCAATCATTCACCATCTTCAAAATATTACAAATAGAAATATTTGGTTAAATAATAATAATATAAATTTTTTTTACATTAATAATACATTAAAATTAATCTCATAAAAAAATTTGAGATAAAAACTTCTGTTGGAAGGGAGGTAGTAGTATTTGAAATTGAAGGAAACATATGATTGGTTTAAATCGTGGATCATTACTCCAAATATTATTCAATTAGAGAAATTTTTACCTAGACATAAGTTTAATACTTCACATTTATACATGTTCACAATAAAAGGTGGATCCCACTAAATTTGTTTAAAAATATATATTTATTTGATTGTGAGACCCATCAATGTTATTATGAGTGCGTAAGAATATCATGTTAAAGTGTAATCATTCAATAATTTTTCTATTTTCAAAGGCTCTACTTTTTTTTCCGCTGCGAAGAGGCTCTATACTTTATGATGTTCTCTCTGCTCATTTGTAATTATCATGTTAGGAAAAAAATATTTAATAATATCTATCATTTAAAAATTTTAAGATAGTATTAATTTTTTCCTAATTTTAATTTTAAACACATTCTCTCACAAACACTAGCTTCTAATAATAAATATTGCACAATTTTTTACCTTAATTTTAAAGGGTAATTTTATCAATATAAACTATTTCATTCATCTCAATATATTGATTTATGAATGTATTTAAAAAATGAGAGATATTTATTTTAAAATTAATAAAGTATTTTTTTAACTGTATGCATTTTTTAATAATCTTTTTAATCTGTGTACCAATAAAATCTCAAACGAGAGTTTTATGAAAAGCGTGTGATCCAATTATATTGTCGGATGATCAATTTTGTTTCCCGTGCCAATAGACAGGCATATCCGAAGATCGAAGACCAATAACTATGATTCGAAGACCAATTATATTGAATCAAAACTATAATTTGAAGATTTCTTAATAATACAACTAGATGAAAATTACTTGTCCCCGAATCATTTTTCCCTTTCATATATACCTCATCAATCACCTATACTAAATAGATATTACTTATTTTTACATTAAAATACGTTATTGGCCTCATAAGATGTGAAAGATGACATAGTTTAGGATAGATGATTTTCATCCTTATATAATCAATCTAATGAAATAGTATTTAGAGGGTAATCACGTACGTGACAAAATTTAGAGCAACGCCTCGTTCATTTTCAAGAAGAAAAAATAACTAATTGCCTTCAGGTCGATATTTGTTATATATATATATATATATAGTCTTTCAGGATGATATGAAAATTCTCCAAAATATCACAAATTCTTGTGGCTTATTATATTTGAGAATACAGGATCTATAAGACGATATTATCTGCCCAACTTTATTTGTTAACATTTAGTCAGATTAAGACCCTCGTAGAAATAGATATATATCTTGTTTCTGCGGCACCTTGATTGCATAATATGGTGGAATAAAGTGACAGACTAACAGCCAACTTGAAACTAATACCTTGAAATGTCTCAAAAACAAAGAGAGGGACATTTGCATACAGATAAGAAGATCATATCGAATTTGATTTGTTGTGACCTAATTTTTCCGTAGACTTGTGATAGTACATGATGATAATGATAATGTAGTGTCATCAGATAAAAATGATAATGCAGTGATTGCGATTCAGGAAGGATGGTGGAAGAAAATTAAAACGATCGAAGAATAAGACAACCATTATACTCGACTCGAGGATGATTTACCTGCTAAGTGTAGGCCAAAGCACTTTTAAGATTGATGCTGAAAGTCCACACTATCAAAGAAACAAGCATCAACAACAAAATGTTGACCATGGGTGTGTATTAGCTTATTAATAAAGAAAACCAATAATTTATTTTTATGCATTGATATTTGGGTAAAATGCATTTATCTCTATTGAGGTATCAAAAATTACACTTCACCCAATTTATTTGAAAAACCTACACTTCACCCCATTTCACTAAGGGTGTGTTTGGTATTTTCTCTTTTATAATTTACACTAAGGATGTGTTTGGTGTTTTTTCTTTATAATTTACTTTTAAAAATTATATTGATAATCTAAAGTAAATCCACGTGGTCGATCTTTGAGACCCCTATAGCTCCATTGGTTAGAGTGAATCTTCAACCCTCTAGTCTAGTACATAGTCATCGAGTTTAGTCGTAGACCAAGTAGTTGGTGGAGCTATCATGACTAAGGTGTAGGTTTTTCAAATAAGATAAAGTGGAGTAGATTTTTTAAATAAATGGGATGAAGTGTCATTTTTTAATACCTAAAGAAAATAAGTGCATTTTACTGTTGATATTTTCATGCTGCAACCTGCACGATAGTTCTCATACTTTTGTCTTCGAATTTGCTGATAAAGTATATGAAGTTATTATTATTTTTTTTTGGCAATAAAATGTCAAAAAATTATCCTTAAATTAAAAATAAAAAACCTTTATATATATAGTAATAGAAGTGTCAATACAAGGTTGGCCTAGCAATGAATATGTCCTCATCGATACAGTGACTATTTGTTATCCATTCCTAAATACTTCATCTGTTTCATAATAACTGTTAAAAATCAAATAATATATATATCAAGAAAAATAAAAAAATAAATTGATAAATATAAAAAATTATATGAATTAACAAAATTATTCTTCTATAGTCATGATTATTCATCTTAATAAATATATTAATTACTTAACTAACACATTTTTATTAAGGGTAAAAAAGAAATTAATACTATCTAAATATTGTAATTGGATAAATATTTTGAAATATGAAAAGGTAAAAAACCACAATATTACCAAACGAAAGGAATACATATTGCAATAAAATTTCAAAGATGCGAACCTTTGTCTAGTTGAGATTATTTGCTCAATTTATCTATTTTTAGATATAGCATTAAATAGCATTAATTCTTGAAGACAGATTTCCATCTTGAAAGGGTCCAAATGAAATCGAAATTCTGGAGTTAATTACAATAAATTTTTATATTCTCCTTAGCACATTTAATACGTGCTTAAAAAATATAAACAACTATTTAGGCATTTATTTTAATTTCTGATATTTAAAAATTATATAAAAAACCTAAAATAAATGATAGTAAATGTTTCTAGAGCTTAAAAGATAAACATAGTTTGGTTTGGTAATATTTTTCCAATGAATCTTTTTATTATGAAAAATATGAGTTAAATTTTTCTTTTTTTGGTAAGAAAAAAATTGAGATTCTTTGCTCCCGGCTTTTAATTAAAAGTTGAAGCTGGGTATTTTTCGAAGATAGTTTAACTCTTCGAAATTTAAAAGATAAACATAATCTTACTCTAATTAATAAACATAAAAGTAGAATTATCCTTTTAAATATCTATATACATTCAAGTTGTTTTGAATTCTAATAATAAGATTATAATACATTTACCAAACACATATCATGGCTTTCCCTTATAGAGATCAAATTGTACAACATTTCACCGAACAACATTTTATAGGAGCAGTTTTTGCAAAGCCCAAAAAGTTTAGTAGCTCTCAAGAAGCCACGTCAGCACAAACCAAGTCTATAACATAGGATTAAATGATCATGTTCCACCTCCATGGGAGTGATAAATTAAGTTTATAGTTAGCTGCTAATGAACCCCAACTGTCAACAGCGAAGTTGAAGGACTTGCCCTACGACGGTACATAGATGGTCCAGATGGCACGTGAAAAAAACCAGGGCTCATCTTTCCTAGTGCGCAGTGAAGCTATAGGGATGGTGCATATATGCTCATCAATCTGGACCATGTATTAATTTGTATATTTTTATTTACTATCTTAAATATTAAATTTTTAGGTGTTTTTAGAGTAAAATAAAATATTTATTTTATTTCATTTAGTAATTGATAAATTAACTATTTTATTAAAAATATAAAGGAGATAAGAGATAATAATGACCCATAAAATTTATATGTCAATTAATAAATGAATCAAAATAAGTGTTATTTCTTATTTTCAATGTATCTAAATATTTCTCCTTAAACATTCGTGGTCCAAAATAATTAATTGTAATAACCGTCTGATTCATTGCCTATTCTATATCGTTCTGCAGGACCAGGTGCCATTAGTTTTAGATGAAGGAAAGCATGGCCACTGACAATGAGGGTGACTCTGGGTTATTAGACTCACTATTACTCATTTTCCTGACAATTTCAGTCAATCTATATATATGGTTGGTTAGATAGATCCACAGGTAAGCCCTTCACACTGCCGACACATCATGTTAATAGGATGGAATCTTTTTGTCCTAAATGTTGTCATCTTTCCTATTTTTTAATTTTTTATTGACACATAATAAATAAGTATTCTATATTTGATAACATTTTTATCTTTTTATGTGTTAATAAATAATTAAGGAATAGTTGGAAGAAGATATCATTTGAGAGACAAATATTTCTATCCATATTAATAAGTGCAAATTATATTAGAAATTTAGCTTATGATCTTATTAATTAAATTCGAATCGCTAAGTTTGGTTAGTCTTCATAGGTTAATGTCTGCAGATTTAATTGGCTTGTGCAAGTTTACTTCAGCTAATTTTTCTTTTAAAAAGAAAAAGAATAATTAAAGAAAACTACAAAAAAGAAACTCTGGATTAAGGACGTGAAAATGAAACTATGATATTCTTTCATGCTGCCTAAAAATGTGATGATTGCTTTTCTTCTAATAATTAATAATGAACATTATTACAACCCATATCTATTGAAGTTTTATTTAATAAGTTTTTACATCTCTAGCATTCTTCGTAGTTTTAATCCATACACACACAAAAGAAAAATCTCATGAACTTAAGTTTGGACAAAAAGATTAAAGACTTGCCATTACACAAATATAGTAGTATGAAGCTAAAGTCCATATATAAAGAAAATGCCCATCTCAAAATTAGTGTGATTATGTACTACAGAAAGTGAGAGATGAGTACCGAAAGCTGATTACAAATTGAAGTCTACACCTACTGAGAATGATGAGAAGCTTTGGGACGTAATGTAACTTTCATGGATGTGACAAACAATGATTGGCTCATTGGGGATAGAGGTATGGCGGCTTAAGCAACCATATAGACACGAGCATTGCTAATTCCCGTGCCTATAAGTAGACCCGAAGACCCGGATTGTTCCAAATCTAGGAGATTGTTTTAATTGCTTTATTAGCGTTAATATAATTACGACCAAAGTTATATGTTGAATTGATGATGCGGTCCTAGAGGAATTGCCGAATTTACGCGCACACAAAAATACCCAACAGCACAATGGAGGAGAAGGTCGACATGGAAACGGATCCTTCCTGTGTGCTCAACACTTTAATTATTATATATACGTAGATGAAAAGGGCAAGACATCCATGCTTGTGTGCGTGATCATGAGCATGACAGATGCATAAGTGAGAGGGGAAAGGAAAGGAAGAAAGGATAACACAAGAGGCCAGGACTTGCATATGTATATATTTGGAATGTAGAGAGCAGCTGTTTTGCATAGAGAGGCAGTTAGTTTAATCAGACGTGAGAAAGAATTTCAAGATTGGTACTTTTCATCTTTGCACACTTACTAGTAGGAGCTTTCTGTTGAGCCGGGCCAGGGTAGGTTTCCATATGGACCACCACTTGCAACTTGTCCTCTATGTTTAATCATTTACACCAATCCTCACTCCGCATGCTCTGGGAATCCAAACCAAACAATGTTGCAATTAATCCCCACTTTGGTGAAATCTCTCCATCTTAAATTAATTTCTTCCTCGCCTTCGGGGAGCCTTCAATTTGTTACTATACTCTGCGCCACTCACTGATCCTAAGTCCTAATTAACACTCCTACGCTGCACGGTTCAAAAAGTGCAAATTAATTAATGCCTACTAATTTGATCAACGGTGAAAATTAACTAACTAGCTGACACTAATTTATTTCGAAATTAGCTGGCTATTTTATTTTCATCGTGTGATGATAGAGTCAGTACCACGTAGTGAACGATAAAGGTAACACTTGAGAATGGAGTTAGGCTATAAGCTGGGTGGATCATCATGAGACATTTTATGTATGTATCCATTAGTCAACAATATTATGCATATCTATCTGCCATTGTCTTAAATTTCTCATCATTTTATCCTGATTGCTATTGTACGAAAGCTAAGGCAAGGTAGGGGACCGGAACTATTCAACGGATGGAATGAAAGTGACAATTTTATCATGCAGGCTCCATTAATTGTTTAAAGTTAGTACTGCGTCCGGTAGCAAGGAAGCCAATTGGGAAATGATTGTAATTAGACCGCATATGCAGTATAGCTACGTATGTTTCCAGAATATATATATATAGATGCACCTTTATTCACCGCTAGCTAGCTAGCTCTTCCACTTCACCAGACCTAAGCTATATTTGAAAGAGACAACGGTGGAAGAGGGGCCTCTTCATTTCCCCCACTGCTGCATGCTTCCAACTCAGTAGATGGCAGGGAAATTGACCCCATTTTCTTGGAATATCAATGGATACATATACCGGTGCTGGCCTCTTTCTTTTATACCCAAAGAAAGAAACCAGGACCTGGTGCGCGCGCACTCACACACAAATTTATATGATCAACAATGCACCTAAATCATCATTGGCAGATGGGATGTATGTATTGGGATCCACCATGTTAGTGCTCAACCTTTGAATCTCTACTTATTAGTCATCGATTCTCAAACTCTAGCCCGTTACGTCCTATATATTTACCCCAATTTTGAGCATTGGTTTCCTTTTATTCACATGGCAATTGAGCCTAGTGACCTCACCCGAAGCACAGCACACACATGTGAAGTGTTCTTCTACCACATATATCACGATCATGGGTCCAAATTGGAAATGGGGCATTTTTTTAAAATTTTTGGTCGGAGAAAGGGGTACTTGTCTAGAACAAATGGAAACCATCTCTCCATTCAAAGAATAGAAATTGGCTTTCATCCTTGGGAATCCAATAAAACATATGGGCTTTGGACCGTGAGAGTGTTCGCCGTCACCCATGCACTCATTTGGGTCTCGTGGGCTTTCATTTAATTTTCTTGTTGGTACAGAAATGTGTGGCTCATCAACTGTTAAACGATAAAATGTTGGGTTACATTGAGCCCATTTCAAGGCCCATAGGATCGGCCCATTTTTAAAGTTATCACTCAGAAAAGTCAGCCCATAGTGTATCCATGAAATCAGTCCTTAAATTCTATCCAAACCCTTTTTTTAAAAAATAAAAAAACCCTTATTTTTGAAAAAAAAATTACGTCAAAAATTAAAATGCAGTAAGAGTGATTTGATCATATCCTTGAATGTATAAATTTTTAAAATTTTGGCACTAGTAATTATCATGTTATTTAGTAAAAAAAATTGAATTGAATAATTCTATTTCCTCAAAAATATTCTCTTAATAATTCATCTAACTGTTAAATGTTGAACAAGGAAAATATTCTCGGCCAAAAAAAAGGAAAAACAAGAAAATATCGAATAATTGCTAATGCATTGAATATCTTGCAAATATGAAAAATATTTTTATTTAATAATTAAGAGGATATTTAAATATATATATATATTAAAAGAATATAACAAATCTCGAATGAAAAGTATAATGAATGAGGTTTTACCTCAAAACAAATTAATCTTCTCCCTGCAAATATTAATAGCATAAGCTCGCATATAAATAACTACTACTTTTTTTCTGAGATGTCTTTAGGATGCTCTTTACATCCATGGACCACCAGCTTTGGGAGAAGGGAAAGCAAAAGAAGACCTTAGCCTTTCCTCGAGGGACTCTGAGTACCTCCCATTTCCGCAGATTGAACCAATTCAATTCAATATCTCACCTTTATATCACACGAGGCCCCATCCACAAAATGATCTTGAAAAAATATATCTACTTTTTCAGAAATAGAGCAATTTCCAACCTGTTACCTCATCAATATTCATATCTACCAAGTGCATGTCAATTTGATCCATCGACCAACGAAATCATTGAACAAAATGAGTTTAGATTTTAAACACACCGAACAGCTATTGCCATCAATGGATAGCTGGTTAACAAATAATTAAATATACAAATAAGAATCACCCAAAGAAACGTTAAATGAAAGAGCAATTGAACTAAGTTTGTTCAGAAACAAGACCAGGACCAGGCGAGCCTAGCTAAGACCTCAATGATCTCAGCTTCAACTTAGAGTTAACACTGCGAGGTGAAGCAGGCTTCACGGGATTAAAGAACTCTGTGTAGATTTCCGTGAAGAATTTATCCACAATTTCAAGATATAAAGGGCAAGTGAGCCGAGAATAGTAATGAAGAACCTCTTCAATGTCCAGTACATGATCCACATCGCTCATCTCCAACATCTCCAACTCCCTCAGCTTCTTTTCCACCGTACAACATTTTCTATGTTCCCTCACAAGCACCGCTGCATTGTTTGACGAATCATGTTGTCTGCCCCTTTGATGGGTTAAGCTCCCCTTATTGTTTTGGTTGTCACATTCCTCTCTTTTCTCCATCTGATTCTTATTCTTCTGTGCAGGGCTTGCAGCATTGTTCAAGCTAATGAAGCTTTCATTATGTACCTCTTTTTCTTGCTGCTTTGCTGGAGTTGACAACACAACTTTCTTCTTGCTTCTTTTACTTGCCTTCCCCTTTTGTGAATCCCACTGCTCAGTGAAGTAGCTGTAGAACTTCTCCAAGTCCTCATAATTTTGGTTATTGTCCACATCCATGACACTAGCTGCGGCCACAGCATAAGAGAAGCGGTTGTGGGGTGGTGGTGTCTTGGGAAGCTTTTGATAGCCTGGACATAACAAAGACTTGAAGTTCTGTAGAGCCTTTTGGAATAACTCCTTGGTGTTGGAAATGGAGATTCTTAGCAGCATTATTGGTGATGACAACGATATATGGTGCTTGATTCCTTTATAAATGAGATTATCTGGTGTGTGTACTTTGTTGCAGGGAAATGACACAGAACAGAAGGTTACTGTGTGAATATGTCTATTTTGATGTTGTAGTTTGATATGATCTCAGTGAAAGATTTCTTTATACAGGTTATAGAAGATATAGAGGAGCCATGAAAGATTCTTTAGATTTTCCTTTTTGATAATCAATTTTATTCCATTTTTTTGTCAAAGGCTTTCCTTTGCTTTATTGTTTCTCTATTGTTTTTTCACACGCTCCTTTGTGCCGGTGTTTTCTTTCTGCTTCCTGGCAGGACCCCACAACCTCCAAACTTGGCTACTCGCTCATATTTACTAAGTGGGAGATTGTGACTTGTCATTATAAACAAATTTTGTAAGTTTGATTGCTTTTGCTTTTGATGGTGGAGTTGGTATGTAGCCTCTGTGGGAGAATGAAAGGAGCGGGTGGTTGTTGAATTGGGACTTTCTAGAAAAATTCTGTTCAATATTTTATGGCAGCTTTTCTGCTAATCACTGATCATGTTGATGATTGATTGGCTTAATTTACCATGCTGCCTTTACGTGTTGCAATTACTGTGCGAGGCTAAATTGACTAGTCTATAGTTTAACAACTTGAATTGAATCCTGCAGAAGTTTCGAGTTTGAATACATGCTTGACGAAAAAGAGATGTACACTATTTTGTTTCTTTGATTTGGTATGGTAGTATTGGGCAACAAGTACAACCCCGCCCCCCGAATTAAGAGAAATTCTGAGTTTTTAATTTTTATTTTTAGTTTTTTAATTTTTCAGATTTTATTAAAAAATATTAAAAATTTTAAAAATTATAAATTTCAGATTTTATTTTTAGTTTTCAGTATTTTTTCTATAAAATTTTAAAAATTAAAAAATTAAAAATAAAAATTGATACTAAATATGCCTAAGATCTCAATTGCCCGTAAGAAGGTACAGTGACTCATTTATTAACCATTAATGGCTTAATGCTATGTACAAAACTTGAGCCTTCAATGGCTATTAAAAACATCGCATGCTCTTTGGAGGCTTCAACTTTGTTATATATAGAATCTCTTTTGTTAATTTTTCTTGATGCTTCTGATAAGCACGATTGAAAATATGTGCATTAATGTAATTTTTGTTATATAGAATCTCTTTTGATAATATTTTGTTAATCTGTTGTTTTGATTTCCAGTCATAGATAGATATCTATACACCTTGTCTTACATAAAGATATAGATTTGGTTATCACACTGCAAACAATTTTGATATCTATAGAAGAGGTGTATAAAAAATGGGTTGAGTTGGAAGAATTTGGACCAAATTTTCATATTGGGCCAATTTTTAGAATTTGAACCTGATCCAACGATAACCATAGCAATGATTTAGTCAATTTAGTCAATATGACTTTAAACAACCTATGAAGATTTTAATATTATACATAATATAAAGTCATAAAATTTTATAAGTAAGAAATAAAATTCAAAAGATATTTTACAATAAATATTTCGAATAAAACCATATAACTATAAAAATAACATGTAATCTAAAATATCTTAATTAAATTATAAAATTTTATAATTTATAATTAACTATTGAAAAAATAACTCCAAAAGAATTGCTTGTCTAGAGTCAATCAACCTAAGCATCTGGAACCTAGTCTAAAAATGCATCGTGTCAAATTTAAGAACCTAATTTTGACCTAATAAGCTTCAAGTCATTTTGGATTAGCAGGTCAATACTCAAATTAGGTCATAAAAATCCCTAATTCGTAGAGAGAGGCGCTCAAAATATTTGAAGCCATCGGCTGAGGCCTCATGCCTTGTGACGTTCATGATTTTTTAGATAGTTTTAACGTTACTTTATATATTTTTATTAGTAATGTGATATGTAATAATGGTGGAATTAAATGACGATCTACTTATTCAAATGTTATCAATCATATTATATCATTTTAGCATTCATTTTCTAAAAAATTATGGATGATTAGTATTTTCCTTTTAATAAATTGTTTTAGCATATAAATATTAATTACTATTAATTAATTTTTAATTTTAATCATCTCTATATAATTATACAAGTCTAAATTTACTCATCTCACTCTTATATATTTCATGTGCCTATATGTATAAATGCATGCACTCTCTTTCTCTCTCCATAGTTGTGTTCAACTCATATTCATTAATCTTTAAAAATGAAGGATTACGCAACACAAAAAAAAAAAAATCTTTATAGATATTTTTATGGAATTTCTAGAATTTTAAAGATATTTGTTTTTCTTTTTGTAAATATATAAGGTAGCAGGATATTTCTACTGAAGAGATGTATTAGTATAAATAGGATTGTTTTATTCGGTCGATACATAGAATAACTTGTAATATATACAAAACTTACTAAGAAACTCTTAAATACAACTTCTCTTTTTTTTCCCTTTCAATTGTAAATAAAACTAACAAGTATAAATAAATAAATATTTTACAAACAACTTATAATTATTAAATTTATCTATTTTTAAATATGTAATTATTTATTTTCAAAAATTAATAATTTAATTAAAATATAAATAAATATTAGTTTAGTAATTAACATTTTATTTATAAATAAGTGATTTAATTTAAATAACCCAAACAATGTAGGATAAAAAAACTTGTTATGTGATAAAAACTTTACATTCATAAAAAAAAAATTGTATAAAGTACTGATTTATATGAATATGAGCAGAAATATAAATTTATTGTCGTAAATTTTGTGTTGAATTGTGAAACTAGAAAAATTATTGTACGTATTTTGTTTAACCAAAGATTTCCTTGTTTGTTAGGCTGTTATTGATTGGAAGTTTTATACTTCAAAAGAATGCATTAAATTATAATTTTATGAATAAAAACCTACAAATCTATTATCTTATGTTGTTAATAAAAAATTAAATTCAATACACTTTTACACATTTTATTTGGCACATTAATCAGGATCCCATCACCGTTGATGCTGTATAAATGGCCACCCAATATCTACGGATATTTAACTTTTTTTTTCTTTCTATTATTCGACTTTAGACTTTGTTAGCTTTCATAATTATATAGTGGGTGAATTCGGCTAGCAAATTTTGAAAATTTGAATCAACTTAACATATTAGATAATAGGGCAATAATTTTCAGAGATCTTCCATGAGGTGTTTCGTAATTTTACTTAGCTCTTCTAGATTTTGAAAAAATCATCTACCTCCCTTAATTGATTTTAAATCGTTAAAATTAGACACTCCTGTAGCAAGGTTTAGTTATCTTGTAACTGTAATCGTCCTACAGGTTACTCTTTGAAATTTTGGTTTTGAAAGCGTTTCTCCTCTTGGTCTCAAGCAGCAACCACACCCCACAAGAGTTTGATACAATGGAAAACTGTTTGAGCACAATACTGGATAAACCTGGTCCTTAGCCTCCCCTTTGCCAACTATGCAGCACGTTTCTTCACGTTCCTTGTGGTTTTAGAAAACAATAGTTATATGGTTTTATTCGAAGAAACGTGTTATTTTAGAAAACAATAGCTTGATTTGAACAACCTATTGTAGTGTTCCTCGCATTCCACTACAAACCTTGATCATCGTATGCCTCACCATAGCTACTGTGAGACCCGATTCATCGCTGAATATTGTTAGTTTTCAAGGGATTGAGTTCTCTTGCAGATGAAAATGGAGGGAAGATTCTATGCAGTTCTTTAAGAGCTAATAATTGGGGAATGAAATTTAGTTGTTAGGTTAGGTTTGATTGGGTTTTGGGATTGATGGGTGGGTGTTGGGTTTTGAGAATTTGTAGTTGGCAGAGGGAAGGAGAGAGGAAGAGAACAGAGGTGAAAAAGTGAAGCAAAAGAAGAGGATGAGGGCGATGTCGAGGTGAGTAGTGGTGGCTGTGGTGATAGGGGTAGAGATGGGTAATTTTGACGGTTTAATTGATTTGTTTAGTTTTATAAACTGAAAAAATAAGGACATTTGTGTAATCGTAATTATTTTAAATTAATTATGAAAGATGTTAGGGAGTTTCTATAATTTGCCATAGATAATAATCCCTTCTTTGCATGTTATATGTCCAATTTTTTTTGTTTCACCTCATTTGTTCAGTTGCTAAATCAATACAACATTAATTTTTTTGTAACTAGTTATACCCTTATTATAATTAAAGGTAACCTATTTATGTTTGTTTTTTCAAAAGAATGATTATACTTGTTAAATAGGGATAATCTTGTCAATTAATACACTTTTATATTATTATCAACATTCATTTATTGCTTTTTTAACGTGTGATTTTTTTGACAAAGCATACACTTTGTAATTAACATGGAGGGAGTATATAATTGGATGTCTCTTTGTGATTAACAACCTATTATATACTGGTCTTAAAGAATCACATTTAATTTTAAATTTTGTTGATGTTGAACACGTTATACACATCCAAGTTCCAATTTCAACCATTGGCAAGTTGTTGTAAACAATAGTACAGGACAGTAACAAATTTAAACTAGCCCAAGGGAAACCTTGGGTATTAAACGACAAATAGCATAAAAAGAAGTAGGACAGCCCATTGATGTACCTTTGGAGGCCCACGGTCAGAAATCGACACCCAATGCAGCTTATTTATTGGCCCTTTTTAAGGCCTAAAATTAATTACACATATTTGGTTGTGTGCATTGACAATGAGATTTGGGGCTCAAGAACCCAAAAAATGCGATCATTAATGAGAGTGGCTAACAAAACAAAGACATAATGGATTCACCACTAGCAGACATTCTTTAATTTGATTTCCATTTGAGGCAAATTGGCACACACCCTACACTGCCTTTGCTGTTTAATCTGTCTCCAAAGTGAAAGTGACGTCCTAGATTGCCACAAAACAAAACTCTACTCGATATAGATGGTAGTGTGTGGTGTGTTTTCCCTCATGTGTGTGATGTTACATTCCTATCGTAGCTCAGATATATCAGTGTAATTAGGTGAAGATGCATTAGCTATATGCAGTGCCCACAAGGCCACAACTAATAGAAAGATAGAAATGTTTTGGTTTTATATTCTTTCTGCAAGCCCTCTTAACAGTTTTCCCCAGACTTTCTCATTCCACTGTGCCTTCTTTTTCATTTCAGTTTTTGAGCAGGACCCATTCCTTTGACACAGACTTTACTCTCCCAAATTGATGTTTCAATCTCATTGGCAGTGTATAATGGAATGGGAAGTGTACGTCTCGAGCCTCTGACAAACACAACACATGACCAATCCTTCCACTACTTCCTCTTCATTATACGTGTATTTTTTATTTATTTTAAAGGTTGTGGCCAAGGAAATTTATTAAATTTCTATCAAAGATTAAATTCTCATATTGTTCAATTGTTTCCATTAGTTTGTTGAAGCGGCAGTACAGTCCCCTCAGAACCCAGCATATCTTTGCTTGTCATTGATATATGTACATGAACAGTCCAAGATCCTTCCCAGCAACTACTATTCTGTGATCTCTCAATTTTTTAAGTATACAGCAAAGACAAGCAACATGATCTCACACTCTGTGACAATGCTTGATGTTAAGCGGTGTGTTTGATTATCTCCTTTACTGCTTGTTCAAATATAATGAGAATACAATGATAGATATGAATTTGGTTAATAAGACAATCTTAATCTCCTTAGGATTCACAGATTAAACAATAGTATGTTTTGTCTCTGGTGTAGGCCAACAGCAAACAAAACCGACAAACCAATCGTTTTTCTTTCCTCATTGGAGGCCTACCTTAATTGACTTTTAAATTTTTGTTGTGTATTAATTGGCATGTGACAACCTTGCTAGCATATTACTAATCGAAGAATTCATGGCATAAGAAATACCCATCTGAAAACAATTCAATGCATTTTCAGCAGCTACTGGATAATAATTGACTAATTGTTCATGTAATCCTGTGTAACTCATGAAGCAAGAGACAAAAATATTGATATTCAGTCATATCTGCATCTTGGTTTTCCAGCTTGGTAATGCTTAATTAAAACAGGTGGATTCATATAGGACATGCGGAAATAGAAATAGTTGCATCATGTGAATCCCCTTTTGTCTCAGGAGAGTAGTAGATTATTCTTACAGAAACAAGGTCACAAGGTCAACATTGCACCTTTCACTGAATATCTTTTTTCCCCTTTTTAGCTTTGAGGAAAAAATTAAAAACAAGAAATAGGGAAGTGGAGACTGAAGAGAAACTAAAACCCATTAAGAAAATTAAATATTACCCAAATACCTTCTCAGCAAGGTATCGTAATTCGCGTCGGGAAAATATCACGCCTGAACTTAATTTAGTTTTTTACCAAATTCAATACTACTTTCAAAATTAAATTAAAGGCTGAAAAAATTTGTTTTAAAATAACCTTAATATTTGGGTTGACTCGTTATAAGAGTAAAGTTTTCCTTTTTCTCAAAACTACAAATCCTAGAATTTATTTGAAAAGAACCAATGTTTAGCCCAATGAAACAATTATCATTGGTTTAATATCTATTCCCATGGTAGATAGAATATAAGCGTTGGATTATCATCGAGGTAAAATATTGCTAGTAGCTACAAATTGACAAATTCAATTCCTAGTTGCCATTGAAAGTGTTTTCCCTTCGTTAATTTGGGCTACCACTTTAATCCAATTAAATGTCATTTTTCTTTTTTTGAAGGGTAAATCCAATTAAATCTTGTGTAAAGAAACCCACATTAAATCTGTTTTATGATCCGTGACCGTGACCATAAGCTTATCTATACATAACTCCGCTACAAATTTATCCATATTTTGTTACCTTAGTCAAATGCATGTCACGTGTTCAAGTTTAAAAACTAGTACAATATTAAAGTAAGAAGCGGATCTCAATCACCTTGTAGCCTTCCATCCCATGTGGAAAGTCTTCTAATGATAACCTACTAATTTCAATGGAAAGAGAAAAGTACCTCTTGATATTCATTTTCTCCTTTTTTAATTTTTATTTTTCTTGGGGCTTTAGAAAACAAGCTATCTTTTTGTATTCTTTTGGCGCATCCAAGTGAAAAGAATTTCAAAAGGTCCAATTCGACTAACTGCACGAGAGAGTAAGACACAGCTTTTGTGTGTTTCAAGCACCTTTCCATCATTCAAATCAAAACAAAGCATCCCATCGCCATCTTTTTCAAGCTTCAGTCTCACAAGTCCTACCTAGAGGACACATCCAAGGCCCCTCTCTTGTTTCCCCATTCCCACTGAGCAATCTTTTCCAGAAAGACAATTAAAAAAAAATAATTAAAGCTGGTGGCACTCCCATAAACAAGACAAGTGCTCTTTTTTTATGCCCTTTTCACAATTTTACCACCACTTTTGCAAATACAGTTCTTTGTCAGCATATCCATAAGTAGAATTAACCCATTCTTGAAGAAAAACAATAACAAATTAAAAGAGACATGAAGAAGATTCAGTTCAGTCTCAGTTTGTTAAGAGACAAATGTCTATCAAGAAAAATAGAAATACATAAGGGGAAAAAAAGCAACTTAATAAAAGATGGAATATTATACATGCAAACTAATTAAGTTAGAAGAACTAAACTAACTTCCTTAGAAACTAATTTGCACTAATAACAGAGAGAAACAAGATAAGCTAACATGCATGATGACCCTTCTCTTTCTCTCCCTCTTATTTTTTCTTTTTCTAATATAATATTATTATTATCAAAGCCAGTCAGAAAACAAAGCTTCCCAAATCTCGGTGAAAACTTCAACAATGATCTTATGATGATGATACGAATTCAGAGAGAGAAAACACTGCAAGAGATTCTCCAAACCACTTGGGGAAAATATCTGCTTCTCAACGATCATCTCCACCATGGAGGTCCTAAAATCATTGTAAGGATCACTCGATCGCTTCACCACAGCGAACGTGTCCTTCACCTTCCCCTGCAGCGGCATCACGACTCCCATTTCGGAGCTCCGATGATCCTTCCGGTCACCGCCGTGAGTTTTCCGGCGAGAACGGTGCCGGCGGCGAGACCTTGAGGAATCGGAAGAGAGGCTCTTGGAGGAGAAAAGGGTGTCCGTTTCGTCGTCTTCGTCGCTGCTATACCACCAATACCCTCCAAAGTTGGTGTCTTTAGCGCAAGAGTTAAATGGGAAAATGTCTCTTTTCTTCTGGATATTCACCACCTTCTTCTTCTTCTTCTTTTTCTTCTTCCTCATATTCCTCACGTCTGAGTTGTTTGTTTTGTCGTAGAAACCCAACTCGTGTTCGTGGATTGTGTTGAGGGGTATGTTTGGGGATGCCGGGGGCACAACCTGCCGTCGAGGTGGTGGTTGTTGTTGTTATTGTTGTTGGAGACAAAGGGTGATGACCACTCTGAAACCTTACAGCGTCTTGGGAGTGAATCCTTAAACGACGACATGATGCAGTTGTCGTCGATGGTTTCGGATGTTTGCGGTCTGCAAATGGAGGGAAAGGGTCTTGGTTTGGGTGAAGGTGGCTCCATGAGGTGGAAGCCGTGGTAGTGAGGGGGGGCGAACACTGCTTTTTCCATCACGTCGGTGATGTTTCGGGTCCGGCACGACCCGAATGATGACCGGAACATGCGAGAGATTCGCATTTTGAGCTGGTTTTCCATGGCAGCAGACAGTGATGAGTGATGAATGAATGCAGAGTGATAATAATGGTTTTAGAGAGAGAGAGAGAGAGAGAGAGAGAGAGGGAAGAGTGAGAGGTGTTTGAAGAAGGGTAATGCGGAGGCAGAGATATAAATGCATGAGAAACCGAAAGAGGAAGTCGTATTAAGAATGGTTTTAAACGTTTTTTTTTTAAAAAAAAGATAACAATAAGCAGGGATAGCAAGGGCGCGTTGCGTTGGGTTTTTACTCTAGCAGATAATATAAATCTCAACTTGGGTTTTATAAATTTAAATTTGCATTCATCTTGTCCTACTATTTTTTTTAAACCTGTAAAATTATTTTAAAATCTAAAAAATTAAATATATATATATAATACAATCAATGTTAATATTTAAATTCTGAAATAGTAATCATCTGTATAAAAAAATAACAGAATATCCTTAATAGAAAAATAACTAAATTCCAAATAAATTTAAACACAATATAAGGTGGTTAACCTCGTCAATATGGACAAAACCAGCTCTATATCTGCATCCACCCATCCAGTGCGAGGGTTTTAAACCCAACCCAAGCGGGATGGGTTCCTCGTGGACGGGTTGTAATTGTGATCCCTGGTGCAACTCTATGCTGTGTTTCTCGTCCACTTCTCTTTCCTGATTGTCTAGTGATTGGATCAATGGGACAATTTTGACTAGTGCAGAAAACACTTGTAACAGTACTAATTGACCTACCGTGGTCACCGGGTTTACTTTCTTTTCTGAAATTACAAATAAAATGCAGTACATGCACAATGTATTTAAGCTTGTGTTTTATTTCATAAATTTTTGTTGGTGAGATTTCATTTCGTAATTTGATTTGCTTTACTGCACTATAGTATTTGTTGCATTCAATTTTTCACTCATTTACTCATTTCAACTACTTGAGGTGTAAATTACTTTGGGGTGTAAAGTTTTCCCTTTGTCCTTTTTTATTTTTTTTTTGGCTCTAAAACTTCAAATGGGGTAGGAGTGAAACTCTGAAAAGCCAAAAACTAGCTGGATAAGTACCAACACCAGGGCATGGGAGAAGCTTACTAGACAAGCACAATTCTCACTCGTTCACACAAGTGAAAAAAAATTTGTCACTTGCGCACCAAGTTAAAAAAGGCTTCAGACTAGAAATGGCATCATGACCAATGCCTTTTGTTTCCGAGAAGTTGAGTTGGGGTATGTTTAGATAATACCGAGATTAGTATTATGAAAAGGAAGGTGCTTGCTCCTAGTACTTGACGTGAAAATTAGTGGAATTGCATGTCTATTATAATATTAATTGACTGATTATACTAATTAAGTAAAAGGGAAGTACCAACTGCAGCGTATGTTTGCTGTGGGACATATGTAGTGCTAGGGGACCAGCGTTCAGTATCAAGGACGTTAATTGGACTAGTTGAAGGCGCTTAATGGTGTTTGAAATTCAAACAGTAGTAGATAAAAAAGAAGCTTGATTGTACCACCTAGCAATACACAATAAGGAGAATAAAATAAAATAAAGTGCTACATTAGCGTAGCCTTTTCAACAACAGTTTAAGAATCTCTACCTAAACTTGATTTCTTCTATATCCCGTGACAGTAACATCAAAGATTTACCTTGAAACAAATACAAGAGAGTTACTTCTCTTTTTTTAACTGTGTGTGTGGAAAGTATATATATATCATGAATTCAACAAAGTTGAAATACTCTCACAAGTGCAGTTATTTTTCTGTGTTTTCCTGTTCCTAATACAAACTCAAATCAGGAAGCATTGAAAGCTTTCCAAAAACTTCTCTGGTTAGATTTCAGTTGATCGTTCACACCTAGCTGCACAGTGACAGTAAAACAGCAAGCTAAATTCCTTAAAGGCAAGCCCATCTAAGAGGGTTTTAATTAGTCTTTGATTATTAACTAGTCTATGATTATATATTAATGAAGGTCACGGAAAAGTATATATTCACACGAGATATAATGTCTGTAGGTACTAAGTAGCATTATAAGTTACTGTATAAATTATTTCCTGTCTGCCTCTTCCACACAAACACAATCCCCTCCTCCCCTCCTCGCAAAGAAAAAGAAAAGTTGCTAGAATCCCATTTTATTATATTAACTAGATTGGTTATTACCCATTTTCTTGCAGTGGGCTCATCTTGCAAGCTCAACCACCTTCAGAATATGCTTCAGGAATAGAAAGACAATCAGGCTTGTTGCTAACATATGGAAATGGAAGGGTCTCTCATGGGGCAGTAGCTAATACTACCTAGTACCTGTATTTATAGCACTCAGCTGATGAGGGAACTGAGCATGCTGTATAACTAATTGTTCAAAAGGGACCCTTGACCAAATCATTTGAATCAAAATGGCAGGTAGTTTCCATTTCACTTTCGGGGTTTCTGCTCTGCATATTTCAATTATTGCAACCAGTAAACATTATCCCTAAACCAAGAAAATAGACTTCAATAATACATGAACTAGTGAGGGATCAACCTAGACTATCATCTATTATCTATTATTTTCCCAGTTGATTTTCACCCTTCCGTTTTTATTTTTCAATTTCATTGAAAGGCTTGAAAGAAGGGGATAAAAAGGGGGAGGGAGCTCCTACATATATTTCTTATTTCTTTGAATTTACAAAGCTACAAAAAATTTGAGAGACAGAGAGAGAGACGGAAGAAAAAATTAATTGATTTTCGATATTTGAGGTACTCTAGTGGAGGACAAAGGTAATATTGTGACCTTTTCCTTGTTCCCATCTAGATGGATATTACTTGGTGACTTTGTCCACATGCTCGTGTCTTGCTCCTCTAGTCCGGTGGTTAGAAGACAAGATTAGAGGTTTGAAGTCTTTGGCTACACCACCAAGTTGAGTATAAGCAAGCACTACACTTCACTTCCCCAAAAATCAAAGGGTAATTACCCCTTTAATTACCCTTCAGCTGCCTTTATCTCATTTAAACTCTAGCACTAAAAAAAGTCTCCCGGAATCATGAGGTCAAGGCCTTTTCTCTCTGAAGAGCATCTCAAAGTCTTGGAAGCTTCCAAACGCATAAGGACACATGGAAGAGAGCGACACTTACACTTTACTTCAAATGCCCCACCAAGGGGTAAGAGACAGTATGGGAATAGGATAGTAATAGTTACAGGGTCAGCTTTTCAAATTCAGATGAGCTCGATGACAAGAAACCATTGCATTTACATGGATCTCTTGACGGTGTTGCTCTGATTTGCCCACCTTATGATTATATAAAAGGCTCTCTCTGAAAATCTCAGACCCCCATTTTTTGTTAGCTTATGGTTTGTCAATGGAAAGCAAGGGGAGGTGTTGGTGTTTGACATTTGGATCATGACGTATGGTCCTCATGTAGCTTATTTTCTTTATTTTATTTTCTCTCTTTATGCACAATTTCGTTAGCTTGTTCTTTATACTGGATGTACATACATAGCACATAGCATAAATCCTTCAAATCCCACACGTACTAATATGATTGGCACACCGGTGATATATATGTACAAATGATTAGGTAAGTATTTCAAATCCATAACGTTATGTTAGTATCAAACATATCACTGTTGCGGTATCAGACAAGGGCATCGCACCAAAATGACACCGGGGAAAAAATTGGGCACTCTTATATGCTTCAAATAGTTGATTCAGACACATATGGTGATTTCAGTTTGAAAAAGTGATATTTTAGTGAACATTACATTTAGGAAATACAAAATTAAAATTCACACATTTTTAAACTGAAATTATCACATGATCAGTTTAGTTTTCTATATATATACACCATGTACCAAGAAAAGAACATTTCTCAGAATAATAATGTGTTTAAAGTTTTGAATTGAAACCAGCAGCAAGCAATCAGAGCAGCAGATATACAACTGAAGTGACTGCGGGCTCTAAGGCTTTTCACAGATAGTACGAAGGAGTGATTTCAAGTCCTAGCAGAAGCCAAAAAATCTACATTTTGAGTGACTGCACAACGTAAAAAGTGACTGGAAAATATGAATTTCGTACTGCATTTGCCATATGACTTGCATTAATAATGTCAACCGGAACCCCATATGTTGTGTAATGTGTACTTGTGATGTGAGGAGCAGAGCACCCAATTTGATCAATGATTCAGTACCCGTGACTAAAAGTATAGTTGTCTTTTTATCCACACACAAGGCAAATACCGAATTTCTTTTTGACTTCTCCTGTGTAATTGTAAGTAGAATAACAGAAGAAATTACTGGTGAATAACAACTCAAGAAGGGTGCTGGTCCAGTAGGGACTAGGGACCAACCAAGTCCATGGAAATGGTAAATGAGTCATGGATGGCTTTGTTCTCGGAGCATGGAGAAATTAACAGGCCAGCTTAGGACTTGTTATTTTTCGCGGAATTATGGGCCATCTGAATTGGCCTCTTAACGAGAGTCACCTAAGAATTTCTCCCTCAGGCCATGCAAGGAAGCATTTAATTTCTGATTGTTGAAAAGGTTTTCAGAATCTTCTGCCATTACGTTGTCAAGGACTGGTGCTAACTTTGGGATAACATTTTTTTTCTGGTGCTGTTGAGACCCAGCATTTGGTATTGAAATCGAAAAAAATTGTGACATGCTTCTTTGCTTCTTTGTGGATTTATTGCGGTTCGTTATATTCGTTCTCAAAGAACTTTCAAACATGGTGTGGTGATAGTGAAAGTGAAAGTGAATTGTGAGACGAATTATTATTGGATTTGTATTTTAGAACTAGTCTTTCCAAAAGGTTGCACTTAAGGACAAAAGATATTTGTCATTTAGTGGCGCTCTCCACTTAATCACTATTTTCGTTAAAAATTATATGAATACTAATTAAGATAATAAACGAAATATATAAATATGATTGGCGCCGTTGGTGCAATAGAATCAACGTTACTTTATGGTTGAGTTTTGCCGAAGGCTTTGCTGGTTTAAATTAAAGCAATAGGATTTTGATATGTGAGGATTTCGCTTTAGATAATAAAATAAGTAATTTTATCAGTAGATTAATAGAGTGAAAATGACTCTATTTTTGCTTTTATTGATCCAAAATGAAATATGCTTACTTTAATCTCACTTTAGATGATCCAAAGTCTCACATGTTGATTAGGCACATAGTTAAAGGCTCCATTTGATATATAGTATAAGACTTGATAGTATTAGCTAATATTATAAAATAAATTTTTATCAAGTGTCACATATGATAGTATAGTATTATACGATTAAATTTTTTTATCTTATAACTATAATATTAAGTTATCAGGTCCAAAAAGATTTGATAACACCTTATAGTATTATATTACAGTTAATCTCAAAATAATCTTAACTTATTCTTCTACGCCAACGTCTCACCTCTACCCATTGTCAATAGTAGCCCGCCACCCACTGGTCGCGTCCACCCACCACTGGTTGCCGCAACCCGCCTTTTGCTGCCTATCATCCCAGTTACCATTTGCTATCTTCTCGCCCGCTTCGCTGGTAGTTCAACTGTTCCTCAAGTCATGTGACAAATAATGGATAGTATAAAAACTTATATAATAGATTTCTTATACTATCCTATTAGCTTTGTATTGTCATCTAATCCTATAAGCCTTATCTTATCGTTTCCAATGTATCAAGCAGGGCCAAAGATAGATACCAAGGTTGGAACAACTCTTATTGAGCTAGCTAGCTTCTCGGAGGAGTTGAGTCTCTAATTCTAAAACTTTGCCGTATTCATTTGCTAGCATAATTTCGTAAATTTGTTTACCTTAATTCCGATACAATCAGGTATGCAATTGCGACCAAAGATAAACTATCGGGTAGAAAAAGCAAGATACACACACCAATACCCTAGTGTTCAGCTAGCAATATAATCCATCCCCTAAACAACTCCCATTTCGGTGCCCCTTTCATCATGACTCTGTTTCCTATCATTATTATCCTCAAAGAGTGTTTCCATTTCTTCTAGGCTCTTGCCTTTGGTCTCTGGCATAAATACATAAAAGAAAGCTGTAGCCACTACCATGATCCCAGCCAGCACAAAGAACATCCCTCCAAATGTTATCTTCTTGGAAATGGTCAAGAACGTCATGGACACCACCCCACTCACCAACCGGTTCACCGAAATTGCAAGGCTTGAGCCTTGGGCCCGAAGCCTCATGGGAAATATCTCAGACGAGTACACCCACGTAATGGGCCCAAGCCCAATAGAAAAGAACGAAACATCCGCACACACAGCCACCACACACAACACAATAGCCCAAACAGGCCTCCTAGCTGACTCCTCAAGAAACTTTGAGCCAAGGCCCAACCCAGACAAGGACACCGCCATCCCAAATGAGCCCAGCAACAAAAGGGGCCGCCTCCCAAACTTGTCCAAGTAGAGTGCAGAAAGCAAAACGAAGGAACTCTTGGCCAACCCCATGATCACATTAACCCCAAACAGCTGTTTCTTGCTGTGAATCCCGGCGGCCTTGAAGACCTCCGGGAGGTAATAGATGACGGCGTCGTTGCCGGAGGCTTGCATGAAGAAGTTGATCCCTATGGCAGAAAAAAGCATCCGCCGAATGGGCCTGGAGGGCCTCAGCAATAATTCCTTCCAAACACCCTGGCCACGCCAATCGCTGGTCGTGGCCCCATGGGCCAGTATTGGGCTTCCACTTGGGCTTGTGACCAAAGAAGCAGCTTTGGTTATTTCCTGAAGCCTTAATTCAGCTTCCTCAGGATTGGTTGAGGTTTTAAGCAGAACCCGCTTTGCGTCAGCTACCCTTCCTTTCATGGCCAGCCAACGAGGGGACTCGGGCATGGCTATGACACCAATAGCAATAGCAATTGCGGGCACGGCTGCCAGGCCCAACATGAGCCTCCAGCCCAAGTTCCGAGGGAGGCCCGTTAGAGAATAGTTGATGACGTAGCCGATGAGGATGCCAAGTGTGATGAAGAATTCAGGGAGGGAAGTGAGGAAGCCACGGGTCATGGCAGGGGATAGCTCTGCGGTGTAAACGGGTGCAATCATGAGGGCGTAGCCAACGCCAATCCCAGCGACTATTCTGCCAGCCAAGATGAAGTGGAAGGAGGGTGCGAGGCCCATCAGGAGTGCGCCAACGAGGAACGTGGATGCGGCCAACACTATTGTGTAGCGCCTTCCAATCCAATCCGAGGTCTTGCCAGAGGCCAATGAACCGACTAGGGAGAACACGTTGAGGGTGCCCACCAGCACTTCCTCTTGCACCCATGAGATTTTCAGGTTTTCCCTTATCAACATCGCTGCCCCACTCATCACCCCGATATCTGCATGCATATCATCATAACACAATTAATTAATTAATTACTTGTATACCAGTTCAACTCCTAACCAAGTTTTAAGGTGATGCCCTTTTTTCAAGGGGGGTATATTTGGCAAATTTTATATAGTGGATTCTTGTTTTTCTCCTGCCCCATGATGACGGAGGGGAATAAGCCCCACAGAAAGAAAATTGTGACAAAAATAAATAAATAAATAAATAAATCAAATTTTGGCATATTGAGTACTCACCATAGCCTAGGAGAATGGAGTTTGTGGAAGCGAGAATAGCACAAAGGAGTGTGAACCTGTTGAGGCGAGTCTTGGTGGTATTGGTATGGCCAGAGCCAGAAGCACCTGATGATGCTGATGTAGAATCTGGTTTGGTTTCCAATTCCACATTGCTTTCCATGCTATTATTATTATTTTTTCTTGTGGGCAGTGGCAAGTTGTGAAGGAGGGTGGAGTGGCTTATGAATTTGATAATTAAGATAGGGGAGTAGGGTGTTTGGTGAGATGAAGATTGAGAGGATATGAAGAGCAATGGGAGTTTTTCTTTTGCTAATTGTAGTGTGCAGAGCCAGAGTGGGAGACAGTGTGCGTTTTTGGCGTTATTACCTACTTGGAAAGAGAGAAGGAGGAGTGAGTGAGCAGCAAGTTCAGATCACAAGATGGTTAAGGTAAACAAACAAAAAAGAATAATGCAAGGAAAAAGACAAAAAAGTGCTTCGTTGAAGCAATGAATGCATGATCCAATGAGGTGGCGAAAATGCATTCGGCCCCTTTTCCGTCCAAACACCCAACAGTAAACCCTGTTTTCTCGTTCCTGGTTTTAGTTACGTATGTGTCCTCGCTTTCCTTTTCAATTTCATAATTTGAGTGGAGGACATAAATTTAGGAACATACAATACAATAAGAGTGGGTCTGCGTAAAATTACGGATATTTTAACGAAAAATGAAGTTTCATTTTTAAAAAAAAAAATCTCAAATAGTTAAAAAATTACTTTTGATTGTTAATAATGTTAGACTCATCATATTTATAGTTTCTAACACTGGATAATCGATGTTGGCTGTCAATTTTCTTTTAATATCTAATAAAAAGTTGTTTTAACGTCTCTTTATCAGTTAGAGTTCATAATTTAAAATTAAATTTCACATAACTTTTGAAAAATCAAAGCATTAACAAGTGAATGTCATTTTTGTTATAAGAATAAAAAAAATAACATAATGAATGATGACTAATTTCTAGGAATCACATTAGATAAGAATAAATAACATCGTTTTGTTTGGGAAAAAAATTATTATTGTAAATTCATTGATCAGAGAAAGATAATAAGGCATTAAATGGATTTGGATCCTCTCCTTTTCACTTCAAATAGGAAATTGTCATATTCCCTTAATCTTTACTATTCATTACTCCCACACACAAATCAAAAGGTTCACATTTAAACCTCATCACTTAAATAAAAAAATATTAGATCTATTTTTTAAGGGTATTTCCATTATTCTATAAAATTAATAGATATCGGATCTTTTAGATAACTTTTGCCGAAAGTTTATACGTGTTTTTAACTAAATTAATTAATATTTTAAATACTCATGATTAAATCACAACCCTTGAATTCAAAAGAGTATCGGTCTTGGAATACCAAAATAAAACTTTTTTTTAAATAAAAAAAATACAAAATCAAACCATGGAGGCACTAACCATCCAATAGCCTGCCCTCCCCAAGAACAAATGCAAGAGTCACAAAGCCCCATAGATATGAGCAATTCTCATAATGTGATGTTTGTGTGGTTGCTTTGTTGCTTTCGCCACTAATGGAGGCAATTATTGGATGAATAATGTCTATGGGTGAAACCCAACAGAAGTGCTTATTATTGGTTATCGTTACATGTGAATGAGTTCTGTAACCCTGTGTATGCGATTATCGCACAGAAAAAAAAAGGGAGCTGTACTGTTGCTATATATTGATCATATATTGATTTTGTGATTCCATCGCCCATTTGGAATGGCACAGGATCATGGGCAGCGGAAACCATAATCCTTGTTGGTGGAAACGCAAAGGGTCAATTGATTTTGTATTGCTTTTTATTTTTTAGAAAAAAGATCTGATATTTTTTTTATTTAAGTGATGAGGTGTTTAAATGTGGGCCTTTGATTTGTGTGCGGGAGCAATGAATGGCGAAAATTAACTGAACAGGACAATTTCCTGTTTGAAGTGAAAAGGAGAGTATCTAAATGAAATACATTGATTTGTTAATGTATTTTTTCGTCTAAAATGACAATTATTTTGAAATCGGTGGAGTTGTTAGTTGTCATTAAAGTGAAAGGGAGATGGGTGTTGCAATCTTTATCTTCTTTAGTGTAGTCAAGAGTCAAAAACTGACGAAACCATGGTGTTAGTACTATGCTTTACACAGCCACTCAGAATTTGCTGAGCAAACCACACTCATGGTCATAGGTTTTATGGATACACAGTCACACAGATTTCGCGTAGCACAATAACTGCATTGGCCATGGCATGTAAACAAGGGCAGCCCCAAATTCGAAGCGACTCTTCCTGTGAAACACCTACTCCATCATGAGAGCATGTAAGTGTGCCTTCATTTACGTAATGTAATGGGAAGAAAATAAATTGGGAAATAAAATAAATAGTGGAATTCATTTGTTTTGTGAGTAAAGTGTTTAGTGTTTGAGAATATTGAGTGTTGAAATAGTAAAATTATTCTATTTATAACATGCAATGCACATGGTATCTAACTATCTATCTATATATAGTAAAATTCACTACACATATCATTAATGCTCACTCCACTTTCAATTATTACACAATTCTTTCTTTTGTAATTACAATTAAACTCAATTGACAATTATATATTATTCAAAGTATTAATATAATTATTTTGTAATTAATATAATTATATTGTTGCGTGTTGTTATAGTAATATATATGTATCATATCTATGTTTGAAATATCATCTATTGTAAATGGGAACATGAATATTATTTAACGTAGAGAAATTAATCTTAACTTATCAAAAGTATTATATTGAATATAATCAAAGATAGCTTGCGTGATTGATATACATATAACAATCATTTTTTTCTCAAATATATAGTATATGAAGGCTTGAATATCTTCATTTTGAAATAAACCATTTTCTACTTTAGTTCATCAAGTTATAAAATAATTTAATGACGTTAACTAATTCTTTCACGTAATATATTAATGTAACAAAAAAATTAATAATATATTAAATTGGTTTATATTCGTATATATTCTTATTTAAACTATGTTATTTTATCATTTTAATGCTTGAAACTAATTCTTTAACTTAAGTAATAATATATCTATTAATTTATATTCTTATACAATTTATGTTATTTAAGTTGACATTCTTTATCCTAATTCATGAAATTTTTAATTATGTCATTCAATTAAAAATATATTAAATTAATAGTTGGTTCTATTTCTCTTACGTTTAAAGTTAAATTTATTTACTATATTAAGTTATACTTTATATTCATAAAATTTTGAATTTTATTAATACAGTTAGATGAGTACTGTATTAAAAAAATTTACTTTCCTATTTTGATCTAATTTAACAATTGATTTAATTTAGATCCTCTTTTTGTATATATTATTTTATGTTTTTAACCTTTCATGTTATACATATTCTATTTGTTTATGTTTTAATACTAAACATTTAATCATGTAAAGTAGACAAAATAAAATTTACTGCATATTGCATTTTTTTCAATGTGTAATAAATATAAATATAAATATATTTATATTTATATTATATAATTTTTAATATTCTCTATTTTGTATATTAGAAAACTCAATAATCAATCATTTTATTAGATTGTGTGTATGCATTATCTATCACCAAAGTATCTATCAAAAAATTTGTTTATCACTAATGTAAGATGCTTTAATTTGTTCTCTCTTCATAATTTATTATATGGTTAATTGCATTTGTAATTATCATTACATGTGATTTATTGTATGTGTTTTTATTGTAACTGACATAACAATTAAAAAAGGAAGCCAAAAACTCTTCACATGATATAAATAACAAAAAAATAAAAATAAAAAACTAACCAAATCCTCTTCTTCATAAGGCATTATAATGAAAAATTGAAAATTGAAATACAATTTTTAAATTCTAATTTTGAGAATAATTGCACTAAAACTTTTAAAAATTATCTTCATTTTTAAAGTAATTAAATTAAATCTAAGAAGGAAGATAGTAACTTTATATTTAGTTATATACTTTACATCCATAAGAATATGAGTTTTATTAATAAAATTTTATTATCATAGCATTAAGAAAATTCAATTTCCTATTTTCGTGTAATTTAAAAAAACAACTTAGAATTTATTTTTATATATATTATTTGATGGTATAAAGTTTTAACACTATACATATTCTATTTTGTAAATTAAAAAACTACTAATATACAATTAAACATACAAAAATAAATGTAAATAAACAATAAAAAATAATAATTAATATAAAAACTAAAACTTAAAAAATGTAACTAAAGAATAAAGTAATTTACTCATAAACCTTAAAATATAACTAGATGCTAATGTAATTTATAAATGTGTTGTATAAAACTTATCAATTTATATTATTTTCTTCAACCTAAATTTTTTTTATTCGTGACAATTTTTGAATTAACCACAAATTAAGGGCACCAATGTACAATAATAAATATTTTTTAGTATCTTTTCGTTCAAAAAATTTTGTTTATGATACTTTTTTTTATATCACATTTAAATGATAGGCTTTGTCGCTTTTCAAATTTAAAAGCATTTACATACCGTTACTTCTCATAACATATTTGGAGGTTTATAATTTAGGAATTAGAATAATTTGTTAATTTTAAAACTGGAATACAATAAATTAATATGATTAAATTTAAGTATAGTTTTATTTATTTTAGTTTGAATGATTTATTGTAACGGCAAAATAGACAAATAAAAAAATTGCTAACTACGCAAACAAATAAGCAATGCATATCCCATCAATCATTTATTTGTTCCAATGCTCACTCCAAAATGAGCATCTATGCAAGAAGCCTTTCTTTAGATCCTATACATTTATCAAGTTTTGAGTTCAATATTCTTTATAGGTTATTCCCTCTTTTCTCTTTATGAGGTTTTATCTTTTGAATCAAATTTTGCTTCGATTTTATATGTTTGCTACATATTTTTTGGTTTTAATTAGGTATTTGTTCACATTGTCATACCCCACAAATTCTTGTCTCTTCCATGTTCGTCAACATAAGCTAAAGTTGGGACATATTGAGTAACTTTGAAACTAGGTAATATTTTCTTCCCTATTTTGAAGTATAAAGAGAGTTTTAAAATCTGTGCCTAAATGAAGAGGTTAATATTTTAAATTATAATATATTTAATGTTTACAATGAAGAATTGTATCAAACAACAATAACTCCTTTATTCAAAAATCTTTTCGGCCTTACAATCCATTTTGGCTCTAAACTAATTGGGCAAAACAATGTTGCTAGAATCACTTACTAGAACTACAAATTTTTTAGGTGACATAATCTTATATTATATTACAAGTTGCTTTGTTAATATCATTTGAGCTTTTCTATTATTTGGTTGAACATCTAACAATGAAAAAATATGTACTAATTGATATAATCAATAGATCATTCAAATGAATTGAATTTATTTAAGATACTATCCATCTGGCATGTGTTGCAAATTTAGATGTATGCTTTGAGGAATTTGTTTAACTATATCACCATCTACTTAAATAAATATTATCTTTGAATTCAAATCTAATGTTGGAATATATTCTCTTACTATGTATATTATGTCATTGTCAATATATTAGTATGTATATTTACTTTTATTTCATGAAATGTTTGTTAATGATAAACATTAATTTATTTACTAAAAATATATTATTTGTCTTAAAAATATGGAAAAGAGTACTTTTGAAAATAAAATTAAGAAATAAGAGCAGAAAATATTTTTAAAACTAAATTTTAGATTTTTTGCATTTTTTAAATATAGTTAGTAATGTAAAATATGTTATTTTCGTTAGGCAAAGACCACCAATCAATGTTATTGAAAAACTATATAAATTACTTCAATAATATTTCAGATGTATAATTGGCCAAAAAATATCTTAATCAAATAAAGAACACAATTAATATATATTATTTAGAAAACTTCATAATGAAAGGTAAGAAATTATATTGGTTCTTTTGTATAAATAAAATGATGAAACATTTAAAAAATAAATTTACTGTAATATTTTATCATTTTATATTGACTGTTAAATGTAATTTCTTATGTAAATAAGTTGCACATAGTTTTATATTAAGATATATCATTTAGTTATAATTATCAAAATTTAAATGTATTAAGATGAAATGACTTACATATGAGTTATGCATATATGTAATTTTAAATGGGTTTAATGCAGAAAGTTAAAGGATAATTGTCAAAATATAAATTGAGTTAAAAATTATTAACAAAAAGTATAAAAAGAACACGTGTTTTTTATGGTAATTAATTATATGTGTGTTTAATTGTGTCGCATAAAACTAACATAACATGATATATTGACTATTACACTTATGAATCGCAAAAATTACTATATATTAACCATTAAATGTATAACTTTTTGAAATCCATACCATTATAATAGAAATACATTATTATGCTAAAATTATTAATAATGAAGTTTTTCACAAACTTCTTCAATGACATTACATAAAATAATTTAAAAAATTCTATTATTATATTCTAATTAAAGACAATTATAAACTTTTATAATTAAACCCATGCATCGTGCGGGTATTATCTCTAGTTAAATATTAATGTTAGTATATCCATTGATCCATCGTTTTCTACCATGCATCCAATTGCGTGCCTTTCCAATCAGAACCATTAATGCGATTTATGTGCCAATCTCTTTAACAAAAACTGCTTTTCCACTATTTCCATCACTGAAAAGATGCTGAACTTTTGAGTTTGGACTGACGTTTTTGTCGGATCACCACATGAGTTCCTGCAGGAGTTATTTATTTATGGATTTAGTCGTTAAAAAAAAAAAAGGAAGCTTGACCATACATTTTATTTTGGTCTGTTCAATCAAAAGGCACACAGATCTATTTCTAATTGTAATTGCCCTCTTTTAAAATTGATAGTTGACTCTTTATTGTACGTTTAACTTTATCATTATTTGAATGATATTTAATTGTCTATACATTTAAAACATTTTATAATATATTTAACTATTTACTTATATAACTCTTTTTCAGCGTTTATAAAATGTCAAAGGATCGCTTAGGAACATATTCCAATTTAACTTCAATACTCTCCTACTAAAAAAAGAGTCAAAGCTCTTAATTGTGAGATCTTCTTATGACAGGGGGGAAATAGGTAAAACATTTCCCACTACCACTCAACAACTACCATTTTCCCATATCTATGGAGATCTGCAAATTTCTTATCGTGTAAAGTGTTTTACACTTCCAAATACTGGTAAGGATCAGAGAAATTTTCAGTTCTCATTATTCATTTTATTCAATTTCGTTAAGCGACAAAAATTCCCAACAGCAACCCAAATACGTGATCCATACAAGTGTGAGATGTCATTGCCATTTCCGATCTGCATTGACGTTTGAGATGAGTGAGGCTCGTATGCTGCAACTGAGTGGCACTAAGAGTATCTATGCAGCTTTAACAGAGAAAAGGCTAAGATTTATTTTTCGTTCACGCTCCTCTTACCTGTGACTTTGCATCTTTATTTTTTCTGACAATCTCCGGTGAATGACAACATCTTTGCGATGATGGAGGTTGGCCCTTCTCTTTCATTTTTTCTTCTCTGATGGGTTTTTATTATTTTCTTTGCCTACATTAATAGACGTTATCTTAATTTCAAAAAGGAAAAAAAAAGGTTATATATTACATTGAAAGACATAAAACAGGAATTGGTGTTTTCCTCCGATACCGTCATATTTTGTTTATATTCATATTTTTTCGCTGCTTTTTTATTTATATTCATTTGATAATTTCTTATAGAAACCAATTGAATTCACCATCCAAAGTATACAGAATCGATTTCTTCCCTGCAATAGGATCATGATGATTTTCGGCCTTGGTAATTGATTTAATGATTTGATTGCATGACTTGAATGATGACATTTCTTTTGCATTCAATTTTACATATTTAAATGTATTGCATTTTTACGTTTAAATTATTTAATTGTCTTGAATGAGATTTATTCCAATTTATGTCAATACAATTTACATTTTAAAACAATCAGTTATGACGATAAGAAAAAATGAGATTTATTATTGTCTCTTACAATTTATACTTGCCTTAATTACTATATTATGTGCAACAATTACAATAGAAGTTTAATCATGCCTTCAAATATGCTGTCATTATCGTAATGTTTGTGTTACGTGAATGTTACTAATTTTTATAACAGTATAATTAATTAATTGACTTGTAACTTATACATGAAATTATTCCATTTGAAGAATTTGAAAGGTTAACATCTTATAATATCATATATATACTATAATAATAATAATCATTTGAAGAAAATACTTGTAAAGCCAAATTTATAATGCCAAATTATTTATATTAACGGGCATATATATAATGCAATCACCGTAACTGAGATTTTCATTGTAAGTTGCTCTTAATTCTTAAACTTTACTTACACCGATTAGAGCTTTTAAATTTTGGAAAATGTAATATGTCATAATAACACGATATTTGACATTTCAATATTTGACGTTTCACAAAATCATTACCATTTATTGCATTTTCAATTTTATTAATACCAAGCAGCTATACATATTTAACTAATAAATTAAAATGATTTGTTATGGTATATTATGTCGTTTTGCTGCTCATAGAATAGAACCATTAGTCATTAATATGATACGATTCAATTTATACTGATACGACTCAAATTTAAAATTACTAGTCACTTATAATTGTCAATAATCCGTTATTTCCGTCGCATTTAGTTGTCATTAATTTCCATTCAAAGCCTAGCTATGGGTCATGCTCACCTTTGGTTGTAAACTGATATGATTTGGTGATTTTAATTATCATTTTTTATAAACGTGATTTTAATTGTCATTGTCATTGTCTATATTTGACATGATTTACCTTTTTTGTTTCGCTGCTATGACATGATTTACTTTTTGACGAAGTTTTAGAATAACATAACAACAAATAATAAAGTGACTTATATTTGATTTAATTAATTAATTTTAATTGCCCATAAACAGAGCTGATAATTGGATATTTTACTTGTTTTCTTTCATTTATGGATCGGGCTTTTAAAGAAAGAGAAATATAAATAATACCTATTAGCAAATAGTACGTGATTAATTTTAGAAAATGAATGCAATATTTCAAAGGAATATTCGATTGTGGCGTTGATAATTGATTTCTCACGTTTGAAATATGTACTATTCTTTTTATTGACAATGCCCCTTTATGCAAGCTAGCTTTCTGGTTGGCACACTCCGCTCCAGGTTTGTTTTCCTTCGTCCTTCTGTCCCTCTTTGGCTAGTTATTAGTAGCTATTCATTACATTAATGCTGTCAATTATGTTGATTGGCATGTTTATCTAATATTATTCATTATGTGATTTTGTTTATTGATATCAGTACTTATATACCACACAATATTCGATTATTTTATTGTCATAAATTTTTTCTATTTTGAAGGTGACAAGCAGAATGTAAAGTTTACCAATATTTAGAAAACTCTAAGCAAGTAACATTGAAAATGACAAGTAAACACCTAACAGAGATGGCCTCTATATTTACACCTCACAGAGGTGTCCTATTTGAAGGTTTTCAATCGTCACATCTATCATAGGTGACCATTGCATCTAATAGAGGTGACTCTCAAATTACACCCATCAGAGGTTCTAAAACTTTTCATTGACATTTATTGAAGATTTTTTAACACGGCACTTAACATAATTGCCTATTAGCACCTAACAGAGGTGCTTCCAATCAGTATTTGTTGAAAATTTCTAAGCATGACACCTAATAGAGGTGATCGTAAACACCTAACAGATGTGCTAAAACTTGTGATGGATATTCTAGAGATTTCTGAGCATAACACTTATAAAGGTGATCATAAGCATCTAAAGAAGTAACCCTTAAATTACACATAACAAAGGTGCTAAAACTTTCTATAGGCATTTGTTAAAGACTTCTGAGCATGACACTTAACAAAAGTAACCCTAAAATTACACCTAATAATGGTGTTAAAAAATTTTATCATCATATTTTTAGAAATTGCCAAACGGGTCACCTAACAAAGATGACCATCATTGTTACACTTAACATAGTTGCTAAAATTTCTAATAGTCTATATTTCTAAATTTGACACCTAACAAATGTGACTTTCATTTTTACACTTAACAAAGATACTAAAATTTCCGATCATCTATATTTTTTGAATGTGACACCTATCAGAGGTGATCATCGTTTTTACATTTAAACAAAGGTATTGAAAGTTTTGATCATCAATTTTACCATGGTGAATTCTTAAAAAGTTTCGACCGTTAGAAATATTATCAAGTTTACAAATATAAGTTCTTGGTGGTCAACGTGATAAAAGTGTTAACAACAGAAGTCCAATGGTCAATTCTTTGAATTTTGTGAGCACCAAAAATGCTTTTTTTCCCAGTGTCAAATGATTCTTTGAATTTGCCGACCGTCAATGATATGATTTCCCCAGATTATTAGTGATGTTGTCGATTGCTTGATTTATTTAAAATAGTTGCTATTGAATATTTTATAGTTAGTGCTAATTCAAGTATTACAACTTTTTTTTCAATGCTATATTGTCACGTAAGAAATCATTTTCCTTTCAACGCTATAATTCGACATTTTTCAAAAAGCACCTGAAACCTATTGACCATTGTTTTTAGACATAATAGAGGTGCATTTTTTGAAGATTTACAAATATGACACCTGATAAAGGTGATCGTCATTTTACACCTAACAGTCGTCCACTTTGCTAGATTTACGAGTGCACATATATATATATATATATATATATATATATATATATATATATATATATATATATCCGTCTCTTTTTACTTAACAGAGGTATTTAAAATGCTGATTGTCAATTTTGGAACAATTGCACACCTAAAAGAAGTGTTTAAATGTTAAAGAATATTACCAAAGTATTAAAAATTCATGCTTGTGCATTCTTTAATGTTTAAGCATAATACCAGATAGAAATTATCTTCATATTTTCACCTGACTATGAGGTCTTTATATGGCCGGTCGGTCATTTTGAATTTTGTTAGGAACAGAAGCTTTTATCTTAAAAAGACAAGATTTTGTGTTTTGAACACATGAAACTCACAACAAAATCATTAAAAAAAACCCTTTATTTATTTACTATTTTTTTTGTTTAATTATTATTACTGAACTAAGCAAGGATCCGCTTGCCTCGTCTTGAAGCAGAACGTCAATCTCTTCGAAGCTCTCGCCAAGATATAAAAGAATTAGTCAATAGGGTGCCAACCACCTACCCTTACAGAGTTTAGCTAGCCTTAAAAAATGAAATGGAAAAAAATGCCCCCAAATGTAGTTGCCTCTAGCAGCGTGTTTGGGTTGATGCTGGCAAGTTAAAATCACGTTCAAAAGCTTATCACCGTGAATTTATGCAAAGTTAACATGTGGTTGCTTCTAAAATCGATTCTAACTTCAAAATCAATTCCAACTAGAAGTAACAATTAGTTGCTTCTAGGAAATCAATTTCACAGTGATATTTTTCTAAATGTGAATTTTCAATTTTGTCCCTCATATAGGAGTGCATGTCATATCAAAATAAAGAAAGTATGAGTATCTTACCAATTTTAGTAATTATATATTTAAAAGTAATTCAACTAATGCTATTCAAATAATATTAATTTTGACAAAATCAATTCTCAAATTAAACTACTAAAGATAAATCACTTCACTCTAAAATCAATTTTATCCAAATCAATTCTACAAACTTAAAATCAAACATACACAATATTTAGGGTTTGAGAGTGGCAAATATATCATCTATAGATGTTAAAATGGACTCAACTTGTGAGGCTAATCCATTTAATTCGTCATTTTTTTGCGGGTTGGACTACACTTAAAGCCCAAAAAATATGGCCCACCTAACTTGACCCCGCCTAACTCAAGGTTTTGCCAGGGTCGAGCTCCTAGGTGAGCATTTTTTTTTTTAAGAAAAAAGTAGAATACTTGTGCTACTTTGAGACTAACGGTTCGTTTCAATACTATAACTTTTGATTTTTTAACTTTCTAAAGTTAAAAAGTTATATTTTTATTTTTTATCCTGTTTGGTTAAACAACTTATTACTTCTTTAAAAGTTATTTTTAGTACTTTTAGAAGTTAAAATATAGTTTTTAAGAAGCACTTTATAAAACACAAAAAGTAAGCACTTTTATTATTATATATTTGAATATAAAAAACTTATTTATAAGTTACTTTTCAAAAGTTATTTTTCTATAAGAACTTAAATAAGCTATTTATCCAAACGGGACCTAAGTATCAATTATTGTTATTGAATAGTATATAGTATTGACTTCTAAGGTTGAGTTGTTATTTTATTGTTATAATTGTTCATGCTAGAATTTTTTTTTACTATTATGATGTCATTGTTAATTTTTTAAATTTTTTTAAAAAAATCATTAATCAATTAAAATGAAGTTTTATTATTTTTTTAATTTTTTGGTAGGTTGCCCGGGTACCACCAGCTTGGCCAAAAACCGATGAACTCACTTTTAACCTCATTTTATTTTTACAAACTAACGTATGCCCATTTTTTGGTGGGATGGTTAAATGAGAGTTGACCGTTTTGACAGTAGCATCCAATGGGCACATTCTCCAATTTGTTTGCTTTTTTTGGGACAACCATTCACCAATTTTATGTCTTTATTTGACGAATCCATTCTCCAACTTGTTGACCAATATTGCCATAGCCTCAGTGAGAAAATCGCAGATTTAGGCCCAAGTTATGGGTCCATGCCCATTCATGACATTAGAGAGATCGTATCACACATTACAACTTCTAATAATGTTGTGGATTATGGTGAGCTGACCAGCCCAAGTCCCCCAACAATGCAGCTGACATCAGAACAAAGGAAGTCTAACAAAAAATATAGGAAGTCTTGCACTCACGACAAAAATGCCAGAAAGAAATTATGCACTCCATTCTGGACCCAAAAAAAAAAAAACTCCGCACTCCATTCGGTTCCCGTGAAATTTATCGATTCCCATGATACATAAATTGAAAATTTTAACTTACATAGTAGCGTATTGGTTGCTAATAATCGATTAGATATATTAAATCTAATTTATGGATTGGATGAATACTTTCTATTAAATCTATTGATTTTGGAAAATACTAGAAAATCATAAACTTATCATAATTTTATTTCCAGAATGATATAATGTGATTAAATCATACTATTTTATAGAAATAATATGATTTATATAAAAAATTTCCGTTAATGATTATCAGGAATTGTACCATTAGTCCATTACTCATTTATTTTTCATCCACGAGAGAAATAGCATAGGTATCTAATTTGCAGATTTGATTCTGTACTCAAGATGTGAATAAGCCTCGTAAGAATCGGAAAAAAAAATAGCAAAAACGAAAAAATAACTAACTTTTTCCCCTTTTTTATGAAGTAGCTAGCACACTTATTTGTGAAACATACCACTGGCCTGGCAAAGCTTCACTTTTGTCGGACACCATTTTTCTCCCCAAAAAAGAAAATGAATATAGAAACAAGTTTGATAGAGCTTCCAGAAAATTTAAATTACACAAATAAAACGTAATAATGATGCATTAAAAATTTTCTGCAACGAAAAAAAGCTGATTTTCCTTTGTCTGAAGGTGATTGGAAGGGACTTACTACCTGATCGAAAGATTGGTGAAATCATGGGAATGGGAATAGGTGGGACGAGAAATTGTAACCTGATGTAATGCCCAATTCCTCTAATCACGCTATTGCTTTCAGTTTCAGTGACCAATTCGATTTTTGATGAAATACAAGTTGGTCATTACTTATTAGATTGTTGGTTGGCTCGGACGGGACCCTGCGGCCGGAAGTTGACACAAGCTTTCAAATTATTCCACCAAGACAATAAGAGATTTTTAGCATGATTGGCCCTATTCTGCTCTTCTTTTTTGTCCTCGGTAGGGCCTTAGATTGCACTTATGGATATGTTTTGAATTTGAGTTTAAAGAGAATCACTCTCTTCCTTTCATTCCTTCCTATCCAAAATTCAAACTCATAAACGTATTCTACGAAATTCATGGGAGACATGGAGGAGACCCCAGCCATGGAATGCCAAGCACAGCAGACTTTTTGTACTAAAACCACCATTTGGATAGAATATATAAAAGGACATCAGAAACTATTAACCAAAAAAAAAAAAGACATCCGAAATTAGTTTGGATTTACTTTTAATACAAGTGTAAAAACATTTTGCACAATCATCAAAAAGTTTAATTTCAATCTAGTTTTATCATTCAATTAAATTATCTCATTTACATAATTTTTTAGTAATGAGTGTGAAACTTAATTACTTTTGCTTAAAAAAATTTTACATAGTTAGTTTATAAAAATTAAACTCATCATCCAATTTATACAAAAAATAGTTTCGTACTGTAATATTTAAGAGGCAAGTGAGCTAATGAGGGGAGAATGTCATGGTAATAGACTAAAAGTTAAGCTAAAAATCAAATTTAGCAATTGCAATTCTATGCATGAATTCAAATCTCGCGTGACTTTATGCTGCTTTTCTATTCTTCTTACAATTAATGATGGTAAACAAAATCATTGTCCTTTGATTGAAACTTATTGAAAAAAAAATCTATTGTTTTATTTAATTAGATTGTCAACATTAGAAACAAGAAAGAAAGACAAAAAAACAAAAATGAAAACAAAGATTTATTATCCCATATGAATCAATGGAAAATTTGGCCTGTTGGTATTTTATTTTGATAATCCTTCTGTAATCTTATTGGCTGCACTTTGATTCATTTTAACAGCAAAATACATGCAAGGTCCAAGAAGAAAGGATAGGTTGCCATCACGTGACACAAATACCGTATAATTTGTCAATTGCTAACATGTTTTTCAGATATTTTTGTAATGACGTAGTAACAAATATTTTTACTATTTTATATGTACTTTAAAATAAGTACATACCCCCAGACCTTTATGTAGAAGGTCCGTTTTCGACCCATCTTCGTCTTCGTCCAAATCTCATAGGAAGGATTTTTAATTTTAATGTATTTGTAAAAGGATAAATAAATAAATAAAATAAGTATGTACTCTGCATGAACACATAATATATTTCTAAATTTATTAATAATTAAAAGAAAAATACAAGGCTTGAGCGTAAATTTTGATGTGTTTGTTACATCTTTTGTTGGTTGCGGGTTACCACATTACTAATGATTATAGTTTTTGGTCTAATATTATGTGCTTGATCTAATAAATAATATAAAAAGCAAGACGAGTTCAATTACTAATAAATTAAGGACATGGTATTAGATGTGCTAAAAGTGGATATGTGTTAATATATATTTTTGTACATATTTGATTTAAGGAAAAATTTTCAACGTTAGAAATAATATTAACTTAAAAATTATTCATTTCACGTTATTATAACTACCTACAAACCTCTAAGTTATGTATATCATCTAGAATTCAGATGTCTGGTCTAGCTCAAGTTCATGATTACCTCTGGTCGAATGGAAGTTTCCAAGTTCTCTTTATTAATTTACAAGCCTGCACCGCCACTGACTAATCGACAGCGTTTTTCTTTTATTTATGTACGAGTTATTTCGTTATTTATTTCAATACTATTATGACAGCAAGCTCTGCGTATAATCGTTATCACACCATTATGCTCAACTTGTATCCTATCAACCACCATTTAGTCCATTCATAGTTTGTTCATTTAGCCAAAACGAAAGTTTCCATGAGTATCATTGTATTCTGTCTATTTAAAATTCTACCCAAAAAAAAAAAAAGTAAGTTATAATTTGGAATTACTTGCACTGTTGCAGATTTCAAATTCTAATCCACCGTCAGAGAATGAAACTCAACCAATCCCCACAAAAAACACATTAATCCGTAATGTTTAAATTCATTTACCTTAATCATTCAAGAAAATGGTAATGCGTCTTCTGACACGGCACGGATAAGATTAACCCCCATATTCATTTCTCGCAAATCTCAAAACGGCTCTGAAATGCTGATTTTCACTTTGCAGTTGAAGTTTTTCAACTCACAAAGGAGGAAAAATATTCCCTTGAACACACAAAGGAAATACCCAAAGAATATAGAGAGAAAAAAAAAATTATCCAAACACTCAAAAAATAAATGTCTATTGAACATTTTTTAAAATAATTAATATAATATATGAATGTGATGAGATCCTTCATCACATCAAATAATTCTAAAGTGAATGTTCTTAATTTTTTTAGATGTTTAAATAACACAACTTCATAGAAGAATTAGAAAAAGAAGGAAATGATGTTGTACAATATTCATACTTTTTCAACTCGTACAATTCTTAATTTAATGAGTACTATTGTAAATAGGATAATTGTTAACAGTTTTTTCATTTATAATTTTAATAAATTAAAATGATTAAAAGTTTAATCAATATAATTAATGATAAATAATTAAAATGTCTCCTTAATATTTAGTATACTATCGATTTGAAAAATTCATAAGAATTATCCCCTAGCTACTTGTATGCATAAACATGTACTGCCCATTTCTCCACACTTCACAATTAGCATTCAGAAATATCTAAACATGACGTATTCTTTGGTTGGGTATGGAAAAGCAACAAATTACTATAGAGGAATGCTATGTTTTATTTTCAGTTAGCAAAACTTGAAACCATAGTTTAATGAAAAGCTATTTGTAAGTGTGTGTTTTTTTAGTATTTCCTATGTTATTAAGACACATTATTTTACCTTATTATAATGAGATAGATATTGATTATAGATTTTAAAAGTATCCAAGGTCAGAAGTGATAATTTATATTAGTGTGTGTTTAGTTTTATATATGTATAATTAATTTAGTTAAAGTTGATTTTAAAATAAAATAATTTTTGTTTGATAATTCTTCTAAAGGAGTGATTCTATAGAAAACAATAAATTCTTGCTTTCCCACAATCAATATTTTAGAGGCTAAAATTAATTCTAAGATCTAGAAATCAAATAACATTAATAAATCCTCCAAAATCAATTTTGGTTCTCTAAAATCAATTTGAAAGCTCTAAACTGAAATCCAAACATGCTGTAACTTGTCTCAAATCATAATTTAAAAGTTGCAGACGAAAATCTAAATATGCAAACTTTGTGTAGGAGATCATGTTGTGCTTTTTGACCAAATGGGGCTTAAAGTTTTGAGATTGACCTGGAGGGCCTGCAGCTGCAGCCGTCCTTTGTACTAAGTCTTCCCACAGCCAGGAAGCAACAATCAATTATGCAGCAGCTCATCTTGCATTGCATGTCATATGTACCATTAAATCGTAGCGACAGTCGGACAGATAGAAGAAGAAAAAAATGAGCATTTTGATCAACATACTCCCGCCATTACAACCATACATTTGTTGAAATGTTAGATACATCATATTTTCTTCTTGTACATTGAATACATTATATTATGGAAATATTGCTGTTTTTGTCACATATGCATCAACATCTTTTTTTTTTTTTTAGCTTCACTTTTAGCAATTTTTCACCCCGTTCATTTCATTGACTAATTTAAAATACAGTTTAACATTAAGCAAGTGTAAAAGTAATAACATTTTGACGAAAAAGTTTAAAAACAAAATATCTTAAAAAAAGAGCTTATATTATATGAAGATAACGAAATTTTGATAACTATTATTATTGTTATTATAAGAACAATGATGTTAAAATGACAGTAATACATCGATCTTCATTATTTAGGTGATTTCTTGCAGAAATAGCCTTCTACATATAACTTCGTATGACAAAAAATTACACTTCAATTAGCGGATAATATCTTACATTGATGATTTGGGTCGTCCAAGAAGTACAAGTTGGCGTATTACCCCTTTTTAGCTTTTTAATTTTGAGAAAGAACTTCCATGTCTTCTTGTGTTGAGTGGCTTGGCTAGCAATTGGCATCCAGCTGGTCATTATTGCTCTGTTACTTAGAATAACAGCTACTGCATGTTTTAAAATAAAATGCAAATTTTGTTTTTGGAATATTTTAAGAAACGGGTTACCTATCTTTGACTTGCTACAATTACCCAATCATTGGGGAATATCCTCATAGACATATAAAGCGTTTATACTTCAGAAAACTATCTTTCATATTCAAAATTTTATCTGCCTTCTGGTTTCTATTTATCAATTTCTCATTGGCATAGGCGCATATAATAATATAGCTGCATTTTCCTTTAAATATTTTTTTAATCTCCTGTTCTGCTAATTCCATCCATAAGTTGTGGACGTAAAAGAGGAAGGGAAAAAGACAAGAAATCAAGCATGTTCCAACTCATTTTTCTTCCATTGCACATGCAGAACGCCGTGGACGCCACTTTAATTTATGTGAAGTGTCATGGCAACATATACATATCCTGTTGTTTACTTCCCTTCTTTGAAGTCGAGCGTGTGCTTTACGGTTGAATAAGGCAACCAATCTTTTCCTGAATCACATTTTTCCCCATCAAAAAGAATTTTGCTTTCATTATAAAATTCTCCTGTGGGCCTTTTAAATGGGGATATCTGCAACCAAAAAAAGTAAAATCCTATTCGTCCTTTGGAAGTTTTGACTTTAGAGATGAAAAGCCGAATCCTTTCCTAAAGCAAATTAAAACCTCATTTGATTATTGTACACTGATCAATATTTTAAAAATTTGATTTTCATATATATAATTAATGAGTTATATTATTTGTACTTAGCGTGAGATCGTCGACTCACACCTCATCTATCATTGAATGATGTAAGTTGACCGGCCACATTCCATACGTATAAATAATATTTTTCATAATTAATATGAAGTATTTGATGCTATCAATTAAATTTATATTCTTATAGAAATAATATTTAATATAAATTTTTATAACAAACACTTTATATGTTTCACGATATCCCATAAATTGGAAAAATAAGTTCAACGCGTAAAAAAAAAGTTCAAAATAAATATGATAAATTACACATACTTTTCTTGATGTTTGGTAAAACTTAGTTCATCATCTCTATTTGGAAAATTTATTAAGAGATTCTGAGTTTATGAAATCATTACACGAATTTTTCTGATATTATAAAATTATTGTATTGACCTCTCATTTATCACACAATAAACAATGTATCTAGATAAGGTAAATATTACTTGGATAAATAAAAAAATTGAGATGAATTTCATTAAATCACATGAGAGGTAAATATAATTTATCCAAATAAGTATTAGAAAGGTGTAATAATTTGCAAAGATACTGGAATACTGTGAAAATCCTTAGTATGAATAAAAAAGGGTAATAACCAATAAGCCGGTAATTAGCGCGGGAATCGTGTGGGGCCATATGAAAATTTTTGTCGTAGCTAGTTGGCTTAACCGATAACTTGCAAAAATTGCTAGAGATACTTACCGGCCGTGGTATAGCTAACTTCCAGGTACATGCATTACAGGGTGTCCACTGAAGAGAGAGACATAGACACACACTGACACCACAACCTCTCTCTTTCCGAACGACAACTACCCCTCCTCCGTTCTCGGCATTCTCAGCTGTTGAACGGTTGAACCTCAACTTCTAAGAAAGAGCAAGGCACACTGCACACACACAACACAAAACAGTTTCAGCTTCTTTCTTTACTCCAACTGCCAATGTCAACGGCGCCCTCCCCCGGGGCTTCGCCGGCCCCCACTTCTCCTTCGCCACCCGCCAACACCACTTCTCCTCCGCCGCCCTCCAACTCTGCACCGCCGCCAACAACCACGCCCTCAACTTCTCCTCCGCCTCCGTCTGACGCCAAAACTCCTCCCTCCCCAGCGAGTCAGAGCTCGCCTCCTCCTCCTCAGTCGAGCTCAGGCTCGCCTTCAACTCCCTCTCCGCCTTCCTCCGCGTCCTTCCCGCCGCCGCCTTCGTCGTCGGTACTCCGACCGGCGTCTTTGTGGGAATCGCCGTGGGGGCTGTGGCGATCATTCTGGTGTTGAGCATTTTGTGCATTTGTTGTAGGAAGAAGAAAAGACGCGATGGCCAACACTACGCGCCGCCTCAGGGACCTAAAGGTTAGAAGCCTTAACTTGAACGCTTTTTCGTTTGCAAATTGCAACTGTGATCTGTGAGGCAAATGCAATGTCGGTTTGGTCTTACGTGCTTTTTTTCCCCATTTTCAATGATTGATCTCATCTTTTATCCTAACTTTGCACACCGCTGAAAGGCTTAGCGTAACCAATGCGCATACATGTTTTACCCATTTCATACATAGTTTCTTTTATCTGTAATAACTATCTATTTGGTTTGATCCATTCTCAGTCAAGAAGTTAATCTCTCTCTTTTATTGAAGAAATGGCTCCTTATTTTGTTTGTTGAATTTTGAATTTTTGATATTGATCAAACATATTGGACCTTGATGATCATTGCCAATTTATGCTAATTTGTTCAAAATTGGCAGATGACCCTTATGATGGCCGCCCAGGCAATTGGCAAAATAATGCTCCCACTCCTCCAAATCATGTGATCTCCGTTATGCCAAAGCCAACACCTTCTCCCCCTGCTGCATCACGTCCACCCCAATCACCAGGCTATGTTCCTCAGCCTACGCCGCCTTTTGTGAGCAGCAGCGGCGGATCTGGCTCATACTATTCAGGCGGTGAAAATCCAGTTCCAGCAGCTCCTTCTCCAGGCATTGCATTGGGCTTCTCCAAGAGCACATTTACATATGAAGAGTTGGCACGTGCAACTGATGGCTTCTCTGATGCCAACCTCCTTGGACAAGGTGGATTTGGTTATGTCCATAGAGGACTTCTTCCCAGTGGTAAGGAGATTGCTGTCAAACAGCTAAAGGCCGGAAGTGGGCAGGGCGAACGTGAATTCCAGGCTGAAGTGGAGATAATTAGCAGGGTTCATCACAGACATCTTGTTTCTTTGGTTGGATACTGCATCACTGGCACCCACAGGCTCCTTGTTTATGAATTTGTTTCGAACAATACATTGGAGTTCCATTTACATGGTATCTTACATCTGGTTTTAGCTTTAAATTGTAAAACCTTCTTTCAATTCATTCCAGCAGGCCAATTTTTTAAAAGCTGAAATTTGAAGGTAAAGGAATCTGAATGTTCTGATGGTTATTTACATTGCAGGAAAAGGGCGACCTACAATGGAATGGCCCACTAGATTGAGAATTGCTTTAGGAGCTGCAAAAGGACTGGCATATCTTCATGAGGATTGTATGCTCTATGCATCTGATTAGGATTTCTTCAGCTGCTACTGAATTATATCAACTTAAATGTTAATTGTAATAATTTGTATGTTCAGGTCATCCAAAGATCATCCATCGTGATATCAAAGCTGCTAACATCCTTCTGGATTTCAAGTTTGAAGCAAAGGTTTGTTCTGTTATGTGACTTCTTAGAATTCATAGTTATTGGCATGTGCTGAATTCAGTGAAACAACTGCCAAGATTCTAATATGAATAATCTGTCTCTCCACCACCCCAGAAGTTAAGGAGCTTCTACTTACTTTGAGCAAGTTTTACTGATTGATGCACCCACAACTGTAGTAGAAGTTGGGAAAGGATTTTCTTTTTGGTTTAAATGGGACATGATTTTTAATACCAATAACAAAATGCAAATGTCAGGTTAATCAGATTTGTTTTCAAGCCTTTGCTTCATAAGTTTAATTTAGATGACAATTGTCGGTTTTCTGTTGGCAGGTTGCAGATTTTGGGCTTGCAAAGTTTTCTTCTGATGTCAATACTCATGTTTCCACTCGAGTGATGGGAACTTTTGGGTAAGAACATCATCCTTCTATCTTCTCAGGAGCCTGGATGGGACAATGAGAAATGCTCAGTTCATAATCATTTCTCTGGCCAAAAAGAAAAAGCTTATGCATCAATTGCTGTGTGCAGGTATCTAGCTCCAGAATATGCTTCAAGTGGAAAACTAACTGACAAATCAGATGTTTTCTCCTTTGGAGTTATGCTCTTGGAGTTGATTACTGGTCGTCGTCCAGTTGATTCAAGCCATACTTTTGTGGAGGATAGTTTGGTAGACTGGGTACGTGTTGTGAAGCTCATATGGCTTAAATTTACATTTACAACTATAAATTCATAAAGCGCTGTATATTCATGAAGAGAGGTTTCTGTGTTTCGTTTCTTTTGCTGGGAGAGTGAGGTGCCATGTAACAACTCTTAGTTTTATCTGTCTTATGATATAGGCAAGGCCTTTGCTCACACGTGCTTTGGAAGATGAAAATTTTGATCCTCTGGTTGATCCAAGGCTCCAGGATGAATATGACCCCAATGAGATGGCTCGCATGGTGGCATGTGCTGCAGCTTCCATACGATATTCAGCAAAGCGTCGACCAAGGATGAGCCAGGTAAAGTAACCAAAGTCTGTTATCATTCATCAATTGTCAAGTATGCCAAGCCTAATGCATTGTGATATATAGTTCAGTATATTGTAAGGAAACTAGTATGAGTAGCCAAAGTGTGTTCTGTGCAACTATTCATATGCATTGAATGTACTTGACAAAAATAAAACTAACTTTAATTAGACAGTTATATTGCAGGCTGGCAAAATTCATTATGTTGCTGATTTTCAAGTCCTACTTTGAATTATTGCCATGTCTTATGTCTATACTCTAGATTGTTGAGTTCATATTTCATACAACTGCCTGCAATCTCCAAGATTTTCCTTTTTTGGACTCTGATAATGAATTATATACCGCAGATTGTTCGTGCACTGGAAGGAGACGCGTCTCTAGCTGATCTTAATGACGGAGTTAGACCAGGACACAGCACAGTCTACAATTCTCATGGAAGCTCAGATTATGACACAGCACAATACAAGGAAGACATGAAAAGGTTCAGAAAAATGGCATTGGGAACCCAGGAGTTTGGGGGCAGCAGTGAGTACAGCGGGCCTACAAGTGAGTATGGTTTAAACCCATCTGACTCCAGCAGTGAAAGCCAGCGCCGCCCGATCACAAGAGAAATGGAAATGAGAAAGATCAAAAACAGTCAAGGTTACAGTGGATGAAGCTCTTGAGTGTTGAAAATTGTTTATTTTATGGTCCTGTGTATAAATATGTATCCTTGATTTTACGTCTATGTCATATTGATTGCTTGACCGACTTGTTCCCAAGAAATTATAAGATTTTCAATTGTATTGATCAGAGTGTACGACAAAATGACACAAGTTCGATTCTTTCATTCTTTTTAACTCAGCATCAGCGTTGGACTCTGAAGTTGGAAATCCGAATGTATAAAAAAATAAAAATCATTTATGCTCATGTGTCAATTTTCTGGGTTGTTGGAATGTCAAGTCGGTTGGTGTTAGTGGGACAAAATTTTGCAAGTTGCTTGTTCCTTGTTGTGTGAATCTGAAACAAGGAAACAAAGTGAAGGTTTCGTGGCGCTGCCGATCTCTTGGAGCAACGCTGTTCCTCTTATTTAAGCCACTAGATTAAATAATAAAATAAATGAACTGCCCAAATTAAATAAATAAAACGAATATTTCTAATGCATCCCTTTTTCTCTTACTGTGAACCATCCCTTGTTTCATGGCCCGCAAGAATGAGGATTGCTTTAGGAGCTGCAAAAGGACTGGAGTATCTTCACGAGGATTGCATGCTCCCTCTATGCATCTATCTCATTGTCATTTTTCATCACCTGCTAGCTAGCCTGCGACTAATAAATCGTATCAACTTGAACGCTAATTGTAATAATTTGTATGTTCAGGCCATCCCAAGATCATTCATCGTGATATCAAAGCTGCTAACATCCTTCTGGATTTTAAGTTTGAAGCAAAGGTATGTTCTGATCTGATATGTGTCTTCTTTGCGTCCCGTGGTATTGGCGTTTCCTGAAGTGAGCAAAACAATTGCCAAATTTTAGATTAGACCGATTTAAAAGTACCTTTATTTCAGTTTTTTTATATATATATTTTTAAATTTATTTTTCATAAAAATTATTCATGTTAACGTATACTCATGGATGCACCCTCAAAAATTTAAGATTAGCTTATATTTATCATTAATTTTTGCACGATATATAATCTTTTATTCAGATGACAATTTTTTCTCTTGTTGAAAGGTTGCTGATTTTGGGCTTGCCAAATTTTGTTCTGATATCAATACTCACGTTACCACTCGGGTGATGGGAACTATAGGGTAAGTATATATATCCTTCTTCTATCACGTCAAGACCCATGGAAGTGGCCAAGATAAGCACTTAGTTCATAATATAGGCAAAGAAAAGGAGCGCTCATGATGCGTGGATTGCTGCGTACAGGTATTTGGCTCCAGAATATGCTTTGAGTGGAAAACTCACGACAAATCAGATGTTTTCTCTTTTGGAGTTAATTACTGGACGTAGACCAGTGGATTCAAGTCATGCTCCCGAAAGGGATAGTCTGGTAGAATGGGTTAGTGTTATGGTGCTCTTGTTTTATGAAGGCTCTATATATATATATATATATATATATATATATATATATATTTGCAACTATAAATTCAGAGAACACTTGTATTGTACATCGGTGAAATATAATAAAGGATTCTATGTATGCTTCTCTTCTGTTCCTGGTCTGGAGAAGAGCGAGGTGCTTATGAACTCTTTTTAACTGTATCTATATCTATATTGTTTTCACAGGCAATGACTCTGCTCCCACGTGCTTTGGAAGATGGAAATTTTGATATTTTGGTTGATCCACGGCTCCAGAATGAGTATGACCCCAACGATCGAGATGATTCGCATGGTGACATGTGCTGCAGCTTCCATGCGGCATTCAGCAAAGCGTCGACCTAGGATGAGCCAGGTAAAGTCTCCAAGTCAATTTGTCTGATCTTATTGACTTATCAAAGTGTACACAGCAGAGAATTAATGGTCTTCGCTAGCTATTCTATTTGGTACATGCACACTTCCAAGCATGTATTTTAGACTTTTAGTAATTTTAAGTCATTGTCGAATACTCATGTCGATTGCTAACTAGTACATATTCCACCAATAATTCTTACACCTTATCTTTTATGTAGCTTTTTAGCTTTCCATTGAGTAGTGTCAAAATTAGCAATCTGCTCAGTTATTCTTATATAATAATGAATGTACTTGACAGTAGAGAACAAATTTTCTTTGGCAAGACAGTATATTGACGCAAGCTAAGCTACTTTCATTAGTGCCATGTCTCTGTCTGTATTGTTAATTATACTACTGCTTGCTGTTTTTATAAATAAATATTCTTCTTGGTATACATACCGCGCGCAGATAGTTCGTGCTCTGGAAGGAGAAGCGTCTCTAGCAGATCTTGATGACGGAATTAGGCCCGGACAAAGCACCGTGTACACCAGTGGAAGCTTAGATTATGACACAGCACGTTACAAGGAAGACGTAACAAAGTTCAGAAAGATGGTATTGGGAAGCGGTGGGAGCAGTGAGGTGAGTGGACCTGCAAGTGGGTATAGTACTGTAAATGCATCTGACTGGAGCAGTGGAGAAAGCCGGCAACGCCAGACCACAAGATCAGAAAGGGCAATAGGAGTGACAAAGACCAACAACACGCATGGAACCTATTGACTTGAGTGTTTACCATTCTTTTACTTTATCCTGTTACTGTACATGGATGTCAATTTTACCCATCCTCAACTCGTGGACAACCCACGACCAGTCGAGTGTATATATCTTTTTGAAAGTTTTCCATGCAAATAATGTGAATGGGATCACTATCCGTCTATGGTGCATGTATATTAAGTTTTACTTAAATTTACTTAATGCTACTATTTAAATTAGTTAGACATCATTATTTAGATTGATTAAGTTAAATTGACGGTGTGGCTGTGGCATTATTTATTTTTTTAAGCAAACTAAATAATAAGCAGTTATAGCTAATTTTGTAGTAAGAATAACCAATAATCTTGAAACGCATAACTTCATCATCAAATTTTGAAAAAAAATTGGTTACTCAATATGGAGAAAGGAAAGGCACCTTATCTGGCTATCTTCCTAGGGGGACGCTGGTGGAAACACTCGAATTTGTTACTATGCTACAGGGAAAAAAGAAGGAAAAAATTTCTTTGGAGGCCAGTGTTACAATTAATAACACAGCAATGGAATGCTGAAACTATAATAGATTGGCCAATCTACCAGAGCCTGATCCTTTCCTTCGCCGGATACTTTTTGGGTACGGAAACACATTGAGTATGTTTGGGTATGTCTGGATATATATTTGATAACTTCATTTAAAGAAAAAATTAGGTATGATGAGGTATGATTGGGTACATTCAGGATACACTTAGTTTTGTATTTTTTTTATATTTTCTTTTGTATTTTTTCTTCTTTCCTTTCGTATTCCAATTCTATTGAATCCTAACATCTTTCCTATTAATTTTTTTTTTGAAAATTTGGAATGCAATATTAAATGATTTTTATAAGTTTTATGTTAAAATTTTATTTTTTATTGCATGAAATTTATAAAATTTAATATTTTTTTATATATACAGAAGTACCAGGTATTCCACTTTTCCAAAAATTTTATATCCTATATCCATATCCATATTGGATACGAATACTATACCCGTTTTCATACAACACAGCCACTAGTAAAATCTAGTAATTTCTTTAGGAGCCAATAACAATTGGTAACCATATGGCTACTATCCAAACAATTGGAAGGTAAAAAAGCTTTATTTTGAGTGGTAAGAAGAACACATTCTCTTTGCCTACTGTCCCTTTCTAAAATTCCTTCCAAACAATGATCACTTAACTTTAGCCCTGCCACTTCTTCCATTTTTATTCTCTCAATCGTAGCTTTAAGCTCTGCCATCTCTAATCCTTTAATGTAATAGTAATAACTAATGCAATTAAAAGAGGTGCCCTTTCAACTTACTTTGGTATCGAAGGCAACTTTTATGGTGAGCTAAGTGGGTTCAAGTGGTCCAAAATCTAGTCTATTAAAAAATAAATCTAATGGTTATGATTATAGTAGGTTAAATTTTTTTAATATTACATAGTTTATTCCATTAGAATGTCAAAATAAAAAATTGTTAATTGTATTTTGGTTCCCTGACCTCGCAAACCCACTTGGCGGAGTTCCTCTGCCGCACGCCGCGGTACACAAGGGGGTGTATCTCCCTGAACTTCTTCCTCCCCGCCCTCTTCTTCGGGTGGCTCGCCACTAAAACCACCTCCCCCTCCAACGTCGGTGACAATGACAGCATAATACTAATACTCTCCGAGTTGCTAGTCCCCGCTTGTGGGTCATGTGATAAGTGAGGGAGAACATGTTAATCAGTGGAAAGTTTGTAACTTTGCATTTTGACGCACTGTACCTACCATCAGAGTAGCTCCCTTCTACACCTAGTTTATATTCTTTCTATCTTTGCAATTCCTTTTATAGAAGACTAATTGATTGTAATACATTGACTCCGGATACCAATATTGAGCTGGATATTACTGCTGCTCCAGCGGTGGAGGAGGATATGCCGTAGCATATGGCTTCGAGCTGGAACTCGTCGCCGGAGGCGGATACGCTACCACAGGCTCCGCCATGTGCGGTGCCGCCTGATCCTTTGTAGGAGGCGGATACGTCACCACTTGAGAGCGGTGGCAACTTTGCCCCTGAATTTGTAGGAGAAATTCAAGGACCCCTTGGGCCTACCTGAGGGTCTTTTGACCTGGTAGGGGACGTTCTGGAAGGGCTTTCCTTCGTCACCGGAGGATTGGTTGAGGAGCTCGGCAAGGGGGACGTGGACACGACCGACGTCCTTGTCGATGGCGAGGGCGCATCGCAGCGGAGGCAGACCTCGAGGGTGAGGCGATTCTAGCGGGCTAGGGTTTCATTGAAGGTGAGCTTGATGGGGAAGTTCCGAACAGGGTTGGTGCTGCCTTCCCTGTCGATGGGAGTATTCACCTACTGGTTGCGATTGGAACCGTCTCCGGTGATTGAAACGACAACGTATACATCCATCTTTGTGTAAAATTTGTATTTAACTAGTTATTATAGCTAATCTTAAATTTATAATTTCACCTAATAACTATCTTTTATTTATTAGGGACTGTGTGGTTCAAACTTAGCTTTCCCCATCCCCTGCTATCACAAGTGAGCAGCACATTTTGAGTTGCTCCACTTTCAAAACTTTCCAAGAAAGGAAAGCTATGTACATAACCACCTCTAGGAAACCTCACTATCAATTCCAGAAGCAGATGATTTTGGGGAAACCGAAGTCTTTTGGGGAAAATCGAGGAACATAGCTATATGGGAGTCCAAAATGTCAAATGTGTGCAAGTGTGTTCGCACTACAGTGAGAGGTATCAATTTCGTCCATCAAAATATTAAAAGTTGGATATTTAGTGGTTTTTAGGTAGAAAATGATAATTTTATTATTTGACAAATTGATATCTAACGTCATTTACACATAAAAAAAATTATAAAAAAAACATTAATGGGGACGAGGATTTTTTTTTAATGTGTAAAGGATGGTAGGGACCTATTTATCCACTAATAAAATTGTCACTAATACCATTAATGTTTCCATCTAAGACTATTAAGGATTCAACTTTTAATATTATCAAAAATCAAATTAACACTTTATAATTATTATAGACTAACTTATTCAATACTAAAATGATTAGTACCAACTTGGGATTTACCCATTATTAATTTCATATATGAATCTAAAATTAAATGGGTTATTTTAATATAATTTTGAAAATAAATGATAAGTTAAAAAAAATAAATCTAGCCACGTGTCCAAATGTGACTGGAAGGACCGGAATGGAGACGCGGTCAAGGGAGAGAGGATTTGCGTCCCGCCTACAACAGGGACTCCTTCAACCTCGGAACCTTAAATACTCCATTCTCTGTCACTGTCACTTTAAGAGTGATTAATACGCACGACTTCAGCTCCTTAATTTCTCTTCTTCTTATACAGTGATATTCATGTACTTCATGGTATTTCCAATCTTCTTCTTCGCCAATGACAAGTTACGACCCAAGTGCGCCGTCCCCCGCGCCCACTCCCTATGATTATGGACCCCCACGTCTCCTACTCTCCCAACTACACAAGTCCTCCGGCTCCTCCTACTCCCCTTCTTCAGGAACCTCAGTCGGCATCATTGTTGGAATCGTCGTGGGGGCTGTGGCCTTTGTTCTTCTCTTTAGCATTTTGTTCATTCGTTATAGGAATAGGAGGAAGAACAAGAACAAGAGAAAACGTCATGATGACCAGGGACATCAAGGTGACGTACTAGGCTGGCTACTAGCTAATTGTTCTTTTCTGGGCTGGGCTGGGCTGCATGTCTCTCATGCAATTTCACTTTTCAAGTCTTATATATATATATATATATACACTTTTTGCTCTTCATCTCTTCGATATATATGTTCGTTCCTTTCTCATCTTAGTTTTGTCCTTGTATATATATCGATGGAGGATGGACGTACGTTGCCACTTATTTTGGCACGCTCATCGATTCCAGTTCACTAACTTTAATTTGCCGACAGACAGCTTAAAATCTTGGTATAGCTCATGCTTACATGCAGGAGGCTATGTTGTCTGTAGGCTGCAGATGAGACGTGTACCAATAATGGGAAGACATTTGGCAGGGATTCACGTGATGGTCAAGCGTTATTATGACAAAAAATTAAAGGCCTCACTTAGCTAATCCACCTCCCTTCTAATTAACACTCAGGAAAAATATGGGGAGGAAATACCCAAATTAACCAAAGGACATTAACTTCAGGAGGCAATCGACTGCACCCAATCTCCTCTTCTCCACCCTTCTCAGTTGGCCTCGCGTTAGAGGCACTCCACTCACGCGGCCTTCCGGGTTGAATCGACATTTTAATCGAACGCACACTTAACCCCGCGACCCCATACCCAGCTCAGGAGGAGAAACTCATTTCCATGCTTGCATCTCGCTTCGTTAGAGGACACAGGAAACCATCAAAGTCGTTTCCTTTGCAGAGTGGAGTCGACACAATTGTTAGACCCAGGCAAGGGTGGGCATGGAAACCCAGGCAAGGGTGGTGGTGACTTTGTGTTTGCTGCGAGAAGTCCGAGCATTGGCGGCCTGGGTGGTCTTCCAGTGTGACTGCGGAGGAGGCGTGGTTGGGTTCGTCAGTTGTCGCTCCACCCGCGTGACAGGGTTGGTGTCGGGCAATAAAGTAGTCCCATTGGCTTTGATTTCGAAGCAGGAATGGGAAAAATGCGTGGATTATGGTTATTGTGCAGGTAATAATGGAAATCACATCTTTGTTTTAATTAATCCGATATTTGTTTGTGATGAAAAATGATTGTCATTGGAGTTGTTTGTTGGATGCGTCGTTGATCTGTTTCTTTTTCAAGCCCTAGTCGTTTTTGTCCTTATAATGGCTGAGAAGAAGGGTTTTTGGCGCCATGTTGGTGAATAATTTTATGCTCTATGTTGCGAGGAGAATATTTGTTGTTGAGAGAACTATGCCAACCTCATGTTTGGAGCCATGTATTGCAAAGGCAGTTTCAAAATATTCCCCCTTTTTGCTTCTTTATTATCTGATATTGCCAAAACAGATTTCTGCACTCTCCCTCTCTAGGACCCAAAATGAAATTTGGTGATTTAGCTTGGTTCTGCTTTGCTTAGTTTTTGAAGACATTGCTTCATTTTTATTTTTTTTTGCATGAATTGTTGTTGTGAAGTGTCAAAGTTTTGTTGAGCTATCTTGATCTTGTGTCCATCATTCCATTTGATTGAATGAAGTGTTTTGGGGCACTCAACTATAATATGTTTCAAGATGGAAGAGGTTGGATATGTCATGCCTACAAATGTCCAGGGAGGCATTGCCTTATCTCTCTTTTCTGTTACTGGATACTTGGTGCTTAGGTTAATACGCTCATTTTAGATGAATACGATTTATTCTTTATTGTCGAAATTGTCTTCTGGAGTCCTACTTTATATCATTTACATTTTAATTTTGTGTTCTTAGATTGCATGTATGATGACAACGGTGTCTCCAAAATTCAGGGGAACAAATTATCGAGTTTCAAACCAACCTACTTCCTGTTTATTTCAGTCCATTGTTACAAAAGTTTACTATCTTGCTTGGCCTACCGTAAAATAAAATTCCCTTGAACTGAGATGGTAAGAAACTTTCTACATAGGTATTTATAAGTTTTGATTCATTGGTTATTACTTATTAGTTTGCTGACATGGCTTTATTTCTTTTGCACATGTACAAGTTGCAGTTGTATGCAATTTCTTTTGTACTTCTCTCTAGTCTCCTATTGTTGTCCTACCTCATCATCTTGTCCACTTATCTTCCACTTACATTTATTGCAAAATAACAGAGGTGGAGTTGTAACCTTATTTTATATATTATCTAGAGGTTTTGGAAAGACACTTACATACCTCCTTTTGATATATTCGATCATGAACTCTGGAATCTTCTGTGCAAGCACTAGTTTTGGTGCCCACCCGTGAACTTGGCATGCAAGTAAGAATGCTCATGAATTATGATGTTATGACAACATGATAATTTTCTTTGCACAACATATGAGGGGAGTTCCCTTTGTTAGAGCTGATTACTGAGTGAAAACGATTAATTGGCAAGGTCACTAAAGTTGGTAGGATGTTGGCTGCAAGCCAACTAGAGTTGAGGGAGCAGAAGTCATGTACCATCATGGCTATATTAGATGGAGGAACATTGAGAAGACACAAGACTTGGTTAAAGGTGGAACACGTTCATTTTTCTTCTTCATGTGAAGGAAGATTGGATAAATGGAGATCGAAGATGGTAAGTCGGATAATGGAGTAGAGGTGTAATGCGTGAAGTTGGTCTTACATGAATACTAAACGTGAGTGTTGGGATATATCAATGAATGCATGTTGTATCTTTTAAAGATGCAAGAAGTGCAAATGAAATAGCAGAACATGAACCAATGTTTTTTCATAATTGAGTTTGAAATTCCACAAGGCAGTGATTGTGGCTGAAAAGGTGTTGAACCAGTGAGTTAGTGTGAAAATCGGTGATTGCTTTGTAGGTAATTAATTTTTGCTAGGATGAATCAATGTGATTAATTGTGATTGTTTGTGTAATAGGAATTAGATACGTTAGTGTTGGGAAATATGTTCAGAATAGATAGTCTATCTTTTAAGCTCGAAGTGCAAATGAAAAGCATAGAAATAACCACTTTTGGCCTAATTGAGTCTGAAATCCAACAAGAAAGTTATTACTACGTGTGGAAGATGTTGAATTACTGAGGTTCTTGTGAAGTTATTGGTTTGCTTTGTAGGTAATTCACTTTCCCTATTTTTTTTGTAGGTAATTAATTGTATCAGCGGGACTTATTCCATTCCTTTTGTGTCTTTGTAAAATCGTTGCGTTAGTGAGAAGGTGTTGGTATATATTTTTTGAGGTGAACAATAGTGGTGCGAGCCTATCATGTAAAGGGACAGTGATGAGTTGAATGTTTTAAATTTTTTTTTTGGTGAAGGTGATGATTTGAATGCTAAACTTGCTGATATTGGTAAAGTGCACGGAAATATTTGCAAATCTGGAATCCTTATTGTTGTTGGGGAAGGGTGTGTTACACTAGGGCAAGTGTGGTGTACAGAAGTCACCTGTTATTCATGTTATAATTGTCAATTACATGTCTTTCTTTAGCCTTCAGTTATCTACGGCATTAACCTTTATATGCACATTGAGGAAAGAAAATTCTGGAAAATAGAAATAGAATTATGTTTTCAATTTTTAAAAAACACAAAATGGGTTTTGTTGGGGAGGAATATTTGAGGTAAAGCATTGCAACTTGTCCAGAAATTGGACTTGAGATATATGGCCCTTGGAATAGGCTTATTTGGGCATGGCGTGGTGAGAAGGGCCTATGAGGTTGCCTTATCATGCGGGAATCATGCTCTTGATATATATGGCCCTTGTCATGGTGGTCGCTAAAAAAAATACAAGAAAAGAAATCAGAGTTTTAAGAATTTGGTTTGTCCAAATCCTTTGTTGTAAACAGTGATTTTTGTCTTGTTGCATTATTTTTTTAAGAATTCGGTTATTTTGAACTTGTGTACAGTGCTTTCTTAATTATTTTTTTCTTTTCATATTTTTTTTATTTCTATTATTTATTTTAATAATTTATTTATTATGAATTTAGTTTGTTGGAATCATGTTTTTTTTCATTTTATTTTTTAATAATTCGGTTTGTTGAATTCTATGAAGTGCAAGTTGGGTTTTTTTAATTATTCTTTCTGTATTTTTTTTATTTTTGTTTTTTCAAAATTTAATTGTCTTTAATATTTATTTTGTAAAATGTTTTATTTTGAGTGTGTGAAAAGGATTGTTTTACCGCACTTTCATTTGCGGTACATTTATAAAATGTGATTATTTGAAAAGGGTTTTTTTTTAATGAATTCAAAAAGTTGAATTCAATTGAAGCTACAGTGCTACCCTACGAGTGCTATGTTTGGCACACTTGTATCTCCATTTAACCACATTTCAGAAATATCGTTAAAAGCAACTTAAGAACTCTATGAACCATAGCGTGGGCACAAGAAATAAAATCTAATAATTGAGCGAGAAACCGTGGAATAAAATTATACAAAGAATGTTTCCTGAATTAAGACCAACATTAAAATTGTATGATAGCTAGTTGTCACTGTTATTTACAAATAATTCATTTTGTTTTGGGTTACATAATAACATATACAAAACAAATAAAAATTTAGAGGGGATTTCAGTCAAGAAAAGTGTCGCAATGGTCAAATGTGTATGAGGGAAAAACAAATGTTATATTATCGTAATAATAAGAAATAATTATACTACTAGGTAAAGTACTGATTAGAATATCAAAGAAATAACAAGTGTTATGCAAAGTAATATTTTTATCTTCGTTGTTGAGATATTACTTCATTTCTATATCAAACAGATAAAATGATGAATATTTCAACCAATTAAGATAAATTTTGAAATAAAATCTACAGTAAAATTTAAAATATTTCCACCAATTAAAGTAAATATTTTGATAGAATACTAAAATATAAATTTCATTAAAAAATGTTTATTGTATTTTGTGGAAAAAACAATATTACTAACAATTTACTTAAATTAGAAAAAGTAAAAGCTTAACCACCAACCAACGTCTCCTTTTAATTAAATAATGATAATATTGTTATAATAATAATCATCATCATCATAAAAGTGGACCAATAAATTTGGCAAGATGTCAATTGAGATAATAAATAATTTGCATTTTCCAACAAATTCAAATAGCATCGGACATTTGATCGAGTATGGAATATCTGCAGGAACCTACTTCAATAAGTAGGGAACAATTAGGGAACTTTTGTTATGACCAAGACAAAAGAACACTAAATGTCCATGATGTTTAAGATTTGCACCATACAACAGGAAACAAAGTTTTGATGTAATGCAAAATAAAGAACATGAAGTTTAAACTAGGCAGGGAGAACATGGATGTGGGTTCAGGAAATTCGGATAGGCAAGTTCAACAATCAATGCAAAACAGAAACTTTTCTTCCCATACAATGCTTGCAATTTTTTAGTCAATTGCATGATAAGCATGAACTTGCAATGAGGAATGCTTCCATCTATGACCTCAAAAATGCATATGTCATTAGGGGCCAAGTGATTGTTGACCATAAACCCTACCAACCGAGTCCAAACATAACACCGTTCCTGTTGTCCATTTGGTGAACTTGACTTCCCACGACGGCCACCTCCATCAAGACAACCTTATATCTTTTCCTGTTGTTGTTGTAGAACATTGGCAAGTTAATCTGAAAATGCGTTAGTTAAAATAGGATAGTTACCAGGGTAAGACGTGAAAAATCAGTTGACGAAAGGGTCAGTTTCCCATGACGGTGAGCATAAGTAGTGAGCTTGATGATAAAAAAGTCTCGTTTTGAAAGGCTGCAGGAACCTGCGTGTGCCGTAGATCATTCGGCCAATTCAACGCTTAATGTGTCTGATTGGTGTAGTTGCTTGCACGTGACAACAAAATTAAATAAGTCAGGATAAGGAGGGTAATAGTGGTTAAAATATGAAATCATACAAAATACTATATGATGACTGATTTCTTTAATTCACCCTTTGGCTTGGAGGGGGATGGCTGAGGTGATGGATTGGAATTGGAGAGATTGTCGAAGTCATCATATGTTATTTCCAGACCATTTGGTGCCATTACGATGACAAGAAATGTTGTATCTACCCTTAACTTGAATACCAAGAGGTATGTAGGTGTGATTCTGTATGGCGTAGGAAATCAGACCAGCCTTGTTGGAAAGAAGTGACCGTCGTTTCAGAACATGTGACCGGCCACTTGTTGCCATTTGGAGTCCGCAGGATGAGCTGGTTTTGCAAATGGTTGCTGTATCTTAGGTGAAGGGCGTTGCAGTTGCTTTAGGAGCATTGATATTCAACATTAGTGGAAAGATAACTAGATATATCATCTACAATTTGAATGTAAAAGGCGTCAAATGCTTACCAATCGGGTAGGTCTATTGGCCTAATTATTCTAAAGAAAAAGTTAGGTAAGGAGGGTGGTGACCAGGAAGCCGATTTATTGCCTGCATTTTGAGTGAAGTTTGAATATGCTGAGTTAAAATTCACTTGAAATGATAGAAAGTAAAAAAAAAAAACAGACAGAGAGAGATTTCATTTGTAATTGAACTTGCCTATTATGATGAGTAATGAGTTAATCAATTATGATGATCAATATATAATTAGAAAAATAAAAACTAAATAAATAAGGATATTTTTAGTACCCTTGAATCAACCTGAATCTTTCTTTGTTTCTTCCGGTGTATAGGGAGTATACAATGTAGTACTCACAATTAAAAAAATAAAAATAAATATATATATATATATATATATATATATATATATATATATATATATATATAATTAAGGATGTTTTATTAAACAAATCATTGATTGTAGCATATACGTAGTAGATAAATAATCCTACAAAGTATCAAGAGGAGAAAGAACTTTTCGGAGAAAGTGCAGGAATAATGTGTTTAGAACGTAAACATAATGAGGTTTTATATATTTTAATTATTATCAATTTAAAACAGTATTTTAGAAAAGACTATGAAATGATACGTTACAAAACGAAAAAAAGAGGTAAACATATTTATAACAAAAATTATACGTGGTATATGATATACAATCAAATTAAAAGGTAATAATATTATAAAAAAACATACGCTGAATCTATTGCCTGAAATAATATTATGAATTATATATTCGATTTGTTAAGAATGAAGTCATATACCATTTCAACAAAAATAAAAATTGAACATATGAAGTCAATAAAACAAAATAAACAAATAAATAAATAATATACAAAGTTATAATATGGAATTTTCATGACATCTCCTTGCCAAAGTTATTGTAGTTCTCTAAGTCTGTAACAAAACAAAAAAAAATTGAGATCCGGGATTGGGTGAGTCTTTTTTCATTACGAGTTTGTCTATGGAGTTTACTTATGCACAAATGTAAAATTACTGAGAGTCATGTCTGCGATTTATACTATAAGATGGATGAAAAACATAATGCCTGGTTTTTTCCAGTAGGGAAAATAATTTTTAAAAACATCTGTTAATTAAATATTTGGAAGTTTTGTATAACTAATAAGTAAAAAACTAATAAGTAGTGAAAGAAGATAAATTACCTCGTGGTTGTTGTATGTGATAGAAGAGTTTGAATTGCACAGCAAGGTGAACACACTTTTTGACGGTGTTGGAAAAAATATCACTGAATAAGGTATTTTTACCTACGTAGAGGAGGCACTGAAGGTTAAGTTAATCCCAATAAGTATGATAGTTACTGGAAAATGCGATAATACGAATACAATGCTGAAGCAATACTTTTGAATAAAACTTTTTTGTAGAAACTGAACGAAAATTGTGTATATTAAATTGCAGAAGAACTAAAAAGAAAGAGTGCAGGAAATGCTAAGAAAAGGAAAATAGCCATTTATGCAGCGATTTTCCCACGCCGCAAAGAACCTTCAAACAACAATTTCGAAAATGCAAATTTTTTATGGAAAACGTTGGAGGAAACTTCTCTTACGCGCTCCTTTCCTTCTAATCACAAAGAAAACGTTAACGTATGGACTGGATACCCTGGTAGCTGTGGAATGAAACACATGCAAAAGGAAGACAAAAGAATGGAAGATGGAAGGTGAAAGGGTTAGCGGCACTAACTAGTGGATGAGTGGAAGCAAAAACATAAAGAAAAGGTTGAAAGGATGGTGTACATATGGCGGTAACGTTGAACAAAACACATTCTGGAAGTGAATACAAAAGGACACAAATGATATGGAAGGAGAACGGCGAGTAGCACTAACGCAATTAAGAGCGGAAGCGGCGCCTTCAGTGCTTTCAATGGTGGGAACAGATGGGTTGGCTTGGAGCGTTGAACTTGCTACGGGGAATGTGAAATGGGGATGGTTACAATGTGATCTAATACCAATAATAGCGCGTTGTTTAATTATTGTGTGGCCAGCGCATGACAAGAAATTGTTTTACCGACCACTCTCATCTTTCCCAGCACACTCTCATTTGGTTTTATTGCTTGGTGTAATTATAGAGAAATGTATTATCTTTATGTTAGTATTACTAAAATGCTAAATTAATTGCATATAAAAAATTCAAACGTCAGTTATTTTGTAATTATTGAAAATTAAAGCTAAATCGCATAAAAGAGCACACTGATATAATTATTAGTTTATTTAAAATGAAGCAATATATATATATATATATATATATATATATATATATATAATTAAAAGACTAAAAAACATTAATTATACAATATTTTAATAATGTACAATAATTTAAATACAGGTAACAAAATTTGAATTGATTTATATGGTTATGTGAATTATATCAATTAATTGAACTGAAACATTACCATTTTTACCTATAAATTTAAGTCTTGTAATTTATTAATAATATATTTAATCGATTTATACATTTATTAAAATTATTTCATTTAGTTTGACTTTATTTTGGTGTCACTTTTAAGTAATCTTGCTTAATTGCTTCATGCCATATCGTATGATAGAAACAGTCAAAAAATTAGTAATAGAGAAATCAGCATCTTAAATATAACTATTGTGAAGCTAAAAAATATCTTTAAATTATACAAACTTTTGTAGTAGTCTTTAAATTGTATAGCACATAAAGCCATTTACAATTGGATATGACATTTATAATTGTGTAGCTAAAAAAGTCATACTCTGTCCTTTTTTTATCTTATACATGTATAAGATTCAATATGTGTAGATGAACAATATAATATTCCATCATAGAAAAATTATTCATTTGAGGCTTATAGAGTAAAGGTTTAAAATTTAACTAAACAATAAATTAATTTACCACTAAACCTCAAAATGTAACTTATCAATAAACTAATTTATTATAGACATATTATTATTAATTTAAGGCTGATCTGTTGACCATTTGTATATGATTAGGATTGTTCTATTTACATTTTGACCATCAAACATTAGCCAAGTCAGTTTTAAACAATATTGATAAAAATATAATTTGAAATTCTTTTATTTTATTGATTGCTTTTACACTTTTATTTCTTATTTTTATTTCACGTTGCATAATAATACTCTGTATTTGAAGAATATTTTATACGTACACATGTGTTATGGTAGCTGTAAATTGCTGTCTAAAAATGCATGTGCAAATTTCCTTTACAATCAGCATAACATATTATTTTAATTTTGTATACATTGTTATATCAATGAAATAAGTTTTACTCTCACTTATTATTTTAGATATTATTACACTAACTTGCAGTTATTATATGAATTGCTATATTTTCTAATAAATAATAATTTTTATCTATAACTATCATAAATAATAAGAGAATTTGTAGTTAAAGCTTACTGTAATAGTCTTTATTTTGCAACTATATAACCATTCATTAATCTTTATTTTTAAAAGAGTTAGATTCGAACTTCAATAAGTAAATTGAACTTTAACTCATGACAACATATTTTCTGTAATATTAATTTTGAGAATTAATCTGTTTGTGATTTTAAAAATTAATTTGGTTCTAGTTCTAAATAAAAAATATTACATATTAGTATAATTAAAAAATGAACTCTCGAAAACTATATAAATGATTATTAATTTGAATTTAAAATATTAACATTTGCTTTGTCATCACTAATTGCTAGTGAAAAACTGAAAACAATTTTGGTTACAACTTTAATTTTTTTTTTGTTAAAGTATTTTTAATTCTGAAATTGTAAAAACATTTGCTTTGCCTATATATGTGCTTCCAAAAAATGATTTTGTTGATCACTATTGATTAAAAATTTAATATTGTACGAATAGTTTTGTCCATCCCTTACAAAAGTGAAGAAATGGTAATTACTATGTGCTTTATTACGAACATAAATACAACATATAAAAAATGTGCAAATGAAACAAAAGTTACTTTTTAGGCAAAAAAAAAAAGGTATATCATTAAAAGAAAAATACTTATGTGAAGTAATACTTGCACAATAGTTCTTATTCAACAAATAATTTTACTAATAAAGTCTCAAAGTCCATGGCTTGTCCTTGAAGAATACGAAGAAAATAATTTTCAATAATGGCATATTTTATACAATAATAATAGTAAATATAAGTCAAGACTATCATTAAACTATGAGAATTATATTTGTCAATACATATATTTTGTCATAGACAAATATATATTATATTGTGAAGAATAATTTTAGTAATATTCTTGATAGTTCTTATCATTGTAGAGAATGAAAATATACAGACTATACTAATACTTCAGTTTAATGATAGAATGGTCATTAAACTCCCTCAATAACAAATGTTTATTTTATAAATACAATAATTCTCAAAATATTGTATTAATCCTCACATTTAACTTTCATTTTCATACCTTTTTGTATATATTTTTATTAAAATAATTTAACAAATCTGAACAAATCCGTGAAACGCATGGGCCTGAACTATTATGTTAGACTTTTATACATAAATAGTGAATAATTTCAGACATACTAGAATGTCAAAGGATCCAGTCACTTTGATTCTGCTTGTTCTCTGCATGCATGACGAGTGGCGAAATTGGTTGCCATCTCACCACGTGTCATGCAAGATATAGACCTAGCGAAACCTAGCTTCCCAGACGCATGATCCATCAACCACAAAACGACAATCGTCCGATTTACGTCCAATGGAATCACCCAACTTCTACCAAATTCGATGGGAAAACAAAGGCACGTGCAGAGAGTCACGTATGGACCGCTTCCTTTGGCTCTCAAATTTTTAAATCACTTAATAGTTACCAATTTCTGTATTATACAAAGAAATGTGTTCATGCGTACATAATGTTGGTCATGTTACAACAAGACTTCATGTGCAGGTACATATTTATTAATTTATTTTATTACTAAATTTGATGTTGTCAATTTTATTTTTTTTGGTGGTTGTTACACATAATAGTTGTTTAATTTGGTTTAGTGCATTGTAAAGGCAGTTTAGTTGTATAGGTTCATAATCTACTAGAGATAACACCCGTGCTTTGCACGGGTTAAATTATAATTTTTTTAATTATTTTTTATTATAATATTTTTGTAGAAAATTGAGATAATAATTAAAAATTAAATATAATATAATAATAGGATCTTTTAAATTATTCTATGTAATGTCACTTATGGAGTTTATGAAAAATTTTATTATTGGCAACATTTTTAGCATAATCATGTATTTTTAGCATAATTATATAAATTTAACAAAAATTATATATTTAATCATCAATATATAGTAATATTATCCATTCTCAAGTGTAATTTAATAATCAATAGTCAAATAGTCAATGTATCATGTTGTGCAAATTTTATGTGACACAACTCAACTCATAATTAATCACCATAAAAAACGCACATAATTTTTTTGTACCTTTGGTTAATAATTTTTAACTCAATTTTATAATTTGACAATTATTCTTTTGATATTTCACTAAACCCACTTAAAATTATACATACACATAACTCATATATAAGTCATTTAATCTCAATGCATTCAAATTTTGATAATTATAACTAAATAACATATCTTAATATAAAATTTTATTCATTTTATTTACATAAGAAACACAATTTAACAATCAATTATAAATGATAAAATATTAAAGTAATTTAATTTTTTGAATTTTGTATTATTTTATTTATATAAAAGAACCAATATAATTTTTTGTATCTTTCATTACTAAGTTTTCTAAATAATCTATCTTAATTTTTTCCTCTATTTAATTAATATATTTTTAGGTCAATCAATACAGAAAAATGTTGAAATAATGTATTCAATAATTACAATTTGACTTCTAGTAATTTTATAGTGGATTTAAACACATGTATGAGGTGAGATCATTTATTTATTGATAGACAATGCATAAAATAATACATTAGGAGTTTCGGATGACTTAAGCTCAATAAATGAAATAGGATAAATAATATTTTTTCAAACAATAATTTCCTTCCAATATTAGTGAAGTAATTTTCACTAAGTACTATAGAATTTAACTTCATAACATTCTCTTTTGGATCATCTAAAATAATAATGATGTTGAGTACTTGACCATTATATATTAAGTAAAGTTAAAGTCTTTAAATTTGTAAAATAAATTTCATCCAACCTTATTAAAATCAATTTGAGAAAGTTTCTCCATTCAAAAAAAGATCCTTTTGAGACACCATAACAATATCAAAATTAAAGAAATAACAGATCATGATCTCCAAGATTGTGAAGAGAAAGATCTTGGAAAGTACCTAGTTAAGGAGTGTGAAACATAGAGTTTTAGAATTTTAAGTCCAAGTAAGGCCAAAAAACTTCTGAATGAAAGAGTTATTGTTCTTTGATGCAATCATCTTCCTGTAAGTATTAGTTTAATTGAAAAGATAGAAACTCAAAAGAAAAAAGAGAATACCTTAAAAATAATCTTGAACTCAAAACTTGACAAATGGGTAGGAAGCAATTTTTCAGTTCTCAAAATATTTTTAGCCATGAATTTTTGCAGATGCTCTTTAGATTCCAAGCATCAAAACAAACGAATGATCAATGGGTTAATTATTGCATTGATTCTACTCGTGTCTATTGTGTGCCTTGTTTGAGCACCTAATAATTTTTGCCATTACAACAATCATTGAAAGCAAATAAAATTCTATTTTAAATTTAATCATTATGAAGGTAATTTATTGCATTTCAATTTTAAAATTAATAAATTATTGTATGTCATAAATTATAGACCTCAAAATATGTTATGATAAGTGAAGTTATGTGAATGCTTTTAATTTTCTAAAACGACTAAAAAGTCTCATTTAATTTAGACATAAAAAAATATTCTAAAGAAAAGTTAGTTAAAAAATAGTTATTAGTGTACGCGATTGCTATTTGTGGTTAATTTAAAAATTGTAATGACTAATAATTTTTTGGGTTGAAGAAAAATAATATAAATTAATAAGTTAAGTTTTATTAAGACACATTTAATTATAAAATTATTTAATAATTTTATAAAATAAAATGTTTAGTACAAACATTCGCTTGCTAGCTTTTGTGTTCTAATTGTATAATAGAGTCTATTTTATATACACACATATATTATTTAAATAAAATAAATGAAAGTATTATTAATTACACAAAAGAAGGTTAAATTAAATAACATAATTCATATAAGAATATAAATCATTTAAACATGATATCAATTAAGTGAAAGATTACATTTTAAACGTTAAAATACTTATATTTATTATTTTCATTAAAAATATTATATATATATATATATATATTGTGTAAACTAAATAGATTTTATTTCTAAAAAATAATTATTGACCATTGAGTTGTCCCTATATATGCAAAAGATAACATTACAAATTGTATAATATAAATATAATACATTTTTTTTATAAATACACTTTAAAAGATCTTCGGTTTAAAGTTTAAGGTTTATAAAATATGTATAATATATCTATAAAAAAAGTGTTATAACGTTGTAAAGTTTTTTTAATAAATTTAACCATAGGTTGTGGTTAATTTTACACACACATATATATGTCAATTTATTTTTTTATTTTAAGTGGATTAAATCTAAAAATTAAGATTAAGAAAAATTATATTATCATGAGTTAATATATCAATAAAAAAATACAATATAAAGTTTCATCTTTTTAATTTTAAAAATAAAAATCTTTACATATAGAACTAAAGTACCACAAATTAGAGTGTTTAAACTATACATTGTATTATTTGAGAATCATCTAATACTTGGAAATAAAAATATAGTTTAATTACAAAATATAGATAAGCATGCACTAATGGTAGTGTAAGCATTAGATGTGAAATGGAGTGAATTTTACTATATATATAGATAGATTATTATCTACATTAAAAATATTATATATATTGTGTAAACTAAATAGATTTTATTTCTAAAAAATAATTATTGACCATTGAGTTGTCCCTATATATGCAAAAGATAACATTACGAATTGTATCATATAAATATAATACATTTTTTTTATAAATACACTTTAAAATATCTTCAATTTAAATTTTAAGGTTTATAAAATATGAATAACATATCTATAAAAAAACATGTTATAGTGTTGTAAAGTTTTTTTAATAAATATAAATATAGGTTGTGGTTAATTTTACATATATATATCAATTTTTTTTTATTTTAAGTAGATTAAATCTAAAAATTAAAATTAAAAAATTATATTATCATGAGTTAATATATCAATAAAAATTATACTATATAAAGTTTCATCTATTTAAATTTAAAATAAAATATTTACATATAGAACTAAAGTATCACAAATTATAGTGTTTAAACTATACATTGTATTATTTGAGAATCACCTAATACTTGCAAATTAAAATATATTTTAATTACAAAATATAGATAAGCATGCACTAATTGTAGTGTAAGCATTAAATGTGAAATGAAGTGAATTTTACTATATATATAGATTTCTACTTTAGTTTATTGCACTTAAAACTTATTTTAGTTGTATAATTTAATTACATTAGCAGTTATTACGTAGGGTACACCATAAACAATAGATGTATATAACTTAAATAAACATAATGTTGACGAATAAGATATTCATTCAGAATTTGTTCGTTGAAATCACTTCAATGGACACTATTTTTTCCTTTTTCAGCTTTGTTATTGTTTTAATTTTTTTCTTTTGTTTGCATAACTCGTTAGGCCAATTTCAACGCAATGAACAGGACGGTTTTCAATTTTCAATTTTTATTGTTTTTTATTTTTTCATATTTCGATTAGTCCAAACTGTGTGCTGAACTTTAATTTTTTATTTGTTGAATTTTTTATGCTCTTTTTATACTTTTTAATTTAATCTAATTTATTTGTTTTTCATAATCTGGTATTACAAATTTAGTGCAATGATCAGGACTTTGTTGCTTCCCTCAATTTTATAATTTTTTTGTTTTCGTTTTATTTTATAAGATTTTTTTGTAATTCTATTAGTTCAATTTCAATATAATGATTAGTTCTTGTCTGCTTTTTTATAAATTTTTTTTCGCATTGTCTTTCCTTTTTTTTAACTTTAATGCAAAAGAAATTAAACCATTTGAGAAAAACCCTAAATTACCCAACATGGATTGTGAACTGATTTGTATACACAAATAACCACTAATCCTCTGGCCCTAATTAAATCATCACGTGTCTTTGTACTAGTAATATATATGTCACCTATATCGGATGCATTGAGCAGGACACATAGGGGAGTAGGCACCCAGTAAGTAATTATCATGGTTAAATAATAAAATTAGATGGTGTCATACAATAGATATGGTATACAATCAGAAAACATATATTGTATAATGATATGACTGAGTCTAATATTGGTCGAAAATGCATTAAAAAAGGAGTGCCACATTGTACTACACTATAAAAAAATTAATATCAATTTGACATGCTCACACCCCAAATGTGGCCGTCCAGGCGTGAGCCCATCAACACCGTCTCTGTGCTCCACTTCCATCATGATCCATCTCTTTTGCAGATTGACTTTATAGCTGGTCAGGCATATTGTGTGCGCAAGCAAAGGCCACCGTGGACGCAACACAGGCATCGTCAGTTCAGCATAAATGTATGGCTTGTAGTCAGTGATGGGCTGCGAAACTGAGGATATCATGTTTAAAACGTGTACGTTGGTTGATGGACATGGCATGGGTGTAGATGGGTGTGACTATGGATCGGTGTGGGGAAGGCCAACTTGTCCTCAACCTTAGCTTCTTTGGTGAGCCAATGTGCAATGAGTTATTTCCATGCTGAAGGACAAACAATTTTCTTCCTCCAGCCCTTATTTACACCACAAGATGTATAGACTATGGACCTTTAAGTAGCACCTACAATACCATCCGAAGGTCATAACACCTGCCGGAGGAGATGCGGCTCCCACTGAGCAAGAGAAAGGTTCCTTCAAAAATACATCTTCCGCTTCCATGTATGGTATCCCACTGGCACAAACTTAAGTCTAGGGCAGTCCAAAATCAGGCTATGATTAGGTTTGTGGGAAGCGTGTTGTGTACATGCCTGTTGACTAGTCCTTTGAAAGAGATTTTTTATTACCGTTGGAGCCCGTTGTTAGGTAAATAGGAAATAAACATATTGGATATGAATATTTCATATGAATATATTTAAATAGGAAATAAATATATATATTCAATTTTTTATCACAAGAATAAGAAGGAAAATTGAGCTACCGAGGTCAGTGAATTGTTTTTTGATTTTTTTATTCCCTTACTTTTTGAATATAATTAAAAAAAAGAAAAAGAATTGTTATCTTCTATTTTAAAGAATCATGTATTTAAAGAAAATAAATATTATATAAAACCGAATATTTTATCTTTTTTGATTATTTCCTTGTTTTTTTGGCCAAATATCCAGCTATTCAACTTTTTATGCAGAATTAGGTAATTGAAATTAGTAACTGGTATTTCTATTTTTGCAATTTTTTGTACAAAAATGAGAAGCATTTATAAAATATGTGCCAATTAAATATGATAACAAAAATTAAATACAAATTAAAATATAATCTCAGTAAGTTTCAAAATATACAAATATTTTAAATCTACAATGGAAAAATACAAGATTTAATAATTAAAAATTGAATCTTTTAACAAGTAAATATGATTAAAATAAGGTAGTAACACCTGTTGTGAAGGAAAAAGTTTTTGGGTCGATGGATTTAGTTTATCAATATTTAGTGTGGGTATGCTATTAAACAAAAAATATTTATTTTGTCAACATTCTTTCATCCGTATTAAGCACTTGGCCAAATTCAATACAAATAGTGCTATCTTTTTTCAATATTACTCTTGCATCCCTCTATAATTTTTTCAAATACTAGAAAAACAAGATATTACAATATAAAAATGTTAAAAGTGCTGCGAACTAAAATAAGCTACATTGACTGAAAATTTATACCGACCCACTTCTAATCTAATCTAATCTAAATGAATTAAAAGTGAAACAATTGTCCTCATTTTTTTGTAAATGTTAGCTTCGTGACTTGTGAAGTGATGTTTTTTAGTGTTAAAAATTTTAAAAGATTGAAAACATGATATGAAATGTCAGTTATACCCTGTATCCTTGATTAAATTTGAATTTATTTGCCATGACACTCCAATGCCAAATTTTAAAAATTTTAAATGACTGAAAAGATCATATGAAATCTATTTTTTTACAACATTTTAGAAACCAAGTCATTATAATTCACAGAGATCCATGGAAAATTATCACAATCAACTCAATCTATACAGGCAACGTTGGTGTGGTGATTAGGGAGTTCTTCATACTTCACGTTTTGTGACTGGGACGTTTATTGAAGTATCAAAAAAAAAAACAAACGACACTAAGGTCTACTGCAAATTTTAAACAAAACCAGCTTCATTCCATGATCAACAATGCAAATACACAGGAGGAGCCTAATGTACAATACAGAATACAGGCTTTAACAAAATTTACAACGGCAAACATGACAGCAAAAGAGCACTCCTATAACATCATGGTAGTTTTAATATATCCCTTACGCAGCCTAGGATTGGAAAGCCCAACTGAAGGATAGTGTTTAGTAGGAGGAAAAATGCCAACACTGCACACAACCTTCCACTTCATGCATTCCTTCGCATGCCGACCCACTTTGTCGTTCGCCGTGGTGACTGGTAGGAGGGCCAATGTTCGATGGTTTTGAGCTATTTGGGAGGACTCATCGGCCCACTTGAATAGGCCGAGCTCGACCTTTATCCTCGTAATACATTGGACATCGGAAGAATTGCCGACCATAGTTTCCTTTGGCCCTAGTTTTGGCTGTGTAGACGTACATTCATTCCACATGCACACATGAAAGGTGTATTTCCAGGTATACTGCCCACGGATGCTTCAGATTTTTCGATGGACTCTCCTCCCATTACGGATGCTTGGCAAGGATCCGATATCTGGTGCAAATCGTGTTGATTGGCTTTTTAGTTTTTCCTGTGCTCATGAGGTGGGTTCTGTTGGAGGGGGAACCTTTTTGTATAAGCAAGTGAAATAGCTTGTTTTATACGTTAACGTTATTTGTTGGGGTTGTCGCGTACACTGTCACACGACAAAGCTTGTCAGTCACGCTGGCCAAACCTCGAGGTCCTTACCATTTCCCACTTGAAAGATAACATTTTGCAGATTACTGTACTTTACTATCTTTTCTTCATCTATATAATATACTAACGTTGTGAATTTCTTATTAAATAAAATTTCAACAAAAAATCACACATTGGACTTTGTCTTTCATTTCCTTCTATATTTTTTTTATTTTTTCTATGTCGTTGTTTAAACGTTAGACTATCATATTTCTTAAACTTCTCTTTTATTTTAATATTTTGATGTGCAATTGTATAGATCAGATTCTCTTTTTTAATAGAGGTTTTTAAATTAATTAATTTCATACTTTCACACCATTTAATTGGCTTGACTAACTTTTATTTTATAACTAGAGATAATACCCGTTCTTTGCAGGGTTAAATTATTATTTTGTTTGATTATTTTTTTATTATAATATTTTTAAGGAAAATTGGGATAATAATTAAAAATGGATTATAATATAATTATAGGGTCTTTTAAATTATTCTATGTAATGTCACATATGGAGTTCATGAAAAACTCTATTATTTGCAACATTTTTAGCATAATTATGTATTTGTAGCATAATTATATAAATTAAACAAAAATTATACTTTTAATCTTAATATATAGTAATATTATCCATTCTCAAGTGTAATTTAATAATCAATAGTCAAATAGTCAATGTATGATGTTCTATAAACTTTATGTCACACAACTAATCGGAAAATAATCAATCACCATAAAAAACACACATAATTTATTTGTACCTTTGGTTAATAATTGTTAACTCAATTTTAATATATGACAGTTATTCTTTTGATATTTCAGTAAACCATCTTATAGTTATACATACACATGACTCATATATAAGTCATTTAATCTCAATACATTCAATTTTTGATAATTATAACTAAACAATGTATTTTAATATAAAATGGAACTTCATTTTATTTAATAAGAAACACAATTCAAAAATCAATTATAAATGATAAAATATTACGTCCAAAATAATAATTTCACTACGTACTATAGAATTTAACTTCATAACATTCTCTTTTGGATCATCTAAAATAATAATGATATTGAGTTCTTGACCATTATATATTAAGTAAAGTTAAAGTGTTTAAGTTTATAAAATAAATTTCATCTAACGTTATTAAAATCAATTTGAGAAAGTTTCTTCATTCGAACAAACTTCCTTTTTAGACACCATAACAATATCAAAATTAAAGAAATAACAGATCATAATCTCCAAGATTGTGAAGAGAAAGATCTTGAGAAAGTAGCTAGCTAAGGAGTGTCAAACATGAAGCTTTACAAATAATACTTGTCCAAGTAAGGCAAAAAAACTTCTAAATGAAAGAGTTATTATTTTTTGATGCAATCCTCTTCCTGGAAGTAGTAGTTTAATTTAAAAGAAAGAAACTAAGAAAGAGAAAAGAGATAACACCTTCAAAATAATGTTATACTCAAAACTTGACAAATTGATAGGAACCAATGTTGTCAGTTTAAAATATTGTTGGCCACAAATTTTTGCACAGATGCCTTTAGATTCGAAGCATCAAAACAAACTAATGATGAATGAGTTAATTATTGCATTGATTCTACTATTGTGTCTATTGTGTGCCTTGTTTGAGCACCTAATAATTTACACCATTACAACAATTATTGAAAATAAATAAAATTCTAATTTAAATTTTGGCCCTTATGAAGGTAATTTCTTGCATTTTAGTTTTAAAATTAATAAATTACTGGATGTCATAAATTATAGACCTCAAAATATATTATGATAATTATATTGAAGTTATATGAATGCTTTTAATTTTCTAAAACAACTAAAAAGTCTCATTTAATTTCAACATAGAAAAATTTTCTGAAGGAAAAGTTAGTTAAAAAATAGTTAGTGTACGCGACCTATTTGTGGTAAATTCAAAAATTGTAATGACTAATAAATTTTTGGGTTGACTTCAAAATAATATAAATGAATACGTTAAGTTTTATTATGACACATTTAATTGTAAAATTATTTAATAATTTCATAAAATAAAAGGTTTAGTACAAACATTCGCTTGCTAGCTTTTGTGTTCTAATTGTATAAGAATCTATTTTATATACACACATATATTATTTAAATAAAATAAATGAAGATATTATTAATTGCACAAAAGAAGGTTAAATTAAATAACATAATTCATATAAGAATATAAATCATTTAAACATGATATCAATTAAGTGAAAGATTACATTTTAAACGTTAAAATACTTATATTTATTATTTTCATTAAAAATATTATATATATTGTGTAAACTAAATAGATTTTATTTGTAAAAAATAATTATTGACCATTGAGTTGTCCCTATATATGCAAATGATAACATTACAAATTGTATAATATACATATAATACATTTTTTAATAAATACACTTTAACATACCTTTGGTTTAAAATTTAAGGTTTATAAAATATGTATAACATATCTATAAAAAAAAGTGTTATGACATTGTATAGTTTTTTTAATAAATTTAAATATATGTTGTGGTTAATTTTACATATATATATATATATATATCAATTTATTTTTTTTTATTTTAAGTGTATTAAATCTAAAAATTAAGATTAAAATTTTTTTTATTATCAGGAGTTAATATATCAATCAAAATTATACTACATACAGTTTCATCGATTGAATTTTAAAAATAAAAATGTTTACAAATAGAACTAAAGTATCACAAATTAGAGTGTTTAAACTATACATTGTATTATTTGAGAATCACCTAATACTTGGAAATCAAAATATATTTAATTACAAAATTTAGATCAGGATGCACTAGTTGTACTGTAAGCATTAAATGTGAAATGGAGTGAATTTTCCTATATATATAGATAAATTCAATTTTTCTTGTCGTTTAGACTAATTCATAACATCTGGCAATAAATTTATATATTTATTGTATTATCCAAGTTTTACAAAAGTATCTGAAGCTTTAAATCTAAAGAAGTATAACTTCCTTTTAAGCCCAATGCTTTCACTATCATGTGATAATATTAAATTTTCATTTATTAGATAAATATCGAATCTCTTAGCTGATTGATTTAATCCATAATAACATTACTATTACTATCATTATTAAAAATTATTACATTTTGAATGAAAATGATATGGGGATTATTAAAATATTATTTTTATTGGTGTTCAAAAGAAGGCCATCTTGCACAACAAACAATGAAACAACACTTATTCAAAGTCGGATATACATATATTGTCACTTGCATCTTTCGCTCACGTTGTAATTTTGTATACCTTGTGCTTGGGATTTAAATCTACAACATTCACATGTTTCGTATGCAACTCAAAAATTAAGCACAATGCTCAATGTCTTGTCTAGACCCTCGCATGTTTCCCTTACCGAGAAAGAGACCGCGCATTGAGAACACAACAGGACAACCATTTTCCACTATTGCAAAAGGACGCTATGGTCACCATTGAAGCTGCCATTTGCTGGAAGCAAACTTTGTTTGGAGATGTTTGATGGCCAGTCCATCACAGCCTACTTTACCTTGACATTACACATTTAATGATTATTTATTTCACATTTTTTCCCATATTTTTATTTTATTAAATTGGACATTTGAAACAATGAAACAAGGCATGAAGGTGGCCATCAGGAGTGGTGGTTGGTGGGCCTGGAGTGGTGCCGGCCACGTCGGTCATCCAATAAGCGATGGCCTGAATTCAGGCGTCAAGTAAAAAACAAAAAAATAAAAGAAATTTTAATTAGTTAAATATTATGATAACTAAGAAATATTACAAAAATAAATACAAAATATAATTCTATCATAACACCCAACTAACCCATACATAATAAGCCCGTAAGCCAAGACAATTCCGTTTCTTACATGGTCTAATGTTCAATCCACCAGAAATACCCATGCTTGGTCAGCACACAAACCAAGCGACCGATGATATTCACGTCCTCTATGGGCACATCAGCGCTGAACACCAACTCACCACCATGCATGAAACACTCACCAAACAAGCACAGGCGATCGAGTTTTTGAACAACCAGCTGAGGTACATTTTGAAAAATGGATCCCCGGTTCGGGCTCGACTCACACACAATGACGCCTCATTCAACGCCTATGAGTGGACCTCCAACAAGTGTTGACTTACAACAAGGTCACAATGAACTAAACCCACCTACGAGGAGATCAGCCAGGCTGAAAAGAGGACCAATAATAGTGGATTACAGCCTTACGAAGTAGATGACACAACCTATACCCCTCCTGACATAATGCCGCTGAGTACTGATGAAGATGACCACGCCTTCAAATGAAGAAGGGAGGAAAGAAACAGAAGAAGACCCATGTTCGGACACACACACGCATCCAGGTATACAAATGCTCAAGCTGGTTCAGCTGCACAAAATACAAAAATTACATGGACCAATGACGTTGTTTTTCTATTGAAATAGGAAAGACAGTACTTCACCAAATCACAATGTCATTTGTTCCCATCTACTTGGTGAATGGTTAAATGGTTATTAATAGTTGTCATTTACTGTTCCCCACTTTTAGTATGATCCTTTTTTTCATATGAATGTCCACCGACCCTTTTTCTTTGAGAGTCAGGACCATTCCCGCCTTTCCTAAACTGTCGCTGACCAAACGTATAAAATAACTTTTGTTTGCATAAGTTGATTATTATCCAATAGTATTGCACACCAAAAACATAAATACAACATACCTATTAAACATGCACGAAGTTAGCACTAACATGTATTCGTCTAGACATATCAAAAAAATAAAATAAAATGACCTATTTAAAATTGTCTTTCTTTGTTATTGTTAATACTAAAAAATTTTTTGCCTCGTCCTCCACCTGGCCAGACGTTACTTGTTGGAACTTTTTTTTTTTGCTCTATGTAACAGAAAGGGCTATTCAATACGGCGGACAAGGTTGGGGCCAAGGCAAAATGGAACAACCAGCTAGATGACATAATCTTCACAAATGTCCCAAGGCCGTATGGATTCCCTTTGTAAACCTGCTGACATTTCTCCAATCAAGAGGGGTCGAACTGCCAAAGGTACATTTAGCACACAATAGTAACCCGCCACCTACTTGCATATTAACATTCGTATTGTTAACTCCCAAGTAATTCCCTATGACCACTAACTTCATAATATTTAAATGCCATAGTGGATGAAAGTTGAATTCAGGCCAAAAGATATGGAATTTATTGGCCTTGACCTACCTTCAGCCTATATTTTCGATCTACCATGGACCAAAGGTTAGTTGTATCCCATTTATCACTCACGTCCTATGCAACACATATGATGTAAGATTCAGCTATCATCTGATGAATAACTTGCTTAGAGAGATGATAGTCCACAACATCATTGCCGTGACAGGAATGCATTCATGAGTATAGTTCCCTACCCACCGTGGACGATGTACGTATACCATGTTCTATCACCTGTGACCTGGACTCACGTAATATTAATAACCTCGCACAAAAATCAAATTGAATGTAGGTATTGATAATGGTGGCAGCTATGTTGACATATGGTTCTATAGGACACAAATGGTACCTGCCTACCACATTCACAGGAGGTTCCATATCATGTACATCAAAGATACCATTTTTCTTCCCCATCGTCACATTTACATGGAATTTTTATTTTATTTTCATTCTTTTAAAACCTAAGAGAGATAGCCCAGCAAAACTTAATGAGGAGGAACTTTGGCAACCATTCGCGAGATTTTATGGGGAATTTGGACAAAGTCATTAATGTATACAACTGCCACATCCCTTTGTTCGTTGTCGTTATAATTTGTACACATCTAGAGTGCTGATTTGAAACTGTGGTTCATGGAATTTTGGGGCCATGGCTGCCATTTGTATTTTTAACGTTAGTTAACTTCACGTAACTATTGGCCCTTAATTGTCTTGTACAGATATATGTACCCATGCACAAAGACAACCATTGGTTCCTAATGATCATTGACCTCGTAAAGGAGGAACTTGTTTACTTGGACTCCTAAATCAGACACCCATCGAAGTGCACGAGTCCATGACATGATCAAAGTGGTATGCATCACAGCATTACTTGTATTTATTATACGATTATTTTTATTTAATCGCCTTGCCATCACCACTTAATTGTGCCATACACAGGCAACATTTATGTAGAAAACTATTTGACGATGACTCCTTTTACATAGATTCAACCTATCCTCGACCATTGCTTTCAACCTTTACCGTAATAGAGCCACCAAGTTCCTCAGCAAGATCCTAACTCGTAAGTATTTGTGTAATCAACTACATGCATTTAATTTACATAAATCCCTTTTGAATATGCAACACCTTTTTTCACACATGATTGGATATCCATTCAGGAATGACTGGTGTTTGGGTTGCTCAATGGATGATGCTTTCACCTTTGTGGTCAAAATATGATTTTGGGGTACTCCTACTTATTCTAATGAACTTGTATTTGCATTATTTTAACTCATAATTTGCAAATTAAATCAACTGACATTTTAATAAACAATAAAACAGAGTCAATGAAACGACAAGAATGCGTTTGGCTATTGACCTTGCATTAAAGCCTTACAACCCAAATAGAGAAGTCATCAAGAAGAAAGCTATCCTACATTGGAACAGCCACCAATTTGGGAAACAATACCACCGCTAGCCCTTAAATACATTGCACCTCTTCATGGTCTTTTTTGTAATAGGTAATTTTGGAGTACCAACTTATCAATTGCACTTTTTGCATATTTGGAGTACCAACACTCTAGCTGCACATTTTGGGTATCCAACAAAGACTACTGGATGCGTTAAAATGTATCATCGGGGTTCTCATGTGTATTGGCACTTACAATACAACCTCTACACAATTTTTGGGTAAGCTGGAAGACATGTATGCAGCTAACAGCTGAAGTCATACTATTTTGAGTTTCCATTGCAAAAGATGTCGAATGCCATCCTTCAATGCTTGGAAAGTGGTCATCAATGATCATAGGTAAGGATTTAAACAGTCCTTTGTACAAAGCCATTCTAACAAACATTGGCAAAACATTAGATTATCGACATCTATTTTTGTTCAATAGCTTGCCCATGCTGAGCCTCCATGATTTTTTTGTCAACACCTATGATCAGTCTCTTAATGCAAGGTATAGTCCATTACACTTTGCACTCACCACATTCTTTAAAGAAATAGGCAACTATGCTGGAATTTTTTCCTTTCAAATTGCAATCTGAACTAACATGCATTTGTTTTATTGTGTAAATGCAGTTAACAGTTGTTGGGCATATTCCATCACCGCGCAATCGTCCTTGTGGCCCTTTATTTTGATTTATTTTCCAGCTTGTCCATCAATTTTTGCTTTGTTATTTCCAAATATCCAGTTGTATACCAGTGTTGCTTTGTTTTAAAACATTCGTAACTATGGTTCATGAGCCTCGAACATGGGCATATCATTTTCACCAATGTAACAACCTAATACCATTGTGGTTAATGTTGATATGACATTGTTAAAACTTGCTATGCCAATACTATTTATTGCCCCCACTCCAAAGGAGAAGTAATACAAATTTTTACAACATCGATGTCGTCCAAGATTAGTAAATATGTCAAACATTATTACATTTTTCCTCTCCCACATTATTTTCTTGCGTTTCGATTGACAAATTATATGATTTTAATTTTAGCATATAGACAAGGCACCTTTATACTTCCCACACGTACAAATATATTTTTTTCCCTATTTACTATGTCTCAACTTTAGAGGTGTGATATTTTTCTGTTAATGTTATTTCCAACTTTATCTCAGGACATTTTTTTTGTAATGCTCAATTTATGTTATTTGTGCATATGTTTATGTCTCTTTCCTTTCGTATGTAATGACAATAAATTTTTTATATTTTGTGAACAACAAATAACATATTTTATGAAATTTGAATTTATTCAAGTTTCATTTATGGCACGGTGTTTTAATTTCAAAACTTTTTCAATTGTTCATCCCAACAACAAAGAAAATACTGAAAAGGAGCATTTTAAGCCATTGAGATTTTGCCTCTTTTTAGAGATATCTTCCACGAAATATTCCCCTAATGATATAACCACATATATTTTCATGTCTATTATGTAAATAGACCAACATACAAACCAAGCACACGTGGGCATTAAAATATTCTTTTTTGCATTCACACAAATACATACCCAACCTGGTTCACATGCGCGGTTTACCTTTGCTACTCAACACTAAATTCCCAATCTCCTTCATAACTAAGTATAGCACCCCCCTCCCTCACCTCTAATAGTGGTCCCATCAAACACTACAAAATTTGCTTAAAAGAAAAATTCTCATACTTTTCCGTCACACATAAGTGTGAAAAAATCAGGACATCAATTGCTTGTCTATTCTTTATGGGGTTTGCAAATCAACATAGTCGATTTCAATCAAAGTTCACATCTTCCAAACCCACCAACCAACTCCACCAAATAAATCAGAAAAATTACGACAAAAGACAAACACCACAAGAGGGGGAGGATATGTAACAAACCTTACTGAACTCCATGTTGTACTCATTTCCCCTATATTCCTTTACCCATTCATAATCCTACACACATGCATTAACATACATCTGTAACAGCAATTTTGGAACTAAGTTTTCAGCCCTACCGCATTTTACATGATACTACTACAAATCCACTAAACCTGAAAGGCAACAAATCTCTGTGCACTCGTCAACTCCTATTTGTCATTGGTTTCCTTTAGAGTTTTTTCTTTCCTGGAATACCCTACAATTTTGTCCACCAAATTGTTAGTGTTTATTTTATAAGTTCATATTCATACATAACTATATAGTCATAATACTTTGACATTTTCCCACTATCCTCCATATAGCCCCCTTGTCTTTTTTCTTTTGAAACCACATTCCATGACCACTGCATAGCAACTAAGTTATGGGTCCATGGACTTTGCGGGTGTCAAACTATACACAATACATAATCTAAAACAAGTGACACAGCACATGCATGCCTGGTAATAATATTTTGATTCCTTATTTCATTTTCATAACACATTACCTGTCAACAAACAATAGCTTAATACTATAAACAGTATTTTAAAATCCACACAACCATACCTGGAAATACCACTGATGCCCAGGATCTATCACATGCTGATGCTGCACAAACCATGGATACTGACACCCACCAAGCCCACTCAATAAATGTTCAGACGGACCCTCTGGAGTAATTTGTTGTTGTGGAATGGTTGCACAATTAGATGTGGTTAAGTGCGACTAGTGGATAAAATTGCCCAGGGTAGAATTGGTTTATCTGAGGTCCTACAAAAAACACTTTACTCACCGCAGCACCTTGGAATCGTGATGCTTCAATTCCACTTACAGATGGCCATGTTGCTTCATCATCCTTTTTTCCCTTCGTCTTTGACCCAGCCGATTGTATAACATCATCATCTCCCTGGATTGCTACAAATTCAGCATCACCAAAACACCAATACAGTTACATATTCAAGTAAACATAACCTTAAAATCACCTCCATGTTTAGCAGCATTTGAATCAAATTCATCATCCAATCCAACAGGGAAAGTGTTATCATCTTCACAATGGTCCGCCTTTCCTCCTTTTGCGTTGGACAATTCCTCTTCGTGTGTCCCACCAATGAACAATTAGAGCATCGCCGTTTTTTGCACCATCTTTACCACCTACAGGTGCACCCTTTGTCTTCACCATAACAGGGTCACCAACTTTTTTCCTCTTTTCATGATGTGCTGTATTTATTTCAATCAGCTAACTTCCGCTCTAACTCTCTTGAAATTCTACATATTTCATCCATTGTGTGCCGAAGTAAGGTGACTTTTTAGCCCCAAGGAATGACATCCATTGGCTTGAGCACATAGTGCACCATACCGCAGGAACACTATCTTCTCGTGTCCTCTTCCGCTTCATTGCCACCCTCGTAACTTTTTGCATTCTTGCACCATCTTTTCAAAATCAATGCCTTCGGAGTTCTACTATGTGCTCATTTCTCATCACACAGAACATATGGCTACAAGGAATGCCATGACCATTCCACATACGACATTTACATTCGTATTGGTCTAAGTTCTTGTCAACCAACACCGTATACTCACGACCAGGTTTTCCATACTTACACACTTTGTACATTGCAGTTGTTCCAAGCCTCTCACATCCAACAACAAACAATGAGGAAATACCTTCCATTTGTTTCTTTACATCCTTGAATATTTCCCTTGTAAACACATTCGCAGCTACACGCTCAATCATCTCTAGCCCGTTGTCAACACGGGCTCACCGTATATAGAGTGGAACTGAGCAACCAACTCATTGTTTCTACCCTTACGCACGCTCTAGGTTCTGAACTAACTCAAGTAAACTGTGCCTTGATTTTATAAATCTCTTGATGAAAGAATTTATCCCTCACAACGTGATGTGGTCCTTAACCCGCACAAAACTTCTGCCGAGGTAGGCATTGGCCCACATTTCCTTCCGTTTATATGCTTTTTGCACCCATCTATTATCTTCTAAGTTAAACTTGTCTACCATATCATTCCAATATTGCTCAAATTCTTCAACCTCAAAGTTAGCGTATATGCACCGCTTGAATTCACAAAAGGCAGCATCCTTAATGTTAGATGTGGCATTTTTTTCCAAATGCCAAGCACACAACCTATGTGTACAATTTGGAAACAAAGACTTAATGGCCTTTCTCATTGCTTTGTCACCATCAGTCACAACCACTGGAGGTTCTTTACCCATCATAACATCTAAAATGCTCCAGCAACCATTTATATGTGGCTGGAGATTCATCAACAAGTAATGCAAACCCAAAAATGCAAGTTAAGCGATGATGATTGGTGCCAGAAAAATAACTAGGGGCTTGTTATACTTGTTCTTTTTGTACGTTGCGTCAAAGGCAACCACATCACCAAAGTACTGGTAGTCCACTCGACTCAACCCATTCTCCAAAACAAGTTACCTAGCAGCCCATCCTCCGTACAACCGTACCTCGCAACACCATCGGATCAATCGGCCTTTCCATGTAAATAACCAATAGCTGCATTTGCATCCCCATCATTTATCCTAGAGCGCCTGTTTTTATCAATGTAATTGTACAAATCCTTCTTTGAGAATCCAACACCATCATAACCACCAGCCTGGCTAGCTAGGAACCCCATGATTTGAGATGTTGCAATCCCATGTCTATGCATGCTATCAACCTGTGCTCTGCCCATCAGTCATTCGACGATGATTTGGGATTAGATGTACAAATCGTAGTGGGATCAAATCATGGTTATGCTCTTCATCCAACTTGCCCACCTTCCAAGTTGAGCTACTTTTATCAAGGTAAACACACAATTTTGCCTTACAATTCGCTCTCGTCTCAGGTTTGTGATCCCGTTTCCTATCAAGCATTTCATAGTACTTCTTATCCCTCAATCCAGGATTATTGCACACAAATCTCCGCCTTATCAAATTGCCACAATCATCACGTCCAACATCTCCCTTGCGCACACCAAAACCAACACATCTTGCATACTTAACATAGAGCTCATAGGCTTCATTATCAGTTTTGAACTCCCTATTCACAAACTCTAGCTGTTATCTCCTTAATATTATTCAATTGGGAAGTTGCCCAACTTTTCTCCACTGGACCATTTACACTAATCTCTTCTGAAAGTCCTCTTCATTATCATCACTACTGCGCTAGTACTACACCCTTCCAAAAAATCATCCGTGCCATGACTTTCCATCTTTACAGCACTACTACTTTCCTTCTGGACTTCAACACCAGACAAATAAACAGATTAGTATTTTGACAAATTGTTACGAAATTACTATAATTTCTCACAATCATACCAAAACAAGCTGCTCAAATTATTATGATTCATCACAATCAACACTAGTGCTACATTAACACATAACCACCAAATCTTCCCAATCATTCCCCCTCATGAACATCAACACAACAAGTGTGCTATACTTAAACAAAACCACCAAATTTCCTTGTTGTGGACAATAACTCCACCACCACCAGGAACAACCAATGCTAAAAAAAGATTAAATGACCTTAACTAATAGCATTCTACTCAGGAAAATTCCAATAAACTCATCATGACTCACCACTATAGGGTTAATTTCCTACCCATACTGTTGCTAAGGGTTAATTAAAAGGAAGGTTAATTATCTAGGATGAGTTTCCACTTTTCGGTCATAATATAGGTTGACCATCACTTACATCCCTCACATGTGTTTCCCTTATTGCTGATTATATCTAAAGCCTACAAACAAAACACTGCTACTTTGAGTAGCCACCCCACCCATCATTCTAACCTTTCCTGATGTCAAAAATGAACAAACTTAAGATCAACTCTCAAATTTATGTTCATATAAACACTAATATGCAAAACAAAGGTAATCTATTTTCCCATTTCAAGAATGTTAAGATATATCTACATGCCCAAAAGCTTGGCAACATAAGCTTAGTATATTACACATCTTACAACAGGTACATAATACACTCTTATATGGCATCAAATTTAATTTAAACAATCATTTATTTTATATAATTTATCATTCTTTCCCCACACTTCCACGTAAATAACAAGAGTTTCACGATGAGACAAGTGGGAAGTAGAAATTGAAAGTATTCCAAGTCCAAATAAAAACTATATAACCAACAACTAATAACAACTACATGTCCATGCAATAACATACTAATAATGAATAACCGCACGTAATGAATGAAAAACACCACCTAAAAAATCAAATAACAGGATTCACCTTTATATATTTTCAACATACTAATAACAACTAAAAATCAGCACCTAAAAATGAATAAAATGTCCATGAAATCAAATAAATTACCTCTAAAAATCAAGCATGATGAAACAACCTCTGCATTTCAAAAGAAAGGAAATACAAACAGAATTCACTAAAACACACAATGTTTACAACTCTCTTTTCTTTCTAAATGCAACTACCGCTCTGCAAATGCCGCTCACTTCAACAAACTATGCCAACTCCTCTGAAATGAGACCAACATCTACATGACAATGTACTACCTACCAATAGGTGCAAAGAGAGACCAAATACAAGCAAAGTGAGCAATCTCATATAGTGAGATTGAATACACATTTTACCGCAAAAAAGGGTACTATCCAAAGAGAAGCTTGCTTACCCTTTTGAAATAGTATATAGTAAAATTAAGATTCAGTCAAACAACACTACATTCCAAACAAATAGTCAACAAAGAGGGAAAAAAATTCATCCACATCTTACGAATCAAACAAACACCCAAACCCCTCAATCTCATAAAAGAAAAACCCTAGCCCCCAAGGGCCCATCCCGAAATCAAAAGTTCAAAACCCCACAAATATCCAACAGAAAAACAAGGGGAAAAAAAACCCTTGCCTGGGTTTCCATGCCGCCACACCCTTGCTTGGGTCTAACGATTGTGTCGACTCCATCTCGCAAAGGAAACGACTTTGATGGTTTCCTGTGTCCTCCTAACGAAGCAGATGCAAGAACGGAAATGAGTTTCCGCCTCCTGAACCGGGATGGGGTCGTGGGGTAAGTGTGTGTTCGATTAAATGCTGATTCAACCCAGGAAGGCCGCGTGAGTGGAGTGCCTTTAACAGCGAGGCCTACCAAAGAGGGTGGAGGGAGATTGGATGGGGTCGATTGCCTCTGCTGAAGTTAATGTCCTTTGGTTAATTTGGGTATTTCCTCCCCCATATTTTTACTGAGTGTTAATTAGAAGGGAGGTGGATTAGCTAAGTGAGGCCTTTAATTTTTGGTCATAATAATACTTGACCATCACGTGAATCCCTGAGATGTCTTCCCATTATTGGTACACATTTCATCGCAGCCTACAGACAACATAGCCTCCTGCATGTAAGCATGCACCACCTTCGCCCCTGGCTCTATGGCGCCCACTACAGCTCAAACCATCACCACCCGCAAGGACGAATCTGCAGCCTCAAACTGAAACAATTCATCAGAAGGTGAAATTAGTAATCCTGTTCCACCACCAGCTGGCAGCTAATCCTTCTCCTCTAAGAATTACAAGAGGATTCTCTAAGAACGAGTTCACATATGAGGAGTTGGCACAGGCAACAGATGGCTTCTCTGATGCCAACCTCCTTGGACAAGGTGGATTTGGTTATGTCCATAGAGGACTTCTTCCCAATGGTAAGGAGATTGCTGTCAAACAGCTAAAGGCGGGAAGTGGGCAGGGGGAACGTGAATTCCAGGCTGAAGTGGAGATAATTAGCAGGGTTCATCACAGACATCTTGTTTCTTTGGTTGGATATGATACTGCATCACTGGCATCCACAGGCTCCTTGTTTATGAATTTGTTGCAAACAATACGTTGGAGTTCCATTTACATGGTATCTTACATCTAGTTTTAGCTTTAAATTGTAGAACCTTCTTTCAATTCATTCCATGGGGCCAATTTTTTAAAAGCTGAAATTTGAAGGTAAAGGAATCTGAATGTTATGATGGTTATTTACGTTGCAGGAAAAGGGCGACCTACGATGGAATGGCCCACGAGGTTGAAAATTACTTTAGGAGCTGCAAAAGGACTGGCATATCTTCATGAGGATTGTATGCTCTATGCATCTGATTAGGATTTCTTCAGCTGCTACTAAATTATATCAACTTAAATGTTAATTGTAATAATTTGTATGTTCAGGTCATACAAAGATCATCCATCGTGATATCAAAGCTGCTAACATGCTTCTGGATTTCAAGTTTGAAGCAAAGGTTTGTTCTGTTATGTGACTTCTCAGAATTCATAGTTATTTGCTTGTGCTGGATTCAATGAAACAACTGCCAAGAGTCTAGTTAATATGAATAATCTGTCTCTCCATTACCCCAGAAGTTAAGGAGCTTCTACTTGCTTTGAGCAAGTTTTACTGATTGATGCACCCACAACTGTAGTAGAAGTTGGGAAAGGATTTTCTTTTTGGTTTAAATGGGACAGGATTTTTAATACCAATAACAAAATGTAAATGTCAGGTTAATTAGATTTGTTTTCAAGCCTTTGCTTCATAAGTTTAATTTAGATGACAATTGTCGTTTTCTGTTGGCAGGTTGCAGATTTTGGGCTTGCAAAGTTTTCTTCTGATGTCAATACTCATGTTTCCACTCGAGCGATGGGAACTTTTGGGTAAGAACATCATCCTTCTATCTTCTCAAGAACCTGGATGGGTCAATGAGAAATGCTCAGTTCATAATCGTTTCCCTGGCCCAAAAAGAAAAAGCTCATGCATCGATTGCTGTGTGCAGGTATCTGGCTCCAGAATATGCTTCAAGTGGAAAACTAACTGACAAATCAGATGTTTTCTCCTTTGGAGTTATGCTCTTGGAGTTGATTACTGGTAGTCGTCCAGTAGTCATACTTTTGTGGAGGATAGTTTGGTAGACTGGGTAAGTGTTGTGAAGCTCATATGGCTTAAATTTACATTTGCAACTATAAATACATAAAGCACTGTATATTCATGAAGAGAGGTTTCTTTGTTTCGTTTCTCTTTCTGGGGAGAGTGCCAGAGTGAGGTGCCATGTAACAACTCTTAGTTTTATCTATCTTCTGATATAGGCAAGGCCTTTGCTCACACGTGCTTTGGAAGATGAAAATTTTGATCCTCTGGTTGATCCAAGGCTCCAGAATGAGTATGACCCCAACGAGATGGTTCGCATGGTGGCATGTGCTGCAGCTTCCATACGGCATTCAGCAAAGCGTCGACCTAGGATGAGCCAGGTAAAATCTCCCAAGTCAATTTGTCTGATCTTATTGACTTATCAAAGTGTACACATCAGAGAATTAATGGTCTTCGCTAGCTATTCTATTTGGTACATGCACACTTTCAAGCATGTATTTTAGTCATTTTAAAAGCCATTGTCGAATACTCATGTCAATTGTTGTTAACTAGTATATATATTCCAAGCTTTTCATAGTGATAATAAAGTTTGTTGTCTGGAATTAAACAGATTACTTGGATTTTTTGTTCTACATAAGAGCACATCTTTGATTTTAATATGCCAATAATGTTACACCTTATCTTTTATGTAGCTTTCTAGCTTTCCATTGAGTAGTGTCAAATTAGCAATCTGCTCAATTATTCTTATATAATAGTGAATGTACTTGACAGCAGAGAACAAATTTTCTTTGGCAAGACAGTATATTGACGCAAGCTAAGCTACTTTGATTAGTGCCATGTCTCTGTCTAGATTGTTAATATTTAATTGTACTACTGGTTGCTGTTTTTATAAATAAATATTCTTCTTGCATACATACCGCGCAGATAGTTCGTGCTCTGGAAAGAGAAGCGTCTCTAGCAGATCTTAATGACGGAATTATGCCCGGACAAAGCACTGTGTACACCAGTGGAAGCTTAGATTATGACACAGCACAATACAAGGAAGACATAACAAAGTTCAGAAAGATGGAACTGCGAAGCGGTGGGAGCAGTGAGGTGAGTGGACATACAAGTGGGTATGGTACTGTAAACACATCTGACTGGAGCAGTGGAGAAAGCAAGCAACGCCAGACCACAAGATCAGAAAGGGAAATAGGAATGAGAAAGACCAACAACACCCATGGAGCCTATTGACTTGAGCGTTTATCATTCTTTTACTTTATCCTGTTACTTTATCCTCAACTCGTGGACAACCTACGACGCGTCGAGTATCTATTTGAAAGTTTTCCATGCAGATAATGTGAATGGGGTCACTATCCGTCTACTTAAATTTACTTAATGCTGCTATTTAAATTAGTTAAACATCATTATTTAGATGATTAAATTAAATTGACGGTGTGACTCTGGCATTATTTTTTTTTTTAGCAAACTAAATAATAAGCAGTGATATCTAATTTTGTAGTACGAATAACCAATAATCTTGAAATGCAAACTTCATTATCTAATTTTAAAGTATCCGAAGCAAGCAACAAAAAAATTGGTTACTCTATATGGAGAAAGGAAAGGCACCTTATCTGGCTATCTTCCTAGGGTGACGCTGGTGGAAACACTCGAATTTGTTACTATGCTACAGGGAAAAAAGGAAAAAAAAATTCTTTGGAGGCTAGTGTTACAATTAATAACACAGCAATGTAATGCTGAAACTATAATAGATTGGCCAATCTACCAGAGCCTGATCCTTTCCTTCGCCGGCGTCGCTTTTGGCGAATACGCCAAAAACTCAATAGCAAAATACCTGCCACAAAATACAAAGGGAATGAAACAAAAGATAATACTTAGTCTAAACTTCAAAAATTGAATGGAAAACTTAGTGTTTACTAACCAGTTGCTGCAACTACAGCAGGAACAAGCCAGTTAATACCAGCAAGCTTAGGTGCATCAAGCTGCAAGAAACATCAGAGACTTTAGCATATCACAGCAATATGCACTATCTGAAAGTATTACTAGTTTATTACAAACAAACATAACAAATCAATAGGACTGTTTCTGTTTCTTACCTCATCTCCATAGAACAGGCCAAGGTACCTGTTCCCAAGAGAGTCACCCTTATTTCTCATAGTTATTATGGGATTCCTTTTGTTAGAAGTATCAAAGGTTGAATTCAATCCTCTCCCCAAATCAATGACAGGATAACCAGGCAATCTTCTGTTCCTTCCTCTAACCTGCAAACTGTAGCCCTTAGTTCCCCACACTTCAAACCTTGAGTCAGTCCTGCAGATCAATTCCTTCCCCACGACAGCTGAATATGTTGAAAAATTTACATCAGTTCTACGAGACGGCAATTGATTGTCCTCTTCATACAATGGAGTATTTAGCTTAACTGAATCAGAGAAAAGCACGGGATCTCTGACATCTCCACTAGTAAAAGCTAGTATTTTCTTTAGAAGCCAATAACAATTAGTAACCATATGGCTACTATCCAAACAATTGGAATCCCCATATACAGCTATGCGACCTTCACCCATCACAGTGAAACCAAGAATTGGAGTGTCCGCCTGTTTCAACAAAACAGATCACAATAATTTTCTATATAACATTAGAAAGTATCTCGATATTAACAAGATATATCTACTTGACAACATTAAAATTAAAGACTGGTTTTAAAGATGATGTCCTATACCTAATGCAATAAAAAGAGGTGCTATTTCAACTCACTTTGGTGTCAGAAGTCAGCAGCACATTCTGAGTTGCTCCACTTTCGGAACTATCCAAGAAAGGAAAGCTATGTACATAACCACCTCTTGGAAACCTCACTATATCAGTTCCAGACGCATATCGACTCTGCTCACCTAAAAGTGAAAAATCACCATTCAGGATCTTGTCTCCAAAAGCAATCCCAAACGGAGCCAAAAGATCATTAAGTGCTGGAATATTTGACCCTCCAGTAACAGGGGTCCACCAGCTCCGTGTATTGTCATCAAAGAATCTCATTTTTACCATAGTATCTACATTATACCACTCAGCAAAGACAGCTAGTCCCAATCCAGTATTTATAACATCGTCTCTAAGTTTTCAATCTCCTCAGCAAAGTACTCATCTTCAAGATCCACCATTAGAAGTGTTCCATATTGACGAGCATCAAAGCATGTAAGAGGAGAACCAAGTGTTTCAACATAGTAGCCAGCATCTCGTAACATGTTGAACATGATGTGAAAATTTGTATGAAGATGATCACCATGCCAGTCAAGAATGTCATTACGAACATCCAAGGAGTCTCTGGAATATACCCAGGTGGGTATTTAATACTATGAAACTGATCCCACAAAATTCGTTTGGACCGAGATGGTGTTGGCACTACTTTTAACTTCAAGTGAAGCACACAGATGCTGATTCGAGGGTCCTTCTCTCCTTGAGCTGGTGGACTGGAAACCCGAAGAGTCACATTGCCTTCAATCATTCCAGAAAATTGAGCGCCTTCTTCCTTGATTTGCATGTGAAGTGCCAAATAACCAGTCCAAGGCCAGATAACCTCTGAATGTGTAAAATGAATGCTTAAAAGATTCCCTACTTCATCAGAAGGATGCCATGTTGGTGGACCTTTGACATAGCCAATAACACCCATTCCATTCAAAACGGTGGCATTGAAGATGACAGGCATGGAACCTGCATAGAGCGGCTGACGACAAAAAGGCCACGAGTAAGGACAATCTGTATAATCAAGGACACTGGGAAAGATGCTTGCCCTGGGCTTGTAGCTCTTAAGAATCTCATATGATTCTAACCTGAAAATTACATTAACAAATACGAACATAAAATTAAAAAGATTAAAGAATCTGATGAAAAAGCATCATTATGGTGGTAATGGCAACCATAGCCAAATCAAAACAAAATAGTTGAACTTACAGATCAACTCTGCCAGCACCCTGCTCAAACATGTTAGGCCCAGAAAGCTTTGCAGCACCCTCAACCAACGCTTGTTTCATGCTTGCTGGGTTTAAGATATCTTTTCGATTAGATTCAGGAATAATGCTTACAAGCAAGCATACAACACCAGCTACAACAGGACTTGCAACACTAGTTCCCGATAAACTTTTACAACCCTTGCTAATCTTGGATCCCATTATGTCCCGTCCATATGCAACTATGTCTGGCTTCACACGACCATAACTGCAAGGTGCAAATGTTAATGGAAGTTTAAACTTTAAACACATATCAGCATTACAAAACCAAACTTGCATATAAATGCCATTTTTTCAAATGACAATATCCAAACCAATTAAAGCCAGAAATATGAAAAATCTAAAATTTTTCAGAACCCAATTTTTTACTGCAAGATTGGAAACAAATGAGCAAACATTACCCATGAGGAAGCTCCCAGGTACTCATGCCACGTGAGGAAAAGGAAGCAATATGGTCACTATAGTCAATACCACCAACACCAATTACATCACTTTGATCTGCGGGGTTGTTCAAAGTTCCATAAAGTGGTCCATCATTTCCAATTGCAGAGACCATGATAATGTTATTTGCTGTTATCTCCCATATCTGGAAAAAAAATGAAGAGAATAAAGCTTTGTAAGAGGATATTTCCATACTCAGTGACAAACAACAAACAAATGGCTTCCACAGACATAAAGGTCATGCTGATGGTAGATAAAAACACTGCAATACTGAAAAAAAAATACAGATGGGTAATTATCCTCTTCAAACTGCATAAAACACATAATACTAAGTTACTAACAAATTACAGAGCTACGATGGATAGATAAAGAAACTCACCTTCTCAACAAATGGAAGATCCAAATAATCAGGCCCACCTATGCTCAAATTTAGCACATCCATATTGGTTGCAATTGCATAGTTGAAGGCATCAAGGAACCATGATGTGTATGAAACCTGCAATAGGCTGAATGAATTCTTCTCAAAATATTGCCAAATATCACAGAATAACAATATTACTCGCAGATAAATTACAAAACCTGTGCAACTTAATTATAAAAGGCATATATCAGCTGCTCAATAATTTGTGTTGCAAATAAACACATGTGCATTCTTCTATTCAGAGCCTGCTGATGATTACTTGGTTAATAAACATATCATATCGTGCATTTGACATACACACATACAAATAAGAAAATTCAGAGAAACTAATACTCCACTTCAATGTAGTTAAAGAAAGAACACGAGTTCAACAATAATATCCAACAAGCATTACCTGTGCATCAGTGAACACACGAAATGCATAAATCTCTGTATCTGGTGCAAAACCAAGGCACTCTGCATCTACCCCAGCAATAACACCAGCAACAAAGGTCCCATGTCCAAGATTATCATTCAATGTATCCTCATTGGTCCAATTTGTGCGCTCCTGTAAAGGTCCTTAACACTCAAATGACAAACCAAAAAAACTATCACGCCCATAGCAAGCACCTCAAACAAACATTACCTTGATGTTACGGAAATGAGGGTGATTAGCTCGAATGCCAGTATCAAATATAGCCATTTTGACTTTAGCACCAGTGTACCCTTTTGCCCAGAGATCCTCCGCCCCAAACATGGAAGTCACTTGAGATCTCTGCCACAATAAGATACATCTCAGAGCAAGCACGCTTTTACAAGATTACCAAGATTCCCCAAAACAAGCCTCTTTAAAGTTATATATTTCCCCTTTTACCCCATGGATTCAAATATAACAAACCACTAAATAGGCTACTTAGGCCCTGAAATTATCCTTCACCAGCATATTCCCTGAATCAACTCACGTTTACAAAATAAAACCTTAATCAACAAAACTCACCAAAGTAAATCCATTTTACAAGCAAGAAAGATTAACCGTACAATGCAAATTTTATAACTTCAAGACTAACCATAAAGAGGGACAAGAAAGAAAGAAAGAATCTTTACATGGCTACAAAAGATTTCACCTGCATCAAGAGCTGTCTTCCCAATTTAAGAGAAGAGTTGTGAACGAAGGAACAATGGGGTGTTCCATCAACATCTTCATCGCTAAAGGACATGGGCGTAAATATCTTGCCGGGGCGCTTCTTCCCATCAAGAAAGGAACCAGCTTTGTGGGAGTGCTCATTGTTGAGAAGGCCCCTCGTGTAGCCCATGTCGACATGCACGTCCTTAACGAGTGGCAGGGTCCGAATCTGGGGGGTGAGGCCGTCGTGAACCGAATCGTGGACGGAAACAAGGCCGAAATCGGTGGGGTAGCTGGCGGCGGGGTTTCGGCGGTCGATCCAGTGCCAGCCTGGGGATCGGAGGTTGGATTCAAGGTAGGCGCGGTGGTGGTGGGCAGTCTTGTACTCGCGGAACCGCACGATGTAATTGCGGCGGCCACCGTCGTGGTGTTGGGTGGTGGAATTTGGGGGTAGGGTTTGGGATGATGGGGGGCTGGGTCAGAGGAAGAAGGGTGGAATCGGAGGCGGTAGAGAGAGATGGCGAGGAATAGGAAAATGAGGGAGAGAGACAAGGTGGAGCTGCGTTGCGTGGAGGCCATGTTTGTTGTTGTTAAGGAAGAGGAAGAAGGTGGTGGTGATTTGATTGCATTGGTTTGGTTTAAGGAAGATGAGTTGCTACATCGGAGACGACGAAGTGGAAAGAAAGAAACTGTTTTGTATGTTGTTACAGATGGAGACACACACACACACTTACACTTGAGTATCTGTTTCTTGAATTGATTCTGGTTCGCTTCGTGAGTTCTCGCGCTTTAAATATCTCACCCCGAATCCCCTTCACGCCTCTCTCTTTTCTTTTTTTTTTCTTAATTTATTAAAATTACATTGTCCCCTAATTGTCTATCTTTATTTACATATCTTTGTAAGTAATGGTGATAAAAGTTAACAATACTCACTCATGTGTTATTTTATTATTGATTGACTATATATAATATTTTTATACCATTTGCACATCAAAATTAATCTCTTAGACAAAAACGTAACCAATGAAGTGAAATCAGATTATAACAAAAGAAGTGAAACTGATATTACTTTTTATTTTTATATATGGGATTACAGGTAAATAATGTTGAACTTTTTCATTTAACAAAACTATGTTGATTATTTTTAATTTAAAAGATCTTAGTAATTTTTTGCGCTTCAACTCCTTATGATTGAATAAGTTACAGCCTTACAGGTCTTATTTGAATTAGTGTTCATCAAATGACTTGTCATATTATAAATGCTCTTCAAATTAAGTCGATGGTACTATCTGGATAAAATATCCTTAGAAGTGCTTATGTAAGAAACTAGCATAAAAACAGCTACAAAATCTATCTCCAAATTTTAGGGGACTGGCGAAAAATAAACAAAGAAAGTATATATCTATCTAGTATCTCCAAATCTATCTATTACAACTTTCAATACATCAAATAAACAAAGTATTTGAAAGCTTTAATCAATCAATGATTCGTGTTCCAGCTACTTTTACCGGAGGAAAAAAAAAGAAGAAACGGTGCTTTAGTGTAGGAAGGGTTAGAAACCATTCTGAGGACTACATTAAGCTGACTGAACAATATTCATGGAGGAGAACCGAGTGTCTGAGTGTTGAGTCACTAAATCTTCTCATCAGCATTGACCTCCTTTTCCATTAGAAGAATGAAATGACCTAAACCATTGTTTCCAAGGTGCATCCTTCTGTTGCTCCAACCAAGACAAGAAAGCACTATCCAGCAAGCAGAACAAGTTTACATAGAGAAGCTGGTACTTCACAGGAATGTACCGAAAATTGAAGACCTGCACAATTGGCCACACACCACCTTCTACCATCAAGGCTGGGATAAAATTCTTCTTCAAGTCTTCCTTCACCTGGGGAATAGTCTTGCCTGAGCACAACCCCATGTAAGTAAAGAAGACAAACAAATGGACGGGACCAAAAATCATGCCATCCATTGCCACTTTAGTAGCTATGGCTCGTGCGGACTTAGGCATGAGATGAAGCTTAAGCCTTATAAATTTGTCCAAGCCTTCATACCTGCAAGACATGAAGGTTGGTTTAATGCGAGTACAAATCCCTTGGCAGTAGAAATTATAGCTTGGCTTATAATTTTTACAGAAGAACTGTTCTTTAAGCTTATTTTTAAGTAAGACGGATGTCACATTCTTCAATATTAAACTCCCAAAGCAATCAGCTTGCAAGCCATGTTTGTCTCAGTGCATACCCATTCCCATTGTCTTCTGAAATTATACCATTGAACAAAAAATACATATCCAAGTGAAGTTCCGATCTAACGAAGAGTTATCAGAGGTAACAGTTACAAGGGGCCTGATGCTCTTAATTTCTAGCTAACTGGAGGAAAGATCTCTCTCTATAGCTAGGTTATATGCATTGGGTTCAAGTGCACTCTGGTGTAAATTTCCAAATTAGAAGAACAGGTACTTAGTTGCTGGCATGATATGGTCAGCAAATTGTTGCTAAATGATAGTATTATGACTCAATTTCTCCTTCCAATTTAGTTACATTTCAATGACATGCCCCTCTCTTTCATAACTTTGTTAATTCACCTCATAATCTATCCTCATATCATATAGGCAAACTGGAATTTCCATGACTCAAAAGGTTTTGACAGCAGTTCGAAACCAACATTATAGGAAAACTGGAATCCATGCTTATCATGCCTTTGTAAACTTTCCACTCATTCTAAGAAGAACCTACCAATTAAGAACATGCACATTTACAGAGGGATATCCTAAACCTGATACACGTACTGCAGGAAAAATCACTAGCTGATAACTCTCAAAAGTTGTATGCAATATCTCGTTGTAACAAACTGGTTCATAGAGTCCCAACATAAAACATCATGCATGTTCCATTCCTTCAGGAATTAAAATCATATCAGTCTCACCGACATGATGTTGAAAAATTTCTTAGACAGTATAGGAAAGCTGGAAAATAAACTAAATTGCCTACAAGAAATATGGGAACCACACCCACCAGAAGTGGCCAACTGGTCCAACGAAACCGAATCCAAACATACTTGTAACAGCCACGCGATGCCAGTCTATCATAAATTTAGTTTCTGCGACCTAGTACATCAAACATAATTTCAGATTGCCAATAAGCCTTGTACACAGTCAATATAAAACTAGCTCAACAAGAAAACACTCCCGCCAATTTCATTTCACAGCAAGGCACATTGCGGAAACCACACGGATATATGAAAAATCTAAAAGACAAAGCTGGCAAGTAAGATAGATTCATACCACCTAAGCCAACCAACACTCCTATCAAAAAAGATTTTTTTTTGGTACTGATGGTGTCCATATTTCCACTCAAATCAATTTTCATTTTCCAAGTCCCATTAAAATACAAAAGAAAAGAAAGGGAAAAAAAATCCATCTTTGGAAATGCATCCCCCGTATTCGGATTCAAGCATTTGACAGTCCTGAAGCAATTGACAATCCAATCCAAATGTTTCGACATACACAACATCTTACTTATGTAACACAACAACAATCCTAAGGCTATAAGAGATGCCTAGGATTGTGAGGAAGCAAGAAGAAACAGAGAGAGAGGGTAGTTGGTTCTTACGGAGAGTTGAAGACGGTGTTTGTGTTTGGCAGCAGAGTGAGTGATGTACTGAGCAGCAACGTCACCAACACCCAGAGGACGGCAGAGCTGATGACTTGGGTCCTCACTGGATGAACAGACAGGCAGTTCTGGTACCAATTCCACACCTTCAACATCATTTCTTTGAAGGATCTTCTGCTATGCTCCTATCCTGTTTGTCTAGTGTTTTTCACCAACCTACTGAGAACTGAAATGAGAGAGAGAGAACAAAACAAGAAGAGGTTGGAAAATATTTTTGTCTACAGATAGATACTTTTTTTTTTTTTGTGGCGGTGGTGGAGGTGGCTCTGGAGATTGATATCGATTGACAGTACGTCGACACCCTTACATTCATCAGGGGTATGGGTCTAAATTTAGAGAGCTCATATTCAATTTAATGATAAATGTGAATGTTAGACTATCTCATAAAATGTGAGTAAAATAACATTACTCTCGAGGGACACTGCACCGTGAGTGAACAGAGTACTCGCTGCTAGCAGATTTTGGGCCTTCAGCTCTGAGATTTTGGTTTCGTTTTCCATGTGGGTCTGTGTTGGGCCTCGCATCATCTAGCTGATTGCAATTTGAAGGCTGCAATGAAAAGGAAAGGCCTGAGAAAAACACAAGCCAGACCCCAAAACAAAATAAAGAAAGGCCTAAAGTATTTTGATGGCGCAAAAAACTCATAACGCTCAATGTTTTTTGTTTTTTCCAGACAAAACAACTATTTTTAATTTTTCAATGGAAATTGATGTGAGTAATTTTTATAAAAAATAATTTGTTATTTAGAAAAAGAACTTAAACAAACACACCCATAATATTTTTTAAAGATTTTTTTCACATATTTTGATTTTTTAATAGGATATTAATTCTCATTTTGTTTATAAACTATTGTCAGCTTCTGGTTCTGAAACTAACATTTAAGCGACGATTTAACTTAAAACGTTGAAGCAATGGTTTTTTTTTTTCTTTTTTTGAAGTACTTCTGAAATTATAATGATCATAATAAGATTTAAATCTAAGTGTTTATGCATACTACTCAAAATTTTCACCACTAAATCAACCAATCCCAGTGCTTGAAGCAGTGGTTATTAAAGTAAAATTTAAGATGAATAAAAAGGGTAATTTATATAAGTATTATCAAAATACTAAATGTGATAGGTATTGCATGTTTTTATTCGGCTATCGATAGTCAAATATGTAAATTGCATGGAAGAGGGAGGACAGGCAGGATTTTCTTTCTATAAATGAAGCATTCATTTTTCACTCCATAAAAAACTTTTCCCAAATGAATTGAATTGAATTTTATATTTTGTAAGCATTTAAGTGAAAAAATTAAATTTTTATGGAAATTAAAATCCAACAAACTAAAGAATTAAAATCAGATCTAAAGGGGTATGATTTGGTTTGGGAATTAAATTCCAACAAATAAAAATATCAAAATAACTTATTTAAATATAATATTTTATTCCTAACCTATTAATGAATGATATAATAATAAAAACGATTAAATTTATTTATTTTTAGACTCATTTTAAATAGATAATTGAATTCAATTTTGATTTATTCTAAACATAAAATTTTAATTTAATTCCTAATAGAATTTAATTTTTAATAAAATTTAATTCAATTTTATCTCGTTAAAAATTTTCAAACACCTCGATAAAGATGAACTAAGTCTTGAAGTGTATCTTGCAATTTTGAAATGAAATCAGAAGTAGAGCTTTATGTGTAAGGTAAAAAGAAAAACAGAAAGAAAAAATAGTAGAGAATCTCTGAAGTGGGGGATCCACACAGCCCCTAAGATTGTGGTGCATTGCTGGTCGAAATGAGAAAAATACGTGGTGAATTTTGATCTTGCCAATAGGATGCTGGCGTGGCCTGATCCACTCCTCACGTACTTTGTCTTTATGCTGTAACAGCCTCAAAAAGGTGCCCCGAAATCTTATTATGATAAATATGTGTGGATAAGAATCTCCAGTGAGTGCCACACACACGAAACCCACTGAACTCCAATTGGTCCCTTCTACACTTACACTACGTGAATAACTTCACTGCTGACTAGCCAGGTATGCATACCCAACTTTTCCCAGAAGCTCCTCAACTGCTCCACTGAGGTACATCTTCCTCAACTTCAACTTTCTTGTTTCCAAAACAGTTTTGAACATCACCATGATGTCACCACCTGGTGTGGACTTTGGAGTATGCAGTATAGTTGGTTTCTGAGTCTTGGTAATGCATGCTATTATTTGATGTAGATCAGAACGACCAAAGTTAGATATCCATGTGGGATTTTGATTTGGGTTCATGTTTTCAGTTTGGTTTAATTATTTGTCGGACTCTTGGGTGTTTTGAGCATTGGAAGTTCAAATTATTGTTCAAACATAGGCTGAGTTGTTTAGCAAATTTTGCCAGTTTTTTCTAGAGCTTCTTTGATCTGTTTGGGAATTCATATTATGTTCTACCATCTGAGGTCTCTGCCTTTGGTTTACAATGCGGCACTAAAAGCTGAAGCAATCGTATAACTGATATGTTAAGTAACGATTGGGTACATGGTTTCCCAGCTTGTTTCATATAATCGTTGCTATAAATAGAAAATGAGAGATATATAAAACATGTTGGTGTTGCCAAGTATTCCTTAAGAGTTAAACCAAATTTAGTATTCTGCGTGCTACTTCTGTAGTTACTAGACCAAACATGTTAAAGCCGAGTTGTGGGTTCTTTCTGCATGTTTGTTTATGGGTTAGTTTCTTTCATAAGATGAAGATTTCTAGAGCTAGTGTTACTTAAGGTGGGGGATTTTTTAGCTTGTGCATTGATTTTGTTGTGTAATTGCACCTGTCTCTCTAACCAAACTAGATTTGCCCGTGGCAAAGTATACAGTATAAACTAACACGGATTGTCCTTGTTGAAGAGGCTTTTTTTAGCAGTAGATGCATTGCATTTTGTACTCTGGAACAATTGGAGCCTCTATTGAGAAATGAGAAACTAGACAGCATTTTAACCAACTAATCTTCATCTTGTCCAAGATTAGTTAATTCTTTCTGGATTAATGAATATATGGGTTCTTTTTGTTGATAATTTTTTACACACAGCAGCCATTGATAGCCTTCACTGGTTGATTCTTTGATGTCATATTTATAGCAAAGTCCAGGATGGGGCATCTCCTTATGATGCTAGGGTAATAGCTAACAATCTTGCTGGGTGCTGTAGCCAAAGGCCGATTCTGGCCAGGGGTAGAAAGCTAGTTTGTTGTGGCTTTCAGAAGCACATCCAAGATAGGATCATGGATAGCAGCCAGAAGGGAGCCCTCATGAGCAATGAAGGTGTTAAAGATTTAACAGTCATGGTATTGTGCACTCATCAACTTTTTGCTCATTTGATGTCAGATATTCATTTGTGCAGTTAAATGCATTTACTTTGACCTGTAATTAGCCACATACATCGCGACATGATGTTGAGCATTTAGACATCTATAGGAATCGATTACTTGTTCATGCAGTCTCTAATCCAGCATTATTCAATCTTGAATTATGTGATCTTAATAGCACTAGATTGTAGCTGGCCAACGTGCAGAATGAGTAGAAGGAAAATTTTGCCATATTTTTTATTGCAAAAGTTACAATTAGGGTGTGTTTGGTTGGGGTAAAAATGCACTTTTCATTAAATATTTCCTCCAACCAAACACAACGTTAAAATATTCATGGAGGTCTTCCTTGTCTACATGAATTCCTATGTCCGATCATTCATTGATGCCAATTAGATTTTTCTTTAGTATAATCTATGGTGTTCTGGTGCACCTGTCTTGTTCATGCATGTACAATACATTCTTTATTTAATAAAATGATCCCTCTTTAATTAGGTTGGATTTTTTGGTGGTTTGAGGTATATCCACTACCTGTCTTCGTATAATTACATGACTACCTACATATTCTGAATGAAGAGTTCAGCTATTTTAAGTTATGGACTAAAAGTTTATCTTCTGAATGAATAGTTCAGCTTTTGTAAGTTATGGCCTAAAAGTTCATTTGATCTTTGATTTATATATTGGATCCTGACTAATGTCAAGCATTAAAGATAATTGTGTGTATATACTTTCTGCTGTAACTATTAGCTGATGGTTCTAGAAAAGTTAACTGTCAACCTTTGGCAATTCTGGAACAGGAATTGCAACAATACAGGAACAACCAAACAAAATTGACATCTACTCAAGAAAAGGCCTATAATCAATCTCACTGTCTTATCTGCTCACGGAACAACAGTTGTAATACAGTTCATTCAAGGACAAAACTGATGAATACTTTGATTGGAAAGGGAAAGCCACAGGAGGCTCAGGCCATCTTTAATAATTTAACAGAAGAAGGACATAGGCCAACACTTGTAACATACACAACTCTTGTGGCTGCCCTAACTCGCCAGAAGCGTTTCAAATCTATTCCTTCACTTCTGTCTAAAGTTGCAGAGTACGGACTGAAGCCTGATTCGATACTTTCAATGCTATGATAAATGCTTTTTCTGATTCTGGCAAGGTAGATGAAGCCATGAAAATCTTTCAGAAAATGATGGAGTATGGATGCAAACCTACAACTAGTACTTTTAATACTCTTATTAAGGGATTTGGAATTGCTGGAAGGCCTAATGAATCTATGAAATTGCTAGAGATGATGGATCGGGATGAAAATGTGAAAGCCAATGAGAGAACCTATAATATTCTCATCCAGGCCTGGTGTACCCAGAAGAAATTGGAAGAGGCATGGAATGTTGTGTATAAGATGGTGGCCTCTGGCCTGCAACCTGATGTAGTCACATACAACACACTGGCTAGGGCTTATGCTCAGAATGGTGAGACAGAAAAAGCAGAAAGGTTGGTATTGAAAATGCAGTACAACAAAGTTAGGCCTAATGAACGAACTTGTGGTATCATAATAAGTGGTTATTGTAAGGAAGGCAATATGACAGAGGCCTTGAGATTTCTATACAGAATGAAGGAGCTTGGAGTTCATCCAAATCTTGTAGTTTTCAACTCTCTTATCAAAGGATATTTAGACATTACAGACACAAATGGGGTAGATGAGGTGAGTTCTTATATCTGATGCCTTTCATGAGATCAATGCTTTTCCTGTATCTGTATGCATTTCCCCATAAATACTGTGACCCACTGGAAACACATTAACACAATAGCAAGACTAATACTTTAACATAGGAATCATCTTTTGCATGTTTATTTTCTGTTTGTACATAGGTGGCCTGAAATCATTCAATATCAAGTGATAAAAATAGTAACTAACAAATGAAAATTGGTCAGGCACTGACATTGATGGAAGAATTTGGGATCAAACCAGATGTGGTGACATTTAGTACCATCATGAATGGATGGAGTTCAGCCGGGCTTATGAACAATTGCAAGGAGATATTCGATGACATGGTGAAGGCTGGGATAGAACCTGATATTCATGCATATAGCATCCTTGCAAAAGGCTATGTGCGCGCTGGGCAGCCTCGAAAAGCTGAGGATCTTCTGACTTCCATGAGAAAATATGGTGTCCATCCAAATGTTGTGATCTTCACCACCATCATCAGTGGATGGTGTGCTGCCGGCAGAATGGATCGTGCTGTTAGACTTCACGAGAAAATGCATGAGATGGGAACTCCCCCAAATTTGAAAACTTATGAAACTTTGATATGGGGATATGGAGAAGCAAAACAACCATGGAAAGCAGAAGAGTTACTTAACATTATGGAAGGGAGGGGTGTTGCTCCGGAAATGACCACTATGCAACTGGTTGCTGATGCCTGGCGTGCCATTGGTTTATCTAAAGAAGCCAAAAGAATTATAAATGCTTCAGAAGACGACACTGAGATAGATCAAAATCTTGAAAGCGACACGATACCAGTCCAGAGCTTGGAGATGATTTATAATAAACAGAAACTCAGTGGTTCCCACTCTAACCTCCCGCAGATACCCGAAGTAGTGGTTGCTCACCCAGACAGAACTAATGGCAAAATAAGAAGCCAGATGATAGTCCAAGCATCTGGCATCATGCAGAACGCTATCACTTCCATGGTTTTTGTTCGAACAAGTTCATATAGGGTACAGCCACTCATTGTAAGCAAGCAGCAAATTCAAAACCACATTGTTAGGCATTTCCTTGATCGTTGCAGAGTAGTGTCAATACACTGTTAAGGTGACTTTCAGCAATGGTGTCTCAATATTGTTTCGAGATGAAACACAAATCCGGTCTGAATATATTTTATTTGCTGCCATGACAGTGCACCATGCCAATGAGTTCTGCTGGGGAAATTGTAGATATCATTCGTGGACTTCATAAATAGAACACACACTTGCAATTTTTGACAAAATGCTGGTGCAAATTGTGCATTTGTTGAGAGGCTGCTACTCGTGTTCACTTGCCAATGGGAATTTATGAGATACATCATGGCAGAATTCACTGATTTATATTGCTGTGTATATTGCACGCTGCTGTGAAGTGATCTTGTTTCTATTAAGTACTTGTAAGGAAAACACCTGTAACACATAACCACGTCTCTCTAATCAAATCTCTCCTTAGCAACGCGCCTACATCACAAATCAGGAGAGATCAATGTGTCAACCATATTCCTATTTCTCCATCAAATCCTATCTCAAGTCTCAACACTTGTTTTGCATAACTCAATTATTCATCAATAATCAATACAAGTATTTCTAAATTATATCAATCGAATTTGCTCCAGTAGTAATTATTTACAGTTTTGCACCTTCTTTCTATGTAGCATGGCGCTGGCATGCTTTGCGTTTTAATTTGTCAATTATATTCATCATAATTCATGTTTATTTATTCACCAAAAAAAATTATGTTTATTTCACTACTTTCTCCTTAGGTCAAATTTGTTAAACCAAATTCAAATTTACTATACTAATCCATCTTTAGTAGAGATAGACGCTAAAGACGTGCTTTGCTTTGATGCAAATCAGATGTAAGTGAAGTGATACATTGAGTGTAATACACTTAACTAATCGACGTATGATATGTCATACACTACACAAACTGGACAAAAGAAAATAAAAAATTGGAAAGTTTTGAAGTCTTTAAATTCAATTCTATCAAGGAATTAAATTGAATTTAATCCTTTAGAAACAACTAAGTAAAGAAATTGAATTATCATAGGAATTGAAATTCAATAAAACTAAAAATTGAAATTGAATCTAAATGAGTGTAATTTGATGTGGGAATTAAATTCAATAAATAAAAATATAAAGTAATCTTATTTGAGTATAACGTTTTGTTCTTAATCTCTTAATGAAGGATAAAATAATAAAAATAATTTAATTTATTTATTTTTAAATTCATATTAACTAACTTACTTATCCCAAACATAAAAAGGTTTGCATGGATAACATTCAAGCAACAAGGCCCATCTTCGCCGTATATTATAAATATAAAAATTTCTACCAAAAAAAAGGATAAAAATTAAAAAAGTTTTTCTGATTTTCATATCTCAAATTGGAGCTAGAGGGTGTTGCAGTCTCAGCAACGAAGATATGCCATCGCTCTCTATCTTCCCACCTCTGCCATCGCTTCAAAACCCTAACTTGGACCATGCCCACCTCTTCAAATCCATCCAAACCCTCAATTTCGGTTTAACTTCATCACCGCACTGTCACCGCCACCACTTCTCCCACCTCACCAAAACCACTATCTCTCTTCGCCTTACGATACAGAACCGTAGGATTCGTTGCAATGTTTTGAAGGATTCCGGCGAAGACGTTAAGGCGGTGTTTGAATCCGACGGCGGAGAAGGTGGAGGCGGCGACGGCGATGGTGGTGGGGACGAGAGAGAGGTGAAGAAAAGAAGGGCCATTGCCAGAATGGTTGAATTTCACTTCCGATGACGCGAAAACGGTGTTTGCGGCTCTGGCAATATCGCTTGCGTTTCGTACCTTCGTGGCTGAGCCGAGGTACATTCCTTCGCTGTCAATGTATCCTACCTTTGATGTTGGAGATCGAATTGTTGCTGAAAAGGTAGTGGTTTTTTTTTTTGGTCACTATGCTTTTTAATTTCAGGAGGGTGTGGATGAACTTGTAATTTGTTTTGCATTTTAAGTGAAACTATATATTGATAATGGAGAAAAATGCTAAAAATGATAGATACACTTTAGTTTCTGTGGCGGATTCAAAGCCTAAATGTGCAGAAAACGAGGTAGGTTCAGTTATGATTAAATGGTGAGAAGTGTAGAGATGTCAGGTGATGTAATTTTAACTTGTAAGTCTCTGTAGCATACTAGCTTTCTATGGGGAACGAAGAACCTAAGTTTGGGACGGGGATTCGGTTTCCAGTTTCACTTTGTTTTAATTTCTTATCAGTATCTACGGGGGAATTTGGTGCCTTTGTACATACCATGAGGTTGGCAGGCATGGGGAAGTAGGAATTGAGTTTTTATAGACACTAATTTTGGAAAGATTAATAGAAAACTTTTGTTTGATATGTTGAAATTTCCTGTGTGTGTGTGAGTACTACTGACTGAAATATTAATTCAGACGAATATAGGTTTCAAGTTTATGATGTGTAATATATTTAGTTTATAGAAGCTCAATCTGCTCTAGTCATGCTAAATCGGTAACTATACTAACTAAATAGTTTGTGTGTTGAAGCAGATTATTTGCTGGCTTAGATATTTAGCGATTATAGTCTGATAGTTGTTGCTATTGGTTTAAATGAAGCATTTCTTTGTAAAGATACATGTTTATACTTTCAGGTTTCATACTACTTTAGAAAGCCATGTGCAAATGACATAGTGATATTTAAGAGCCCTCCTGTCCTTCAAGAAGTTGGATATACTGATGATGATGTTTTTATAAAACGGGTGGTTGCAAAGGAAGGTGATATTGTGGAGGTAAAGATTTTGGAGATGAACGTTCATGCTATTGTTTCATGATGTTGGTCTTCTGATGCTTGTTCAATTACTTGTTGAGCTAATGTTACTGTGCACTGTTCTGTTTCATGATTAAATAACTTGTTCCATATGCGTTCATGGTCTTCTTATTGATTATCTTTTGGCTGTTCAGATGTTTGGTTTGGCTGGCTACTGGTTGTTACATGGACTTGTAGGTTCGCATGAATGTAGGATATTGCAGTTACTATTCAGTTATAACTGAAGCTTGAACATATTTTTAGTCGGATTCTTCATCTGTTTTTGGTTCAGTCCCTTGCTCTCTTAAAACATTAGCAATTGAATTATTTCAGGTTCGTAAAGGACGTCTTATAGTTAATGGGGTTGAGAGGAATGAAAAGTTCATCCTTGAACCACCTTCTTATGAAATGAAACCCACAGTGAGTTCTACCTTTTATTCTGCAACTCTGTTCTCTTTTCCATATCTTTCTATATTGGTACTTGAGGAACTGCGTAACTGTGATATGCTAAAAGCGTGGGGAAAGATGACAACTGAAACATCTGAAGAGAGTAAAGAGGGAGGGGAGACTTGTCCAGAAGGCAGTGTATTCTGTCTTTCTGGTTTTGCATTGCATTTAGTCTTAATAATTTTTGTTTTGCAGCGTGTGCCAGAGAACTACGTTTTTGTGATGGGAGACAACCGCAATAACAGCTATGATTCCCATGTGTGGTAAAGTGTAGATGAGAATTATGCACATGCGTTAACTTGGGCATTCTTATTTCCTTCTTAATTACTATATTTTGCTGTGAATTTGCTTTTGTTAGGGGTCCCTTGCCGGCAAAGAATATTATTGGTAGATCTGTACTCCGCTATTGGCCACCAAATAGAATAGCGGGCACTGTTCCTGAGGACACTTGTCCTGTTGAAACCAAGCAGGAGCCTACCATCGCATCTCAATGAAATCTCCTACAATGGGTGACATCAATTGAAGGGATAATTTATTGTGAATTTTGTAATTTTAGTCAATTTTTGTATCCTCCCATTTTATTATTCAGTAAATCAAACTGTTAAGTAATGGATGGATGTTTTCTTAGCTGGAAATTTAGGTGCTTTTTTATTTTCTTGAACTGTAGTTCACATATACTTTAATATCTAAACTGAAAAATTGTTGCTCATGATGTTCTTTCTTTGATTACTATAGAGATGAATTCTTATCGATGGATCATTTTATTCACGTTCTGATATAATATTTATACAACATGAATGTTGACTGGTCACAACGGTAATAATACAAGAAAGGAAAACAAATAATTACAGATTCCTATACAAATAACAAATCCCTATAACTAGAGATAATACCCGTGCAATGCACGGGTTTAATTATAAATTTTATAATTATTTTTAATTAGAATATAACAACAGTCTTTTAAATTTTTTTATGTAATGTCACTGATGGAGTCCATGAAAAACTTCATTATTAATAATTTTAGCATAATTATGTATTTCTACTATAATGGTATAGATTAAAAAAAGTTATACATTTAATAATTAATATATAGTAATTATTGCCATTCTTAAGTGTAATAGTCAATATATCATGTTGTGTTAGTTTTATGCAACACAACTAAATACATATAATCAATTACCATAAAAAAAACACGTATTCTTTTTATACTTTTGATTAATAATTTTTAACTCAATTTATATTTTGACAATTATACTTTTAATTTTTTCATTAAACTCACTTAAAATTATATATACGCATAACTCATATATAAGCCATTTCATCTTAATACATTCAACTTTTGATAATTATAACTAAATAATATATGTTAATATAAAACTCTATGCATTTTATTTACATAAGAAATGACAATTTAACGGTCAATATAAATGATAAAATATTAAAGTAATTTATTTTTTAAAATGTTTCATAATTTTATTTATACAAAAGAGTCAATATAATTTCTTACCTTTCATTACTAAGTTTTCTAAATAAAATATCTTAATTGTTTTCTTTATTTGATTAAGATATTTTTTGGCCAATTAATACACCAAAAATATTATTGAAGTAATTTATATATTTTTTCAGTAACATTGATTGGTGGTCTTTGGCTAATGAAAATACCATATTTTACATTACTAACTATATTAAAAAAAGAAAACTGCAAAAAATCTAAACTTTAGTGTAAAAAAATATTTTCTACACTTATTTCTCAATTTTATTTTCAAAAGTACTCTTTTTCCATATTTTTAAGAAAATTGAAGTATTTTTAGTAAATAAATTTATATTTATTATTAATAAACATTTTATGAAACAAAAGTAAATATACATATACTAATATATTGACAATGAGAAAATATACAAGTAAGAGAAGATATTCCAACAATAGATTTGAATTCAAAGATAATATTTGTTTAAGTGGCTAGAGAATAGTGATATAGTTAAACAAATTCTTAGAGCACATATCTAAATTTACAACACATGTGAGATAAAGAATATTAGATAAATTCAATTCATTTGAATGATCTATTAATTATATCAATTAGTACATATTTTTTCATTATTAGAGATTCTACCAAATGATATAAAAGCTCAAATAATATTAACAAAGTAACTTGTACTATAATATAAGATTATGTTGCCTAAAAATCCTTAATTCTAGCAAGTGATTCTGGCAACATACCCAATTAGTTTAGAGTGAAATAGATTATAAGGCTGAATATATTCTCTAAATGGAGAAGTTATTGTTGTTTGATATAATTATCTTCATTGTAAACATTAGTTTTATGAAATATATTATATTTTAAAATGTTAACTCCTTTATTCAGGCACAAATTGAAAAATTCCCTTTATGCTTAAAAGTAGGGAAGAAAATATTATCTGATTCCAAAGTTACTCAATATGTCACATCTCAAGTCTTATGTTGAAGAATAGAAGAGAGAAGAATTCATGGAAGGTGACAACTGTGAATCAAAAACTAATTAAAACAAAAAAATGTGTAACCAACACATAAAATCAAATCAAGATTCAATTTAAAAGATAGAACCTCATAAAGAGAAAAGAGAGAATGCCCAGGAAACAATATTGAAACAAAACTTGACAAATCGATAGGATCTAAGTTATAAAAAAGGCGTTATTTGTGTGCCTAGTTAACAGTAATTTTTATATATCTTTTTTGTCATTACAGTAAATCATTGAAATTAAAATAAATAAAACTCTAATTTAAATTTGATCACATTAATTTATTGCATTCCAATTTTAAAATTAATAAGTTATTCTAAATCCTAAATTGTAAACCTCCAAATACATTATAAGAATTAACTTTATGTAAATGCTTTTAAATTTCAAAAGTGACTAAAACCTATCATTCAAAAGTAATATAAAAAAGTATCATAAACAAAAAATTTTGAAGGAAAAGATACTAAAAAATAATTATTGGTGTACATGATGAGTGCCCTTTAATTTTGGTTAATGTTAATTCAAAAATTGTAATGACCAATAATTTTTTTGGTTGAAGAAAAATAATATAAATTAATAAATTTTATAAAACACATTTATAAATTAGAGTATTATCCAGTCATATTTTAAGGTTTATGAGTAAATTACTTTATTCTTTAGTTACATTTTTAATTCTTAATTTTTATATTAATTGTTATTTTTTAGTTTATTTATTTAAATGCATTTTTATTTTTTTAGTTACATTTATTTTTGTATGTTTGATTGTATATCAGTAATTTTTTAGTTTACATACTTGAATGTTTATCATTAAAACTAAAAAGAAATAGAATATGTGTAGTGTTAAAACTTTATAACATAAAATAATATATATAAAAATAAATTCTAAGTTATTTTTTAAAATTAGACTAAAATAAGAAATTAATTTTTTTAATACTATGCTAATAAACTTGCATTAGAAAATTCATAATCTTATGAATAAAAAATTTAACTAAATATAAAGTTACATATCTTCCTTCTTAGATTTAATTTAACTTTAAAAATAAAGATATTTTTTAAAAGTTTTAGTACAATTATTCTCAAAATTAAATTCAAAATTTTTATTTCAATTTTTAATTTTTCATTATTATGACTTATGAAGAAGAGGATTTGGTTTGTTTTTTATTTTTATATTATTGAGTTTTTTTGTTACATTAATATATTATTAATTACCTGAAAGAATTAATTATAATCCTTAAATTATTTTGAAAAATGATAAACTCTTTTGAAGTAGAAAATGATTTATTTTAAAATAAAGAAATTCAACTCTTTGTATACTATACATTTGAGAAAAAAAAAGATTGTTATCTGTCTATCAATTATGGTAACTATTAATTATATACGACTAAAACTGATCACTTAAATGTGATATAAAAAAAGGAAAGTAAATAACTCATGTAACCCTCAAGAAAATTTTGTAAAATTATTTAGTCCCTTAAAAATAGAAATTAAATCTATGGTCCCTCAAGATTTTAATAGGACATGTTAGTCCCTCTGTAAGTATTTGATTATTTAAACACTAATAAAATTACACATTGACCTACTAACATGATGTTAAGTGATGTATATGTTATTTGAAGTGGAATAGAATTTAAAATGAGTTATTTAAATCTATTATAAGTCATAAAGTAACAGATTTTATGCAATTTTAGACACAAAAAAAATGTAATATGTTCTAAAATAATTTTATTTAGCTTACTTCTAACCTTTTAATGGTATGTCATCATCATATCGTGTAATGTGTGTATGTCCACTAATAAGGAACTAACAGAGGGATTAATGTGTCTATCATTTTCAATTTTGAGAGACCACGCGATTAATTTTTTTTTCTTGAAGAATGAAATAATTCAAATGCAAAAATTCTTAGAACAAATAGGTTGTCACAAAAAAGTATTGTAAACAAAATTTTTTGAAGGAAAAGATATAAAAAAAACATATAATGGATACGTGAGTGCCCTTTGATTTATGGTCAATTCAAAAATTGTAATGACTAATAATTTTTTAGGTTAAAGAAAAATAATTTAAATTGATAAGTTTTATACAACACATTAATAAATTAGATTATTATTCAGTTATATTTTAAGTTCTATAGGTAAATTACTTTGTTCTTTAGTTATGTTTTTAAGTCTTAATTTTTATATTAATTATTATTTTTTGGTTTATTTATTTAAATGCATTTTTAGTTTATTTTTTAGTTACATTTATTTTTGCATGTTTAACTGTGTATTAGTAATTTTTTAGTTTACATAATTGAATGTTTATAATCGAAACTTAAAACAAATAGAATATGTATACATAGTGTTAAAACTTTATAACATAAAAAATATATATAAAAATAAATTCTTAGTTTTTTTAAATTAGAGTAAAATAGGAAAATTGAATTTTTTAATACTATGCTAATAAACTTGTATAAATAAAATTCATAATCTTATGAATATAAAATATACTTAAATATAAAATTACATATCTTCCTTCTTAGATTTAATTTAATTAACTTTAAAAATGAAGATAATTTTTAAAAGTTTTAGTACAATTATTCTCAAAATTAAAATTCAAAAATTGTATTTTAATTTTCAATTTTTTCATTATAATGCCTTATGAAGAAGAGGATTTGGTTTTTTTTTTTTTTGTTATTTCTATCATGTGAATGCTAAGTGTTTTTGGTTTTCTTTTTTAATTATTAAACATAATGTTAATTACAAATGCAATTAAACATACAATAAATTAAGAAAAGAGAACAAAGCATCTTTTTGGTGATAGATTTTATTTTATTTTTTCGATAGATATTTTGGTGATAGATAATGCATATATATACACAATCTAATAAAATAATTGATTACGAGTTTTCTAATATTAGAATAGAGAATATTCAAAATTATGTAATATAAATACAAATATATTTTTCTTTATTACACATTGCAATAAATGTGCAACAAATGCAATATGCAGTGTTTTATTTTTTCTACTTTACATTAAATGTTTAGCATTAAAACTTAAACGAATAGAATATGTATATCATGAAAAGTTAAAAACATAAAATAATATATATATATATATATATAAGTTCTAAACCAAATCACATTTTAAATCAGATTAAAAAATAGGAAAGTAGAAGGTTTTTAATACACAACTCATCTAATTTATTAATAAAATTAAAAATTTTATGAATATAAAGTATAACTTAATATAGTAAATAAAATTTAATTTTAAACATTAGAGAAATATAACTAAATATTAATTTAATATATTTTTAATTGAATGAAATAAAAAAAATTCATGAATCAAGATAAAGAATGTCAACTTAAATAACATAAATTGTGTTATAAGAATGTAAATTAATAAATATATTATTACTAAGTTAAAGAATTAGTTTTGTTGAAATGATAAAATAACATAATTCATATAAGAATATAAACCAATTTAATATATTATTTTTTATTACATTAATATATTATTGATTTTGTGAAAGAATTAATTACAGTTCTTAAATTATTTTGAAAATTGATGAACTCTTTCAAAGTAGAAAATGGTTATTTCAAAATGAAAAATTTAACCCTTTGTATACTATATATTTGATAAAAAAATAATTATTATCTTATATCAATTACACAAATTATTCAATATAATATTTTTAGTGATTTAGGATTAATTGCTATAAATAAAATGAGATTGAGGTTCCCATTTACAATAGATGATGTTTTAAATTGTATAATACAAACATAGATATAATACATATAGTAACAACACAATGAATCATATCATAATTAAAAATTTAGGTGAATATTAATTACAAAATAATTATATTAATACTTTGAATAATATATAATTATAAATTGAGTTTAATTTTAATTACAAAAGAAAGAATTGTGTAATAATTGAAGAGTGAAGTGAGCATTAATAACATGTGTAGTGAATTTTACTATATATATATATATAGATATAGATCATGCTATAAGCGGTCAAGAGAAAATCAAGGAAATTGATTCATCATTATGAGTCACTAGTGAATTGATAGGCACTTTCCTGGTTAAGGAATTTACATTTAAAAAAAAAATTAAAAATATATTTATTATTTATTTATTTATTATATCTTTTTTAAAATTTATTACTTTTTAAAAAATTTTTTATAACTTCCTTAGTTGTTATAACTTCTTTTGACTTCTTTGTTATGGGTAAATTTAAATTTTGGACACCAAAAGGAGGAACTTCCTTTTATATAGTATAGATTATTTGTTTATTATATCTCTTTTAAAATTTATTATTTTTTATAAATTTTTTATAACTTCCTTCAGTTGTTATAACTCTATTGAATTCTTTGTTATGGGTATTTTAGGAAATTTAAATTTTGGACACCAAAATGGAGGAAATCCGTATAGATGATGCTGATATGTGTATCATGTCAATAATTATTAACAAAAGTAATCATGTTCTACTCATGTGACTGGACCAAATTATTCCTTTACCATTACCACAACCACTCCCCCCCTATCCTTTCCTTTGCTCGTTCTTTTCCTTCCTTTCTCTTCCGCCCTTCACCTTTTCTCCATCCTTTCCTCCTTTCATTTTCCGCCCATCCTCCACCTCCTTCCCCTTTTACTGGCTAAATATATAGATTTCTAGAGCGAGAAAATAGTGCCATAAAGGAGATAGAAAGCTAACAAATCACCCATGAAGTCTACAAGATGAGGGAGGGGGAGGGTGTGGAGAATGAGAGTCTCGTCAACTTTACTTCCAATTGTTCGTTTCCACATATTGCTTCGGCTTGATTTTTCACTTGATTCTCGCATCATTTATTTGGGTTTACTATCTTTAATGTTCTTTGGCACTGTTTTTACAGTTTCTTGAAAGATTGTTTTTGTTGGTATTGAAAGTGAAATTGGAAATGGGGCTTAAATTTTCAAAAACAAATTAAAAAAGAAATAGAGGACGATGAATAGATAGAAAGGTCATCCTAGTATGTGTACAGATTACACTCGCAAATTGAATTGCTCAAATCGAGTTGGATATGTCCAAACCCCAAAGGAGAGAAATAGCAATTTAATAACAATTTTTTTCACATCTCGAATTCTACAAAATGACGGATACGTATCAAGAATTGGTTTGCTTTCTATTTACATCAATATCCCCAACATACTTCCTCATCTTCTCCGCAACATTGAGCTTCCCCATCTTCTCCACACCTAAGAGCTTCACCATCCACTGCCATTGAGCTAGTTTAACAGCTCCCCAAATTCAAGGTCCGCTTCCCATCTTCTTTGGTCTCCAAAAGCTCCTTCATGAATTCAATTCATGCATACTTTGGCCGCATCCTATTTTCTATATTTTGAACCCCAAGCTGTAACAAGAGGTGTCTCAAAATCAGATTAAAGAAGCTCCTAATCAACAACATTGTGGCGTAATGACATTATAGCTTGTTAATCAAAAGTTTTACAATGGGCAGTTACAATTGATTGTTTATTATTATTATTAATTTTGTTTAATATACAATAAAATTTTTTAAAGCAAATTTTATTTGCATCTTATAACCGAAATGACCACTTTCCAATCATGCCTGAAGAAAAAGATTCCTTCACGCGCAGTCCGCAATTCAGAATTGTCAATAAAGCATTCATTGGAAGTTGAAACAAACTGTAGCATAAAATTGTGTTTCCAAGATAGGAAGTTCGGTTGATTTAAGGCCATGTCACAACGCTTCAGTCCAACATTCCACACAAGCTGCTTTCAAAAACATTAGTCTCCCCCTCCTGTTAAGCTCCAAAATCTTAACCATGCTAATGGTAGATGATGAAAAGAAGGCAAACACTTGACCCCAGACATCCAAGGAAGGATTGCAGCAGCGCTCGGCAAAGGCAACAGCTCTTGGACATGTTTGTAAATTTGAATTTAGGGGAGAAGAAAGAAATCTCATAAAATTATATTATAAGTTCTCTCCCTCTCCTCCCCTCTAAACCCAAATCCAAACATACCAGCCACTGCAAATGTTTAGAGAAACAAGCCTTTGGATTTATCATCATTGGCCAATTTTAAATCACAAGGAAATACAAACGCCAAACAGAAACATATAGAATGATCAAGACGCTTGCAGAAACATCCAACAGCGCGAATTATAATAGGAAAAATCTAAAGGATGAAATAAATTATAAACAATAAAACCAGAAGAAATAGTAACAACACGTTGCGCAATGAACAAACTCTCAGACATCCAAGGAAGGATTAAAGCAGCACTAGCTCTCAAGCCCGGCGAAGGCGAAAGCTCTTGGGCGGCCACTGCGAATGTTTAGAGAAACAAGCCTTAGGATTTGTCATCATTAGAGCAATTTCACCAACTGATTAAAGACAATAAGAACAATACATCTAGCAACAATAACAGTCACCCAACATCACTTGTAAAGTTGCTAAGATATAATAAATATTAATCCACAATATTACAACTGATAAATTCATAAATGTGTCTCAGACATCCAAGGAAGGATAAAGGCAGCACTAGCTCTCAAGCCCGGCGAAGGCGAAAGCTCTTGGGCGGCCACTGCGAATGTTTAGAGAAACAAGCCTTAGGATTTGTCATCATAGAGCAATTAAATCAAATTAACTATTACTTATCAATTGTTCACATTACAAAATCAATCAGCTTCAATTAAACGACAATAAGAACAATACATCTAGCAACAATAACAGTCACCCAACATCTCTTGTAAAGTTGCTAAGATATAATAATTATTAATCCACAATATTGCAACTGCTAAATTCATAAATGTGTCTCAGACATCCAAGGAAGGATAAAGGCAGCATTAGCTCTCAAGCCCGGCTAAGGCAAAAGCTCTTGGTCGGCCACTGCGAATGTTTTGAGAAACAAGCCTTTAGGATATCATCACCGACAAGAATAATTGGAGTATTGTAGAGAGGAAAAAAAGCTAAATAGTATAACATAAGACCAGAAAACAATCAAATTTGCAATATAAGAAAATCACAAAATTTACAATATTCCATCCTATAATGATCAGCAAGATATTGAAAAGACAAAGCTGACAAAGTGATTTGGATGGATAGATTAAATATTAGGGACCTGTTCATCCCTAAAGCACTCAGAAACACTGCTAGAGGGGCAGACGAAAAGTCCCAAAACCATCCATATTGTAGAATTGCAATCCACAAAACACAACAAAAACAAAATAACTCTGAAAGCAAAACAGAACATCGGAAATAAAGCAATCCAACACTACACACGTAGGATTACAAAGAACATAAACAGATCACAAATGAGATACACCAAATATAAAGGGGTCATCAGATAGGAGCGAAAGACTAAAAAAGATATTAATCACAAATAGGTCAGTTGAACTATGCTTCTGATCATCATATGACCCTTCCATCATGACTATCAGACGGATCACTACATTTAGGTGAATCATGAAATCACTGCAGCACAAAAACCACCTAAATCCTAACACACCAAATTCCATACAAGAGAAAACAGGGCATTGAGTAGATGTTAATGAAAACCTACACCTCAGAAGGAAGGCAGTAGTGATATAGTAATCATGAAATATCATACATTACACATTCACTATTTCTTTCATCATTGGCAGGACAAAGTAATCAGGACCCAAAAAGTTCTTCAAGAGAAAAAAACCACTTCTAATTTGAAGACTAGGCAGCCTATTGAAACTTGAAAGCAAGATGCAAAACCAATTATGAAACATGAAAAGCATAATTTTGTACAAGAAAAAAAAATGGGACGACAGGATTGGCCTCATAGAGAAGATTAGATTGATCCACATGAATTAGTTCAGACATATGCTTGTCTATTTAGTGTTTTTAATCATTGGCCGATCGACAAAGCACCAACCTTCTTCCAGAGAAACCCTAACGATAAAGCTCAGACCGATGAAATTCAAAAACCTTAGTAGACATAAAATTAAGAAGAAAAAGAATGATTGGAGAAGAAAGGGACTCAGAATATGGGTGGTGATATAGCAGGATGGTCGGCAAGGCCAATGAGGCCAATTACGACGAACGAGACCTTATCACTGAATAATCGTCACCGTCCCAATCTTTTTATTTCTTTCTATACCATAACATCAGCTAAGAACTTGAATGAATAAACACGATCTAATAGTGGCTTAACGAATAAAAAGAAGGAGAAGAAGAAGATAGAGATTCCATATTTGAAGATGCAGAGGAGGAGGTAAGAGCTAGCTAGGGTTTGGTATGGACGGAGATAGAGAGAGTGGCGCTCAACAAGAATAAAGGGAATAAGAGGTGCTTTTATAAAGGAAAAAGAGGCAGCTAGGGTTTTGGGTGATGAGCTTGTGTTGTGTACTAGTTAGTTCTCTCTCTCGTCTCTAGAATGTACGTAGGGTGCGCCGTAACTTACCCTCCACTGCCAAATAATAATAATAATAATAATAATAATAGGTATAAAAAGATTTCCTTTTTTTGTGTAAAAGAAAGATTTAATTAAAATACACTTCTAAGTAGAAGATTTTACATAAATATTTAATTATATAAATTATTTTATTATTATAAAATTATTAAAATTGTTTATAATAAATATTTTAAAAGTTATATGTATGATCCTATATGATTAATTGATCATTAATGATATAAAATATTCTATATTATGTTAAAATTAATTTCTTAATAATTTAAAACCTTAAAAAAAATAGTTGAATTCATTTAGAATTTGATTTCAATGTAATTTTTTTTATATGCTCTCGTGATATTATAAAGATATTTGACATATATACTTGATATTTTAAAGATTTAATTTTAATATACTAGTAATGCAAAGTATTTCAATTTTTTGTTATCATATTAGTATGACTTTTGTATGAATTTTGTCAAAATGTACTTCGATATGGTGTGGCATGTGTGGTATATGTTTATTTTTCGATCTTATTCTTTCGGTTTTTAAACTTCACAAAAATAATGAAAATTTGTTACAATTATATAAACACTAAATCTAGTCATGATTATTTTACCACATCATTATCATTGCCAATGGGCCTTTTCGTTAATCTCATTTCATTAAATAAAAGAAATTCAAATAACTACGCGTACGATAACAAATAATTAGTTCATATAAAAATTTACAAAAAGTGTATCATAAAACAAGAAATAAAACTTAGAATACTGTTTATGAAATAATTGTTCCAGCTAATTTTTTCTTATAAAATGAGTAAAATAGCAAGCAAACAAAAAATTGAGAGTGCACAAAATTGGTATGCTATAACAAGTGGGCACCGACCATACGTCCATAATATGCTATGCACAAGTAGAAATTTTAGACTCCAACCAAAGAGTAGAATCCTCTGCGCTTGAATCATCAAAACTATATTTTCAAGACAAACTAAATTCTTCGTTCTATTACACACAAAAGAATGTTACACATGCCATCAGAATCTTACTCATACATCAACAATGAAAGTTCAAGACTTCCCATTCTGATGGCTCCACATGAAACCACGTATGCTGTTAATGCTAAAAGAACATACTATAATGCCCATCATTCTCATCTCTCTGGCCTACTCATATCCACTGGAACACGAGAATCAAGCGTTGATAGGATCTGTGGCATTGACATGCCCAGAAACAACAATTTCTGCAAAACTCAGCATGCGTTAAAAAAAATATTGGAAAGAGTTAAAATTGATTATTTTTATATTACTTTATTTTGCTATTGGAATGTACAAATATTTCTTTAATTACTACCAACTTGAGGTGCATGAGTTGGCATAGAGATGATAGTTAGTTACACACAAGTCAGGCATTGTGTTTTTTTTTTTGGTATGGAGTGAGGTATTGTAGAATCTGAACTGTTCTGAAAGAATTGATATACGATTGAAGCCCATGTACTGGTTTGCACAAAAACTGTTCAGAGTATATGTGACTGAAGTGTACATGCAATTATTAATATTACTCAGTCCTTTCAATAATTATGCTTAAGACCAGAAACCTCTAGGCTCCAATTTTACCGCACCATAAGCAGAGAGCCCCAAAAAAGGCGTTTACTCAAAAAACAAACCATCTTCATAAATATTAAGAGTGAAAAGCAAAATAATTGCCCTTCTTTTACTTCTATAATCAAGACTCTGAATAACTTAAAAAACTAGAACTCACCAATTCCTTCACGGACTGATAAGTTTGGCCTAATGACATCCTTGGTGTTGACAAGAAATATGTCACCAATATAAAGATGGTTTGTGGGAACATAGACACAGCATAGCTCCTCATCTCCAGGATAATTCTGTTAAATAATAAAATAATTAAAAGAGTTAAATTCAACCTGTAGAGTTGTTTAAAGCTCTGGTAATCACAGTCATCGACTAACAAAAAACCTGATTTGTAAAGCACAATACATCAGATGCATATCCACATAGAAATTTCCATTGATTTCAAACTCAATGGATTAGAGTTAACATGTATAAGGCACTCAGAATGAGCATTAAGAAAAATGCCTACTAATTATGTTATATGTAGTACATAGCCAACCTTTGAGTAACTCAAAATAGTTTATACCAATAATATTATAAGGCTTTATTGAAAGAGGACAAAAACTATAATCTATATAAAAAAAAAAAAGGAAAGGAAAAAATAAAAAATTAAAGACTACATGGAAACCAAAATTGTCAGAAAAATAGCTGTAAGGTACGTGCCAACAATAAGTGAACTTAATAGGCATTAACTGTCTCAGTGATACTGTGAGTTCTTATTCTAAAACAGGGTTGCCAAAAGTACACTAGTTGTAGTTTTAGCCAAGCCAAGCCAAGCTGAAGAAGCATCAGCTATGAATGCAATGGATAAAGTGCATTATCATATGAACCAGTATTACCATATATTCCACCTGCGACACATAGATCAGCACACTATCATCAAGCATGAAGCAACAGAATATGTCAAACTATTAAAATCCAGACTAACACAGGTCCATCCAAAAACAACCAGGATTAAGAATAAGCACCATTAAAGTAGTGATACCATGGAATTCATAATGAAACACCAATTCAAGCAATGTTGAAAGAAATTTTTGAACTTATAAGCTACCAAACATAGAAGTCTCTAAGAAACCTGAAGGACAACAGATGAGGTGATGAACCCAAATGCATATTCACCAACACGCGGATGCCGAATGATGGCAACTTCTTTGAAGGCCTGTGTATTTTGATCTGTAACAGCATATATGTTAACAAAAACAGTTCACATCCAACATTACATCCGTAGAAGCACCAAAATTCAAGAGTCGGATATTGGCAAACACACCTGGTGAGATAGCAGCACTAATCTGCTTGGAGGCATTATAGATATGACGAACCAGAGGCATTCGCTTGATAAACCACTCCCCAAGTCCCAGGACAGATGCACCCAACCAAGATGACATGAACACCCCGACCAAGAAGATGAAAGTTATGGAAGTTATGAATCCAAGACCTGAACATGCAGTATTAGCAATTAATTTCATCGTGTAAAGTGATAAAAGTGGAGTACCATAAAACAGAAGCACTTACCAAAAATATTGATTCCAAGTTGAGCATAGATTGGAGAAAAAAATCCATCGACGAAATGAATAAACCACCATGTTATGTAAAAGGTGATTGCAATTGGAAGAAGGATGACACTGCAAAAGAAAAGAACAGTTAGCTATCACCAACTCACCATAATAGATAACAGCAGGAGTTCATTATACTGAGTTGGTAGAGCTATTATGCAGGCATAGGGTCCCAAAATAGATCTCAAATGGCAGGACATAATATATCAAATGCAGTGCAGGCTGATGAAAAAGAAAGAAGGCGTAATACTTCAGAATGCAAAGCAAAACAATTAAAACCACAAGGACAAGGGACCATGTGAATCTGAAGAAGTCAAAGTGACAAAAGGTCTGAAATGTGAAGACAGTCAGCCATGAGTTGGGAACATAATTTAACCTAAAATCTGTACAAATAGAAAGGTGAATGCTGGAAAGTAACAAACATTCTTTGCAGCACGTATCCTAAATAGAATCATCTTTGATGACCTTAAAAACATTAACTATTTCTCAAAATTGCCTAATTCTTCTAGAAGCAGTGATACAGATACCATTGAGGATTTTATATATTTTTATTCTAACCACCATGGGAATAGGTATAAAAGGCTATAGTTTGGTTAGTATGGTTCAATAAGCAATTCGGAGATTCATGAACTAGAACTTAGGAGTTTCAAGCTTGATTCAATTAGGATTTCCCAATAAATAAGGGTGTTAACTTTAACTTTGAATATATTACCAGCAATGCATCTTGCATCCTAGTAGAGAAGGTACCACTCAGTTTCAGTTCATGACACAAACACCTACCTAGTCACAAAGATGCGAGCAGGAACAGAAAGTAGATAAAAACAAGAGAAAATATATTGTTGTAAATGCGAAGCATAGAAAGAGCATCTTCCTTCAGGAAATAGTAATAACAAAATGAAAGATCAAGGTGTAACGTGTGCATTAGTTTCATATGTAAGAAGGTACAATCATGTAGCATATATCCATGTCTTGAATAGCAACATATCGGGTTGAAGAAAGAGGTGCGCACCATCCAGTCATGAACTTTTTTGAAGCCCAGCTCCTGACAACTTTGTAAAAAGTCTACAAATTGACAAAAAGAACATATGGCACTGTGTCAGAGAAAAAGGATCATGCGTAAAGGCGGAGAAACACTCATATGCAACAAAAAGAGTCATATAACTCATGCTAGGTATTCAAATACAAGAAAACACATTACATTATGAATGCAAATCTCAGAGAAATTCAAAGAGCTGTTTATGATAAGTGGACACAGGTCCTCTATTCCACTAAAAAGCAACTGATTGTACTTTGTACAGTCATTAGTTTGTAATACCTAGCAGCCACTGGATCACCTTACACTTATAACCCCATGTCTATCTATTATTACAATTACATGTATTTTCAAACTCTTACTATCGCAACCACCGCCTTCAATGTGATACGGGAGTGAACAAGATGATCCAATAAACTTTGCTATGAATGAGTGGCTTTTGAAAGGAGAAGGAGAATGGCCTATGAACAAACTCCATTGGTGAGATTGAAATCAACTCAACTCCTCTATATACGGAAGCACTGTCAGTCTTGTCAAACTACACAAATCACTTTAATTCTAACACAGGACAAGAAACAAGAGAAAATAAATTGAATGGATATTATGAAATTGGATCATCTAAATTGGTGTGACAGCAATCTAGTTGTAAGAGCTAGTTTTTTTTTTTTAATCTCAATTAGTTCAAAGGTGATAACAAGCTCATCCAGTTGCACGAAAAGAACCGATTCCAATTCACACAATCCCTGAAAACAGTTCTAATCAACACAAGCAAAGAAAACATAGCATAGCAATTAGCAAGCAAGGCGAAGTTGAGTCCATTATTTCAATTTTCCATTGCACGCTTTGCTGGAAACAGGAAGCACGAACAATTGAAACCCTAAAACAGAAGAGAAAGAGATCAAGACCTCGCGGCCAGCATGATGCACGGACGAAGAAGAGGAAGAAGGAGATGAAGAAGACGACGATGGCTTGGAGGCGGCGCCTTCGTCGGCGACGGGGATAAGAAGCTCTCGATCTCTGTCTCTGTTGGCCATTACCTTCGACGATTTCTCGTCGCCCATCACCCTACGTAACAAAACACCACCTTACGACGCCGTTTCAAGATTTCACACCCTCGCTTTGCTTCTGCAAGCTCAGATAGATGATAGCAAGGGAAAATGAATGACAAAATTTTAAAATGAGCTGAAAGCAAACAACTCCTCAATTCTATTATTTCTTTCTCTCTCTCTCTCTGTTTTTTCCTTTTTCTGGATGGGGTTAGATTTAACTCAATTCGAAAAAAGTTTTAATCTGCAATATACAATTTTTAAATTTAGAATCTTGTCATTGTTTAACAATAGTGTCCAAGTCAGGTTTCAATATTTGTTTTTTCTTTTCTAAAGTTTGAGTTGACGAAATTAAAATAATTAAAAGAAAATAACTTTTACGTGATGAAATTGAATTGAAAGTGTGTATGTGACTTGGAGGAGCTGTTTGTTTTATTTTTTCTTTTTTTTTTCTTTTTTCATGAGATGCTGGATACACGTGAATACATAGAGAAAATGCATGTATTGTGGGGTGATTAAATTATACTACTAGGTAGCCGGTTAATTGTATATTTGGCAAGGTTAGGCTAGTTTTGATTACGAACTGCTGAAGTAGTGTAGTGTAGTGTGCTGTGCTGTCTTAAGTGTAGTTATGAGTTGTCGCCAATATTTTGGCTTTTTGCCAAAGCTACATGGTTTGCCTACCTTGCAATTGGGTATTGATGAAATGCTCGGTGATCCAAAATAGTGCTGTTTGGTGATATTGACTGGGCGATTCTTTGGAGGAAATGCATTATGCACCCCTCAGCCAGTTTCCATCCAAGTGATATACTATGTATGCCATTGTGCAGTCTTACATCTCAATCTAAAAAGAACATCAGAAAAGCATCATTGTGTTGCTTTTGGCTCAATCGGCTCTCACTAACTGGTGCAATTTTATTCCCTTGTCTCTCTTTATATGCTACGATACCTGCCAATGTATGCTATCCCTTGATTGCACTTAAGTTCATCTATAGATAGCCACTTTGGGGTTATCATTATTTTCCTAAGGAGAGCTCTTAATGGAGCTATTAGAAAAATGGAAATTTGGATGGACAAGTGGGAATGGGATTTCTGATCTAAGATCATTAACACCTTTATACATAAGGGCCAAGCAATTGTGATTTGAGCTACACTTCATGAACCACTCTGACTGCCGTCTAGCAGTTGGTAATTTTTTTAAAAATTATTTATGCCATATTCTCAATTTTTCTATTTTTCTTTCTATTCTAAATTAAAAAATAAATCAAGGCATTAAAATGTGTTTGAATTAAAACTAATATCGATGAATGAAAACGTGATGACAAGATTAAGATTTTCTTTTTTGGTTTAGCATGTAAAATTGACTCATTTTTTTCAATAATTATTGAAGTATTCGACACTCCCACCAAGGTAAATAAAAAAAAGGTACACTAAGAAAAAAAGAAAACTAACACACCAATACATAACCATTACATTAGCACCTAACCACATCACTACCACCAATAACTTTGTCCAAATTCCTTACTCAATCCAAAGAAACTCTAGAACCACATATATCATTCCACAGCCCCTAATATTGGTCACGCATATACCAAACTTCAGGAAGTTTCCATGAGTCCTCTTCAACATTGTCATTAAGGATACATAGAAAACTTTTACAAAAATCATCTACACAACTTGACATGTAGTGGTGCGTACCACTCATTCCAATTTAACTTAATTTTTTACAACAATCACGTCCATTTTAACTACACATTATCAAGGATAATTTTGTTCCTCACATTCCAAATAGACCATAGAATAGCAAAAAATAAACCACCTTACCTTATATGGAAAATCAAGTCAAATATCTAAAAATTCTTGAAGTTGGAAGGTACAACCCAAGACAACCCAACTCCCCCAAAATTGCACTCCAAATTACCCAAGTGAAAGAGCAATGTAATAATAGATATGTAATAGATTCATTTGTCATCTTGCAAAAGATGCACCTTAGATCAGGAGCTGAAGGATCCCAATTTTATGTAAAAAATTCTTTATTTTTAGCTTTCCTAAAAGTGCAAACCAAACCATCAACTCCACTTGAGATGGCATCCAATCCTTCCATAAATTTTGGAAGATATTGAATGTGCCCAACTAGCATCCACCTTCCACATACAGCTCCTGTGTGAATGATTTAACTAAGTAATCACCTTTTTATTGTGTTTCCATACCCACTTATCCTTAACATCTACATTAAGAATTACTTGCAAAAGCAAAAACATTAAAAGTCTATAAGAAGTGTTTCTCCCTCTCAAAAAAGTTTATCTTCCATGTAAGTTCCACACCCACTCACTCCCACTCTAGAACCTACACTCAGAGATCACATGGTTTTTTGAGATGTTACAGCATAGAGTCTCAAAAATTGATCCTTAAGTTTTTGATCACCTACCTAAGGGTCTTCCTAAAACAATGTGTGCTACCCATTACCAACGAGGATCCACAGCCCAATAAAAGCTAGTTGCTCCACTTCCTTCTCATTTTCCAAATATTGCAAATACCATTCACAACCCACCATTCCCTTTACAATTCTGACAAAGAATTGGTTGAGACATTTTCAGTCTCATTGCATAAACTAACTACTTTCTTCCACAAAGGTTCCTCCTCACCACCATTTATAAAGGATGACAACATCTTATAAGAATGTCACCTACCCCTAGCCCCTTTTTTTCTTTTGGTAATTGAATTATATTCCACTTAACTATGGAATTCCCTCCTAGCATTAGAAGGCAGAAGAACCTTGATTCTAAGGAGATAATCTTCTTAACTACTGCCTTTGGCATTTGAAATAAACCAATATAGTACATAGGAGATTATTGATGACTGATTTGATAAGTACAAGCTACCAATTTATAACAAAAGATTAGCTTTCTCACTAAGTTTTTTCTCAATCTTTTTTATAATCAATCTCCATGCTTCTATTCTCCTTGGGTTGGCTCCAAGCGGGGCTCCTAAATATTTTATGGGTAATGATGCAATGCACATCCCAACAATAATTGGGTACGGTTTATCCACTCCTCCGTACAAAAACAGCATGATAAGAGCAGATTATTTGTAATTAATCCGCAAGCTTGGCATTTTATCCGCAAAATTGGTTCATTGATCATTGTCCTTTCAAAGTTTAATTTGATAATCTTTTGTTTTGTTTTTCCGGCTCCTTCGTCAAAATGAAGTCTAGATTGCGTGGATGTGTTGATGTATGAACTATGAATCTTCGCTGGTCAAACAATTTTATGATTACACGGCAGACGGGTGGATGCTGTTTCTGCTTTGGTCCCATACACATTACGCGGCAGTCACAATGCAAAGCTTGTCTCCTTTTGCACCCCAAGATATGGGCCGTTACTGATTAAGGAAAACTCAGAAGACATTGGAATGGGCTAAGGTAGATCTGAAGGGGGAACGAGGCCCATACATGGGCCACAGTTCAATTCGGCAGCCCAGACACTATAAAGCGTCTGCATCACTGACAATGAATCAGGAGAAAGAGCTATACCACTTGTACTTTGCACTTTAACTTCTCCAAAACGAAAGTGACAACTGAATAGGTCGACTGAAAAACAAACAAATAAATAAATAAATAGAATAAACGCGAGTTGCATCTAGCACAAGGTTTGCGACTGTGATTTGTGTTAATCCATGGAGTGACGGTGCGCCGTGATGAACTGATAATAATCCATGGACTTGAATACGTGGATTAGCGCTAATCTGGACTTTGCAGCAATCCGGTGCGCGGATAGCGTATATTTTATGCACCACAAGGAAACTGTATATTATATTTGATGTTACTTTTGATGAAGCATTGCACGAGTTTAATATCATTATTTAAAATAATTGTTATGAAAATTAAATATTTTTATTGATATAGTAATAAATTAATGTGTGATTATTTAAATTACTGTAAAATTTAATACTATCACTACTAATAGTACATTATCAAATGTTATATAAAATTAAATTCATTGTATCTTACATATAAACGTGTATCTTGGGAAAGAAGACTAACTATATTTTATTTTTCTACGCGTAGGAAAAGGAAGGATAAATACGTCCCCTAATGAACCATTTTCAATCAAGCAAAAGATTTATACAATTTCTCAAGGTGCATGAATAATATGCAAAAATACATTATATACCAATATATATATATATATATATATACACACACTAGGATGATGTAGACAAGATAGGTGTGGGAAAAGGTGAGGTTACGTGCCACTCTCAAAGTGCTGCCACTTCATCTATAAGATCACTCAATCAGTAACCAATTTATCATCGTTGGAAGCTGAACTTGACATCCGCATCCGGGGCTGGGGGGCATTTTCTTTCTCTGATGCCAGAATCTCAGCCATAGATAATAGACTCTTGCATTATCTATTGGCACATACCGCATGTATGTAGCTTTTATATAGAACAAGAAGTGGGGAGAATCATCAAAATCACTTACTGAGTTCTTGGTTTCATAGTGGAGGGCTAGTTAAGATGTTGGAAGGAAAAGCTACTGTGAAAGAAACAGACATGCCGCTGAAGATGCAAATCCAAGCCATGGCCTCTGCTTCTAAGGCCCTTGATCTTTATGAAGTTCATGATTGCATCTCTATTGCAGCTCACATCAAGAAGGTATATAACATCATTTATTCATTCTTTCTGTTTCTTTTCTTGTTTCTTTCTTTCCCTATATTGAATTGTGGTTTTGGTGTTGATCTGCTTTGTGGGCCGGTGCTTTGTTTCTCAGGAATTTGATAAGGTGCATGGGAGCGGGTGGCAATGTGTGGTGGGTTCCAATTTTGGGTGCTTTTTCACCCATTCACCAGGGACTTTCATCTACTTTGCTCTTGAGACCCTTAATTTTCTTATATATAAGGGAACCTCTTCTTGACTTGTATGCAACATGAACATGAGACAGCAAACAGGGACAGGGGTATCAGGGAAGAATCCATGTACAAGATAGGTGTTTTCTAGTTTTGTTTCTTTCTCTTTGAACTGAATTTCTTCCATGTATGAACATAATATATTAATTAGCTCTTGCAGTATGGAAGGAAGAGCTGTAGGTATGGCTGAGAGAAATGGATGTTGAAGTGTCTCCATCATCTGATCTACCAAGTGGAGCTTTTCAACTTTAGGTTATTCTATTCGTATCCGAAGTGTATCAATCAACCCAAAATTATAAAACGGTGTCTATGCTTTATGTACTAAAAATATTGTATGTGCTTTATTTAATTTTTTTCTTTTTTTTTTTCCTTTTAAAAGAATATTCATTTCTTCCTCTTAGAAACAAATAGATTGATGGTGGTAGTCACTCTCGAAGTCACTGGATCTGGATGTTACTTGAAACATTCTAGCATGGATAACAAGAGTTGCATTGATATTAATTACTAACAAAAGAACAAAGGAAATAGCCAAACACAAAAAGTACGCAAAATTTGCGGATTTCGAGTTAATTATTGATATTGATTCAGACATCGGACATTGTGCGGATAGGCATGAGTGGGAGCAGCTGTAAATCTGAAATGTCTTTTTATAACCCCACCCACAACGGGAAAAAAAAAAAGGAATTATGTGACATAAAATCTGTTAACAAAAAATTGCACAATCAAGGGTATCGGATCACCGTGCATTCTAATAATTTGATGCACTTACAGAAATCCAGGTACCTAGCTCATAAACGAATTTTCTGGCAGATTTTAAGGTGAATAACATGCTTTTTGCGTGCTATGTTGCACTAGCATGAAGCTTTTTTTTTTTTTTCTTCCTTCTTTATTTGATGCACCGCTAGGAATTTTTCAAGAGAAAATAAAATAAAATAAAATTATTTGTACGTTTGATATTGACACAACACATGCGTAAAAAAGAACAAGGAAACATTGTGTATTGGGAGGTAAGAGAATGGAAGAAAAAAATATATGGTCAGTAGATGCTGGGGAAGTTGGTGTCTAATGGGTAGATTTGTTATGTACAAAAATCACAAAAATGGAGAACCATCATTTTTTTCCCTTGAGATCATAACGCCAATAAATTAGTTCTTAAAAAGAGATTTTATTTCCTTGTAGTCAGTCCTTCAAAGCTTGCCTTATTTATTTATTTTTTTGGTTTAAAAAATTGTTTTAATTTGCTAAATTCATCCAACTCCAGCTAAGCTCCATTATTGTTAACAAAAATATCTACGTGGCATGTTAACATGTTACAACATACATGACAAATAGCAATTGATGAATGATAATAAACATGGTAAGAGTGGAAGCTACGAGATAAAGAGGAGGGGAAATTTTAAAATTTCCAATATAATGAAAAAATTTAAACTCTATTCTTTTTAAATTTTGAAAATATCTCATAAAATTATTTGAAACTTTAAAATTTCTTTGTGTTAGTATTTAAACAAAAAAAAATACTAATTCATTTGAAAATCCTCCCAATTAGTTAGATACCCACACTTCAAACACGAATATTTGGTTACTGATTGGTTCTTTATTCATAGAATTAAATTGCCACAAACGAAGAAGACAGATGGGATGTTTGTAGTACAAGATAAACCCCGATGACCACGACCAACAGATGAATAGGTTCTTCTTTTCATTGGGCTCGTTTTGAACGCCGCAAGCGCCATAAGATGTCACTACCATGCGAGGATCTTCTGTGGCGTCCTACTACCTTCTGGGGACTCTACACACAAAGCCACTCGCAATTAGATCACTCTATGACACAAATTAAAGTGTCCCACTTCATGATTATTATAAATTAAAAGTGGTATGTATGGAGAGGACACACTCACTTGGAAAAAAATGAAGGATTTGGAACTTTAGTTAAGACTGATAAACCATCCTCAACAGGTGCAACTATTGTTTAACATAGGGAATGGAAAAGAAAGTTATGTTAGAGATGAAACCCAAAAGAAAGTTACGCAGCAGGAACAAATAACTCCTTTGTTTTTTGTGGTACTATGAGAACATAGTATATGTTACCCGTGGCCATATAGTTATGCCCGTTGACTGTAGCAGTGGCTTGCTTCAAATTGTGAGCTGAACATGCTTTATGGGTATACCTGAAATCTGGCAAATCCTCATGTGTCTCCGATACATGTTTTTTGGCTGTCTTTGGAGGAATTTGGCTTTCAGAAAAATAAAATAAAAAAATCATAAGCATCAAACTAAAATCTATTAGCCACATTAAGCATGGTCTTTCTCGATAGTTGTGGTCAAACATGGAAGCCTTCTAAAATGGGGAGGGTTGAGTATTGGGCCATCATGATCCATATTACATTATTAGATTCTTGAGGGTATTGAGGAATTAAGAGGTACCTTAACTTTTCTTTGCTTGATCTCTCAAGGGTAGGTGCTGATCATGGAAAGCAATTGGAAAAAAAAAAAGGATTAGGTAAATGGGAAAATAAAATAAACAAGTAATGCAAATGTAATTGATTGGCAATATGCAAAAAACTAAGGGTGCATGAAAAAAATATTTACGTGATGATAAATAACGCGAATGAAATCTAGGCAAATTTTCACTCCATCGCATTTTGTTAGGGGCAACTGTATGAGCGTATTGTTCGCATGAGAGCAGTCTCTGTCAAAAGCATCATCTATAATTAGTATATCTTTTTGGTCAAGACAAAAATTAAACTATGTTGAGTACGATGAATTTTTTATATAAAGCATTTATTTATTTTAGGAAGATTTATGAGTTTCATATAACATTCATTTATATATATCTTCATTGAGGGCTTGTGCAAAGCAATATTATTACTGACTTGCTTGAGGCATTGGATTCGTAACTCGGCTTCAGAAAATGCATTTGTCTGAGAAATAAGGCCTTCAAGATTGGCCGAGACATTTCCAAGATGATCGACAACAGTGACCACGGTCCTGCATATGTACTCTTTTGTGTTCTCCAACACACTGCAAGATTTATATATAAATTCCAATCAATCCGTCACGGGTAAACATATCCAACAGCCAGAGTGCTATACTTGATGCCAAATCTTCTTCTTGGACTTACCAGTGAAGTGACTTAAATTCTCAGTGATTATTAACCCGTGATTTTCTATTTCTTTCTATATATAGATTCACCAATAATGCAATTAAAGACTGATCGGTTCCTTAGGCCTAATAGGATCAAACACCTCTATTGGTATCTGAATGATCTCCATATTAAAGATCTCATTAAGCAGTTATGAAAGAGCAGTTTCACTACTTAACATAATTTGCTGCTCAATCTGATTAAATCTTAATGGTAATGGCCTTGCAACTATCGATGGACAACTCCTATGTGAACTTTTATTCGGAGTTAGTCATAGGGCATTGTTCTTAGTCTTACATTAAATACCTTTTCACTAAGGATATGTTTATGAATTTAGATTTTAAAGAAAGAAAGGGAAGAAGGACTTATAATATAAATTAAACACTAGTCTAGAGATCGATCAGTCTAGCTTAATATTAGTATGTTGGACTTCTTAGAACCTTGTCTGGGAAAATATTCCCTACAATTATTTATTAGTACTTGACTACCATATGTCCAAGTAACGTCAGAAAAACTTGGTCACATTACAAATAACACGGGTGAAGAGTTTGATGAGTTTAGAGGACTCACTCATTCTTCTCTTTGCTTTTCAAGAATATTATTTCACAGTGTTCTGCAGCGTTGTGAAGCTGAGACCGTAGCTCCCTTAGCTCCTGCAAACCACCATAAACATTGATGGAACTTTTCTGAAGAACTGTAGAATTTGAAGAATAACCAAACAGTACATTATGACATTTGTTAACCTTAAGTGACTTGTCAAAGCACATGCTTTCTTCTACCTCACTCTCAGCTTCACGGGAAGAAGGCTTTAAGATCATCTCCATGGTGTAATTACTGATTCTGAAAAAATAGTTGGAGTAATGAAGATAGAGCTTGTAAGGACAAGGGTCTAAAGCTTCTTTTTCTACTCACTTTTTTGAACGAGGCTTGTGCTTGTTGTACGCTTTCGTTTCGTCCAAGTGATTTATAAGAAAATGAAGAAGAGGGATTATGTTGTGCGACTTTTGGAGGCTTGTGATATGGCAGAATATATAGACCAAATTCACAAGGCTCCTTATAAACAGGTTCTGCAGCCAGCACACACAGTATGGAGGGTGATGACAAATAAACAGTTTCATTCCCGTGATATTCTGTCTTCCCCTATTTTTGTGCTTCTAATTAAAAAAGGCAAAGTAATGACTCAGCTTATAATGTAATGACAGAGTCCTAATGACACCACGTCCATTTCAAAATTGACATTCACACAAACAACAGTAGCTTAGAACTGCTCAGTCCTCACTACACAGTGAGATTGTTTTCTGACTTCTTAAAGAAATACAACATAGTGTTGCTATCACTGGTAAGTGGTAAGTAATGCATCAAACTGTTCACAAAATTAAAAAGTAATGCCTCAATCTACCTCACCAGAAACGATAAGACAAACACGAATCAATAACTAAATCTTTCTTTATATTTTGAATGGCACATGACTGGTTGGAGAGCTTGTTGAGTTTGGCTTAAACAGCACATGCAATACCCCATGTCATGTGAAATACATATAATATACAGCAAGGTTGTGTTTCACTTTTTTGGTCAGATAATATGTAGCTCCCTGCTCAAGTTATTAACATGTTGGGCCGTACGGATTTTCTGAACCAAAGCCCAGCAACACCACATGCCCAACCCGACCCGCACGGATCAGTCCACCAAAGCCTCATTGGCTTAACATATCCCTGAAGATTCAGCCCATTATCGGCCCATTAAGCATCGCAGCCCGGTATGTTTATTAGAAACAAACAACACATGTGGAGAGTACTGGTTGGATAAGTTGAAAAGGGTGGCTTAATGTAGAATGCCATTTAAAGACCAAATTTAAATGAGTTTGCAACATGGGAGAAGATCGGGGTTCAAAAAACATGATACAGAATCATGTTAAATAACTGCTTGATTAAAACTCCAATGTATTATTAACACCGGAGTTTCACAGCGAATCTTAGTTAATTTTCCGGTGTAAAGTTAAATATACTCAACAAAGTAAACCACCGGTCAACTTTGCAGCCTCAATATCAGATAATATCGAGTTTTTCTCTGAAGGTAACAATGCTAAACAAATATCTCTTAACATTTTTTTCGCATTTCTTGAGGTAACTCCTTAATTTCGTTCTTCTTGCCAAGATTCTGGGGTTGCATATCTCACGGCAGGCACAGTTGTTGGAGTTGATCTCGTATGTTCTCCAATTTGCAGAGGAATAGAGTCTAATGTAAAGGATCAGAATATCAAGTTAATTCATCAAATTTATATGTATAATTAATGTTCTATAAGGAATAATTGGAAAATGCAATATATAATTATATGGCATGCATTGAAGTAATTTTTTCCAAGTGAAAATGCAAAATTAGGCATCACGTTGTGAATCCGTTATCATTTGCATGGATGAAAAGCATCATTGTACAAGAAAAGGTAACTTCTACCAAGGATTTTGGAAGTATGTGATATTGTAATGGAAATCTTCAGAGTTATATATGCTTTAAACTAGACAACAAATGTTTATAACACTTTCGCGCAGCTACTATGCACGGGTCATAGCCTTAAACTAAAAGGCTGTGTGTAGTTAGGTTGATATAGTGAATGATGGGGACTGAACACGTTAGATCATTTCCACGGTGCTTGTTATAAGTTGCCAATAACAAATCAAAAGAACTGATAATTTCCCGAGAGGTTCATGGCATTCTGATTCTTTTTCTATTCTTTCAGCAAATAAAATGAACTTTCTTTATATCTTTATATCAGTTCAATGCCAAGCCTCCCTTACTCCGATCAAATGGATTTTAAGGTAGAGAAGATTTCAGCACTTACAACAAGATTTAATAGGAGGGAGCACATTCAATCAAGAAAAGAAGTGGCAGTCCACATAAAGAAGAGCCCTATATATAAAGATACACAAAACAGAAACTACCAAAGTTACATGAGACAAACATAAATTCAGCGAGTAACTAGTTCTCCTGTTTTAATCCTGATACCAGTAATTTCATTGAAACAACCATATCAAAGACATTAAGTTGTAAAAGTAACCATGTAAATATGTACCAGATACAATCTTCAGTGACTGTGCTGCAAGATGTTGTTTAAGAATCGTCGCAAGCCATCTCTGACTTTGGTCGGGTAATGCATAGCCATCTTCTTTCTGATTCATAATTAATTTCTGTCTCAATTGGAATATGCCAGTGGCCTTGCTCTGATTCCTGTTACCGCAATTGCCATGTTATATTTCCTTCTTGTTCTCTTTTCTTTACATATTGATTATTTCAACTTCAGATTCAAGAGCAAGAAAATGAAAATATTAGTTGTCTTAATGTTCTACCATTCTTGGAACAGCATAAGAGCTTTCTAGTACCTGAATTACAACAGAACATGGAGGAGGCATGTGAAACTCTGACCAGTATCAGAGAAGCTGAAGCGCACCTTACATTTGGAACAATAGGGATGCTAATGTTTAGGATTTTTGTACTTGTAAATTGTAATCAAAGAAAGGAAAACGAAGCCAAGCATTATATATAATTAAATCAAAGACAATAAGTTAGACCTTATTTCATCAAAGATATAATAACCAACATGACAATACGAACAAAGACTTGATAGAAAATCTTTACTCCCAAAGAGGTTTGCTCACCTGGTGCCTTTCTTTCCACTTGGGGAAGAAGTCGTTTCCCAGAAGTTGAAATAGATGATCTCTCATCTCATCATTCGTAACAATCAAGCATTTAAATTTTATAGCTGCATACAACCAGTACCTGAAGAACAGGTTAGTAGATGAAGCATGATCTGCATAATCAGTAAAAGCTAAAACAAATTGTTGACATTATGTTATCCCATTTTGTTCTTACCAATCATCATTTGATCCTGTAGGAGTTGCATAGAGTGCATCGGCATTATTCCACCTATCAATTAATGCCCTATTGATTGGTCGATCCATTTTGTCTCCTTTTATACGTTTATTATGCAAAACAATAAGAGGAAACTTCTTTGAAGGGAACTTTTGCTGTATTCCATTGACAACGGCATTGATCTATAAGGTTACACCTCAGAAGAAAAGAATCAATGATCACAACAAGAACAACAAGCAGAAACAAAAAAGCAGAGTATTTTCCACATTCAGTAACTTACCTTGGATGGCATGAATCTCCTTTGGCCGAAAAGCCCTACATTTGCAGCATCTACCACCGCTTCAAAAGGTCCATAGTAGTCAAGCCATTTCTGCAATTCACAATTTCATTTTATTCCATTTCATCAATCTATAATGAGACTAGAACTAACGTGCATTATCCACGTTCCTTACTTGAAATTTCTCAAAGTTTGACCTTTTCTCCCTCATCATAGCAATGGATTTAACTGACTCGGCAAATTTCTCAGTTTCAATAGGATCAAGATCAATAGTGGCCAAATGCACCCCACAGCATTTACAAATTCCATCATTTCCAATGGTTGCATGAGAAACTTCCCATTTTCCCTTACCCAACCAACCTTGTCCATGCCAGCCTCCACCATTATTTTCTATTGCTTGCTTTATAGATCTTATATCCCATTTTCTTTTCCCTAATCTTGAAGCCTTTGTCCCATTAAACCAATCAATAATCAAAGCTGCAGTAGGAGGTGAGGCTTTCCTTACACTACTTCTTAGTTTATGCAAGACATAGTAGACCTTGTCACCCTTGCCAGCTTGTATGCTTACTCTTAAGAGTGCCTGCAACTCAGGTTCTTCAGGGTAGACACCATTTTCCAGCATGTGCTTTTCAACAGCAAATGCTTTATCTATGTCTCCATTGTTGCAATAGGTAGATAGAGCAGGACCATAAGACCGTAACCGCGGATTTATCCCCATGATCTTCATTTGCTTCACCATCTCAAAAGCCATGTCGCCGTCCCCATCGACATGGCCATTCGAGCCACTGATGTCAAGGCAGCTTCATTCATTTGAACCTTATCCAGACACATCATATATTTCGAATCCTCTCTGCAGCGCATATTTCTTGACATCCTCACTCACCACAATCCCATGATCTTCTTGGCTGCTAGGAGCATCTTTTACAAACGAAGAACCTCCATTTGCAACAGGGTTGGCTTCTCCAATCTCTGAGGCTTCTCTATCTGAACCATAATTCAACTCTGCATCGCCAAACATTTCATGACTCTTGGGCACATCACTACCATATCCGTCACTTCTATCAACTGAACCATCCACATGATTAATCACAGCTTCATTAGGTGATGACACTGATGCATTCAAAGTTCGAGCGCCGGTTCCACTTTTAGCTGGCCGAACAACACCAACAGCAGCAGAAGAACAAAGATACAAGAGAACAGTGTAATGGTGCTGCCCCAACTTGACCCCATCAGCACGAGCTGAGCCATACAAGGACAATGCTCCCATGACATCACCTCTTTTAGAGCACATATCCAAAGCAACCCGCAACTTCACTCCAGAGGAATCCTGATCCTTCTTCTTCTTAGCATTCTTCCCCGTATTCTGCTTCTGCACCATATTTTCACCAACCTTGTGACTGCTACTACTGGTACCACTACCACTAGGTTTAGCGTCCCAAGAAGTAGAACCCCTTTTGTCTCTATAACCACGGGTTCTCCTGGTGAACCTCCTTTCATTGTGAGGCTCAGCTTTGACAGAGTTTTTGGTCAGTGTTTCAGCTGCAGAGTTGGTTGAGGAATACCCAGTTCCAGTTTGTTGTTTTCCTTGTTTGAAACTGATGGCGTTAGTCTTAGCAGGCGAGGCAGTTCCATGATCGTTTCGTGAAGTGGAAGAGTTGGGGAGTGAAGCTGAAGCACGTGGTGAGAGTACATAATCGTAGTCACGATGAGAAAGCTTTGGTTGGAAGGGGTTTCTGAGAGGGAGGGAAGAGAGAGAATGGGAGAAAGAGAGAGGAAGGAAGAAGAAGAAGAAGAAGAAGAAGTGAGGGGAGAGATATGTTGCAAATGGTGGAGAGTGTTGAGGTTGAAGGCAGTAAAGGTGGCCATATCATATGTGGCCGTTGCTTGCCCAGGCTTGATATGATATGATCTTGAAACCTAGATAGGCAAAAGTGATTAAAACGACCAAAATGTCCTTTCCTTCTCAGAGAATGAATTGGTTTTTATATGGATACAAAAGTGAATAGAATTTATTTTGTTTTAACTAATTTACATTATTATCCTTGATTTGATGAAGATAAAATTATAAAGAAAAAAATTAACTGAAAATAATTTAAGTGCTTATGGCGTTATTCTTTGATGCAAATATAACACTTTGTATTATTTTTCATATGCCATTTTTCTTTTGGGTCCTGTTTTCATATGCCATTTGTGTAAACCTTTAAAACAGAAAACAGAGTGAGTGAACGTATTTTAAACAAAGTCGATAAGAACCAAAATTTACAAATATAAAATATCATTTAAAAGCCAAATTAACTCTAATATTCCAAGCATACCAAGTTTTATTACAATTATTCTTAATAGTACCTTCATTTAATTTTTATTTTTATGCGGTTCTACATTGATATTTGCTTAATTAACTAACATTGATTTATAAGAAGAAAAAAAAAATACCACGATAAAAACTAATACTTGATTTGTTCAAGTAATTGAACGCATGGGTTAGGACCAAATGTTTTGTTATTGCTTTATTGGCCTAGTCTGCTTAGCTTGAGAATTTAGTTCACTAAAATCAACGAGTTTTCAAACCAAGAAAGAAAAAAAGAATCAACGAGTTTGCGAGCCAGCCCGATTCTTTTTTTTTTTTAATTTTTTTTTCAGCTTAAGCTCTTGGCCCACTCCATCCAAATAATAACATGGCATCTTCCTCTCCATTGTCTTCCTGCGTCGTCATTGCCTCAAAGTAAAGGAAGAGATTCACACAACACAATCCCATCCACCATTTAACCTCTATATCTCAAGTTTATCAACTATTTTATCATCACTCAACTGATCGCTCCTCCACCTGCGGCTATTCACTGCTCCACCAATGGACAGGCCGCAAACCCCGCAAGCTTATGCAAGGCACACATGAGATGAAGTTCTCTGGTCCATTTAAGGTTGATTTCCAAACCATGGGAGAAGTGTGAATTTCACTAAATCTTAGGGAAAGCAATCACTCTAATCTTTTCTAAATTATATAAACAAATCTTTTTTCAATGAAAAAGGACAAAATTTTACTCCAATTAAATAACACGATAACAAATTATGTCTTAATGGATTTTACGATTTCAAAACACTATTCACCTAGAAGTAACAGTGTAGCATATCAGCCTCAACATGGGGAAAAAATATTCAAGAACCATATCAATAAAAAATGAACCAATCCAATAATTAACATCAGTTGCACTGAATGTTCCTCAAAGATTGATGAAGCATCATATGTCAAATGACTCAAGAATCAAGATTGCAACAAAATGAAAACATCAACATGAGGCCTAGTTCGCCATCAAATGGAAAATGCCACTGGGAAGCAACCGCATACAAATACCATCATAAAGGCATTGACTCCCCTACAAATAGGTAAATTCTTTCCATGTTAGAATCGGTACCTTAGTTTAGGGAAGTATGTCTAGTTAACACTCAAATTTGAGATTATCTTCAGCAAAACTTCAGTTAAAATAAGACCAACGGGATGATGTTTATTATGATATTTCGAGTCATAATGCAACAATCATGGGGTCTTCTCTATCATAGCTGTAGCAATACCTTCCTTTGTTTCAATTTTAGATTCAATAGAAGGCTTTCAAAATTTAAAAGCAAGAAGTAGAATTGATCAAATGAAAAATAATATTATATTGTGTAAGAATCTTGTATACAACAAAGCTCTACCTCTAACCTACATGAAACTGATGGTATACAAAATGGTGAGGAGGAAGCAATTTCAATCTGTTAATCCATGTCCTCATGAGAGACAAATAGCTCCGTCATCCATCCAATCTATGATTCAAAATCCTAATTTACTATCAGTCAGACCCAAACTAAAGATATAAAACTTCCACTTTCCCATCCGTGTAACAGAAAAATAGATACCATCCATGAATAAATCAAGATCAAAGTACAAAAAGTGTGCAAGACAAGACACATGCAGAAGAAACATTATTGAACTGACCTTGAGGAACTAAACCCCAGGTCCGAGATTCAATGGACAAGCTTGATACTAATCGTGCTGAAGCTAACGCGCTATGCAACGGCATCGTTGATTCCCAGCTACCCAACTCCACCGGTAACCTAATCAACCAAAGAATCACAAGAAGGGAAAAATTAATTAAATGAGTGGATTAAGAAAACCTAAAGATCGATGGATCCAAACATTTTTTTTTTTTATTCGGATGAAAGAAAGAGCAAAGAAGGACAGAAGGAACTGACTGACCGGGAAATGGAAGAAAGGCGGTTAGAAAGAGGGTTGGGTTTGAGGTGGAGAGAGAGTGATGACTTGGTCTTGGTGAGCTTGTCACGACCAAGAGGCTGTAACCGACACGACAACCTACACAACACCCTTGGAGTTGCCATTGTTGCTGTTGTTGAGGTTATGGTCCGTGCACTGCGCACAGTTATGCAACCTTCCTTTGCCGCCACCCACCAAGAGCGACTGATGACTGCCGGTTTCCTGATGCCTCTGCCAGAATATGCAATTGCAACGATGCCGTTTTGAAAACATTTTAAAATCTGACGCGCTTTCTTGAGTTTTTTTTTTAATTTTTCAACTATAAGATTAATTTCTATGTCCTGACATTATTATCCAATCATATATTATTATCTTAATAAAAATAATTAAATCTCATATCTATTATTTAAAAATTATAATATAAAATAATTTTATATCATTAATTAATAGAATTTTATTAAAATGAATAATTATGACAGAGGATTGTGATAGTACTTTATTGTGTTATATGATTTGTTATTTCAATTAAATTCTATTGATTAACATGTAAAATTATTTTACATTATTTGCACGTAAAAGTCAAATTCTTTTTATTTTATTTCTTCCTATCTTATATCTTCTATTACAGTATTTTCTGCTACTGAGAAAGACTTTAACCTACATTTTTATATTGAGAAAAGTTTCAACCTACTACCTTGGTATTAAATCACTAAGGTAATAAATTATTTTAATTTATAAATAACTTTTTAAATGAGCTTACATACAAGTAAAATAAGCTTCATGTGTAAAATTCATAAAAATTTCCGCTTCTTTTTATCTCCAAGCAAACATAACATATATGTAAATTTCTTATTAGAAAATGACACCATACATTTTATTCTCTCAAATCCTTCGATGCAAGCTATTGAACAATATCTTAATTCTTAGTATATTTTTCTTTCTTGATGATTTAAATAGATTGAGATATTTCTTTCACTTGTCTCAATCAAATTGGTTCTTGTAGAAAGTGTACGGGAGCCAATCTGAACTCAATAATCTCACAAAATTCAATGGATTACCATGGTTAATGTAAAATTAGTATTCTTTTGCCACCCTAAATAACATTAGACATACATTGAGAGTCGTATGGTTTCAAGTCGTATTGTGCACAAAAAGAAAAGGGGCCGTACTCTCCTTACAGATGTCCCTCAAGGTCCCGGGCACTTGCGCCCTGCTTGCTGATACTGAAAGGGCCTCCCCTTACTAGTAGTTTTTGTAAGGAAAACAAAAACAAAATACAGATGCTTCCATTGAAATTAGATTTAGAGCACGCCTGCAAAGCAAAACACATTTTGTCTATGCAGGAAATTCACTCAATCCAGTGGAAAGTGCCAAACAAGAACGCCGCTATCCTATGAGTCATGTCAAGAGAGATGCCTTTAGAAGAATAAAATCATAAGAACAAACAAGCTGCAAAGGACAATTAGTTAAACATTCTTACCCTATGATGAAAATAAGAAAATTGATCCCAACACTAGACGAGTCAGAACAATTATGCAATTATCGTTTTCAAAACAATAGACAACACCAAATAAAAATCCAAATCAAGAATACACTAAGGGGTCAACCTGTAGTCATTTACCACATAGCCAAAACGAAAATGCTAGAAGCATTATAGGCAGTAGAAATTATAGAACACATGCCGTATCAATTCCAAGAACACATTGATATCTTAAGAGAATGTAATTAACTGAGCATATATAAATTAGATAAAACAACATCAGTTGAAGTGTAAGAAAACTACACTTATAATGTGTCTGGGTCAAACTGTTAAGTTATTTTATTTGAATAACTAATGAGCAAAGCAAAAGAAAAGAAAAATAATTCCTAGAATCGGAAAAAAAAAATTAGCGTTGCATTTGTTTCTTTTATGATATTACAAGTCTGCAATATACAAGCTTTGTTGATGCTAAACAATTGATTCCGATATATATGAATGGCCGAAGAAGAACAAGAGATTTGATAAGAGAAAAAATTGATCCTAGTTGGACTGATGGTGGGCCTGTATGCTTGACACCCCTACAAAGCGAAGCCAGAAAATGAAGAATGGCTATATTACAGAGAAGTTCTAGCATACCTCCACTATATTCTTCTAAGTTTTCTTCCAATGGTACCTCTGAACATCCTTTTAAGTTAGGTATCTTTCATGTCTCTTTTTTGACCTTCAGCTTAGTTTCCCCATTTTCAGGAACAAGATTACCATGAACCAAAGACATTGAAGTAGTCACACTCATACTTGTTGCCATGGGATGAACAACAGCTTTGGCAACACCATTACTAGTGGCTCCCTGATGTGCTGTATCCGTACTGGTATTTCCAGCACCATTGATGATTGGGTCCTTTTGACTCTCTAATTCACTTCTGGCTAATGAAGAACACTTGGTTTCTGAAATTGGGAACAGAAATTAGCGTCTCCTCTAACAATTAATGTAGGTATTGAAAAAATACATGAGACAAGAGTACGATAGTCTATGTAACTATACAATAATACATGAGAATAGTATGCCCGTCTATATATTTATACAATAATACATTTTCTACCTGGGGCAATAAGAAAATTTTAGTGCATTCTACAGCACCCCATTTTTATACTTTTCCTGACCAAGGCAATTAGAGTTTGAAAGCCATTTCAATTGACATAGCCATACAAAGCAAGAAAACAATGAATAACAACTTAGTATAACAGCTGGCTATCTGCCTATCTGTCCTGATGTCACTTTCCAACAAGAGAAACAGCTATATGAGGCCTTCTTTAGTTCATGCTCCATCCAGTTCATCCATCCTTTTTCTCAGTTTACTTGTAACTAACAGCCAAAAATAAAAACAAGAATCACTCCCGAACTTTGATGTGAAATGGATAGTTTTTCAAATTTTGGTGTTTAAGCACAAACTCTTGCTGAGAGATCAATGCAATATTAATAGATTGGTACTTAGCAGTTGAAAAATTCATGTGCGGGGATGCTAACAAAGATAAATCAACTAATGGGAAATAAATAGCAGCAGCTAATGAGGTGTTTATCAAAGCTAGGAGGGTAACTTGCCAAAATTGAAATTTAATCACTAGGAATGAAATTTTCCCAAAGAAAAATTATAACTATAATAGAGGAAAATAGTAACTTGCCGTTAATTTCTCCCATAATGATAACCCTATTAAGAAAATCTCTAAACTTCGTCAAAACAATCCTTTCTTGCTCTGCATAGACCTCTGTCATTTCTTGTCCATAACGCAACTGAGAAGATGTGTTGCAAGCATGGGCAATTGACCCAATAGGGGAGGCAGCAGTCATGAACATTGTATCTTGCTCATCACACATTAATGCTAAAGTTCCAGGAGACATTGGCCTCCCCTTCAGGACATCAGCACCATCTGAACTGGAATTATCTGTTTGGTTTGCACTTGAACAATCATCAGCCGTAGCTTTCTCAAGATCAGCTCCCTTTTGGCTTGGTAATTGCTCTTGAGTTGAAGAAGTAAGGGATGTTTCTGTCTGATCTTCTGTATGTTTATCTATTAAATTGTTCTGGCCTGATCATATTAATTACAGTAATTGGTGAGAGAAAATTAATCAATAATGGGTATTGACAAGGCCGATATTACTCAATAGATAACAATTAGAACCATCAATTGAGCACAAAACTAGAAGGTTCCAGTCCAAAAACTTTACTTCAAAGTATACATATAATCTCAGACCATGACTACTAGTGTTTCATGCAGTGTTTCCCGATGATCTTTCTACAGAATGAAAAGGACAATTTAGATGCACAAAATGGTCACTTTTCAGAATTAAGGCTTCTTAGGCATGGCAATTTTTTGGGCATCCCAGCATTTTGATCCTAGGACTCTATCCAAATTCACCCTAAAGTTATCCAGTAGCAGATAAGACTACCATACCAGCAGGGTAGGATTACCAAACATTTTGTTGTACCATGGAATTTCCCCTCGAAACATGGTAGATAAACAATTTCCAAAAGGTCACACTTCCTTTTCTGCCTTTCCCATCACACACACAGGAAACTATTGTTCGTAACTATAGAATTTTATGAAAAAGTGTGTTCTCAGCTTTCTCCTCGTGTGTTGAATATATATACAATGTACAGAGTAATACATAATTAATAGGCACTATACACTAAGAGTCACCAGTAATATGTAAAGACACATAATTTAACATGGGCTTATTTCTAACAGTAACTAAATGAATAATTGAAACAGGTTATATTCTGAATTAGCAAACTAAATCCCCTAACTACCTTGATGATACACAAACAACATGGCAAGTAAAAGCAAGAGATAACATTTCTTTGGTAATTATCTTGTTACTTCCATACGGCAATCGAGAGTGGTGAATAAACATTCTAAACCCTATTGTGATTGAAAACTTGTTTGGTTTTTCATTCGGTTGCATTCAAGTCTAGAGCGACAATTTAGAAAGTTTGATCAGATGTAATATAAAAATATATATATATATTTGGAAGACATAGAATCGGCCAATATATGATGCCACTCATTAAATGGAACAACTCAAACTTCTAATGGGCCCGTTTTGGGAAAGGGGAAAAGCTGGGAATTGGGAGAGCACAAAGGAAAATACTTTTCTAAGTTAATACCAGTTCACTCACACAAGGAAGAATGAAAGAAAACATATAACCCCCCAAGCCAAAAGCAAAATTAGTGATTAGCGATTTAAAATGACAATATATACCTGTTAGTGTCTTTGCAGCTTGTCCTGATACTAGCACCAGAACTGAACAAAGCTCCTTCAAGTGCTGTGGTTGTATTATGTCTGACAATAGTGACCTAAAAAAATAATCAAGTTAATAACTAAATAACTAAATTAAGTACATATATCTTCATTTCATGAATCTAAACAGTCCTACCTGAACATTAATTTTGAAGGACCTAATGTTGCAGTTCCAACACGAGCACCTGGGACAGATGGCAAGGATGAGGAGGGTGCAGGGCCTCTTACATGGTTTGCCTGGTAAACATTAAGAAAATACATAGTTCATGTGATGAGGCTATAAGTGTATACAAATCAAGCAATGAAAAAAAAACCCTTGATAGCTTCTACTATGAACCGCAGCAAGCTGATATGAAATAGAAACTTCATTTACAGATGAGCCATTTAGACCAGATGTTATGTCATCATGGTAATGCAACAGAAGTTTTGATCTCACTTCAGCAGGCTTGATTTGTTTCTAGACACTCACATTCAAAACTAGAAGTCGGTATTATTATGTACTGCATTTAGTAAATATAGGAGCTCAATGTGGTATTTAAACCATGTGACTCTCCAACCCAATACTTAGGTCTCATGTGATATTCTCTCCTCATGGGTTTGAGTTGTATTAAACATATTGGACTGAGCCTATAATGAAGACTCTAAATCAAGTTTAATTGCATGAGAAAATATAATGTAACTGCAAAGTGCTATGTCCACTGGACCAACTTTCTCCATTTCTCCAATTTAACTAATTACCCAAGTTAAAATAAACCTCTGAACTACTCATACTTTGATCAGGTTTTACCTGTTGTCCAAGCCTGCCAACAGATGGATCCCTGGCTGTTGGCCCAAAGAAGAGTTCCTGACCTTTTCTTTTCTTTGATGCGGGTGGTGATGAATAACCAGAGGAACCAACAGCTCCAGTTATTGCAGCATTTGCAGCCTGCTGAATATATGCCATGTTGTTATTTTGATCTCCATGGAACAAAGCCTGTCTCTCTTCACTGCCCTCAAAATTCTTGCAGTCCATGCATTTACAATTTTCAGAACAAAGAATGTTGGCTTGGAAGCACTCACAGTACTTCTTGAGGCACCCAGATTTTTTGCAATGGCAGCCTTTATTGTGCTTTCCCAATAATAAAACTTCCCCAGCCTCCTCCTACATTTATTTGGAAGTTCACAGATAGTCAACAATAGAAAAATCAAAGATGTTCAGCATATAAAAAATAATAAATAAAAATTAAAAATTCAACAGAGTTTCTAATACAAGGCAAATTACTAAGTCCAGGAAAGTTTGTTTTTCATTTAGTTAGAGAATGTATGAAGGCATTTTCCAGGTATTTTATAATAGGCTCCTCTCACAACACAATTTTATGCCATAAAAAATCCATCTTCCGTGCAGCCACATTATTATAGAGACATGCAGTTGCTTTTTTTTTTTTTCTTATCCAAGTTAACTGTGATTAAAGTTTACCAATTTTTATTGAGTTTCTATTCACTCAAGTAAATAAAAAAAATCCAAATAAGGAAACTAAAAAAAATGTATTGGTTTCATCAACAAGGAAAATATTATAGGACATTCACAAAAGGAATTTATCAAAATTATGACTTCTTGAAAATAAAATCAGCATAAGGTCAAGTAGGGGACAAAGACAACTAACCAAGGAAATCTGATTATTTCTTTAAAATTGTAAAACCAAGAAATGGTTCTTTTAGCCACAAGCAAAAGGCCTAATACCATAATTATGGAATGAATGAATGATGCACCAAATTGAATGGAGCATGATGAAGTAAAAGACAAGAAATCAAAGATAACGGACCGGTATCTTGCATCAGCAGCACAGAATTCACAATAAACCCGATGTCTTTCTTAAATTGACCACGTCATCAATCAAAAAAATAAAAAGAAGTAACACAACATACAACACTAACCATTAGAAACAGTTAAACCTACATACCCTGCTGTCACGTGGTCCATGAGGGCTGCTCGCAATTTTCGGCCTAAATGCATTTGGGTTACGTTCTAAAGTAGCTTCAACAGCTTCTCGTCTAGCAGCTTCATTTTCAACATTGTTATGACAATTTACACAATTGCAACCGTCACAATATATTCCCGACGCAAAACATTCACAATATCTGCTCAACACATTTTGAATGTTAGCTTCACATAGCTTCCGATCGCAGCCAATAAATTTCAAAGGTGCGATAACATGTGCAGAGATAGTGAGAGGATTTTGCTTACAGTTTTAAGCACTTTGAGTGTTTACAATTGCACTGCTTCTGCTTCTTTGGAGTAGCTTCTTTCATTTCAAAGTTGGGCCTTGACCTTGATTTTGGAGATTCTGCTTTACTGAATAAAATGAATGTTAATTGAAGACCAAATGATTTAGCTAAAGTTTTTACATGGAGACCAAAAAACAGAATTACAATTCAAAATTTCAAATTAACAAATATTTTAGTTTAAGGATAAGAATGTTTCAAAAGATACTAACTTAACCATAACATAAAACTATTTACTAAATTATTCATGCCTCGTTTCACAACCACAGAAAGAGCAAACTGAAATGGAAATTACAGTAAAAAAGTTTATAAATTGTTTGCAAGCCAACTTCCTAACTAATTGAAACCTACATAGACTTCCCATAACCTTTTGCCTATACGAAGGAGATATTACAGAAAATGAATACAAGCCAGCAAACAAGCTGTTAATTAGAGTGGAAGTGAGGAATAAATAGAAAGAGAATAGCTATGAGAATGGAAACACTGCTAATTGCAAACCAAGACTTTGGAAGCCCAAACAGAAATATCAAATCCACCACACAATACTAAATTTCACACGATAGAGACACCAATTAATAATTTTAAACCAACCCAACCCGGAAGGAAGGGAGAAAAAAGAAACTTCATTCATGAACTTCCAATCCCAGAACATCCAAAGGCCACATTTTTTTCAAAACATTCATAGCTTGCCCCAGAGATTTCAAAATCCATGCTCGCAAGAAACGATAACAGTAAACAGTAAACATTGCAGAACTCACCCAACCCTCACTGAAGGGTGTGGTGCCTGCGGCGGAAGCGGCACCTGCATCAAAACCACGGGCGGCTGCGTGAGTGTGTGTGACAGTGGCTGCGACTGCAACAACTGTTGCTGACTCTGCGCCACCACCTGCCGCGAGTGCTCCGGCAAAGGCGCGACGCCGTGCATCCCGCCAAATCCAGTGAAATCGAGCTGTCTGGCGAGCTTCTTGGCGGGAACATCGGACGGTGGAACCGCAGCACCGTCGGAAGACACATTCTTTGGAGGGCAATCACCATGCTTTCCTTCACCCATCACATATAAATACTCAAAAGTAATCTAAGAAAAAAAAATGATATAGAAAATTTGCTGCGAATTCTGAATTCTCGATTCTCCTTCAAGAAGAACAAAATCAAGAAGAAGAAAAGAGAACAGCTTGAAGCAGCGATTATTGTTTGCTCAGAATCGGAAAAAATCAGCTCTAGAGAATTTCAGATCCCAAACCCTCCAGAACCAATGAAGAACGCAAATCCTGGCCATTGCGCAGCTCGGGAATCAAGAAGCCCCAAGCTCGAAGAATAGTGCCCACAATTCAAGGAACTTCGATCCGACTAACAACATAGAAACACAGAGAGAGAGAGAGAGAGAGAGAGAGAGAGAGAGAGTGGTTGAAGGAACCGCAGAGAGACAAAAGCAAAGAGAAGAGGAATTGCAGAGAGAAGTGCTGAACTAACTGAACGAAGAGATGAGAGGAAGAGAAGAAGAGGGACCTTTTTTCGTTGTTCGGCTTTCTGCTCCCTCTCTCTTCCAAGCTTTTGAATTTCAATTTTTGTAAATATTCGACGGCCAGATCTCCATCCACTCTTCATCCTGCGGTCCTTCCTTAAAGGACCCATCGCACGGCGCCAATTCATAGAACCATCACTCATCTCTCCTTCGCAGCCGTTCGATGAAACCCTCATAAAGAAACTCATTTTCCACGAACGTGGAATTGCCTCTTGTGAGCAATTATCGTGTGGGGCAACGACCACCCAAAGTGCCACGTGTAGGCTTTCTTTGCGTATTGATGGATGATGGCTACTCGTGGCCACTGGGATTGAAGGCAGGAGATTCATTTTTCTTTTTTCTCTTTTTTTTCTGGATTAAAGCAAAACGTGTAATAAATAAAAGGAGAATTTGGCGCTAAAATAAAGGGGTCCCAGCGAAGTTGTTGACTCTTCCGGACGGTAAAATTTTTACGGTGGGAGTATGCTACTGGCTCTCCTCTTCTGTGCTCAATTTCTAGTAAACTTCGCTGTCGCGGAGAAGGATGTGAGAAGTGAACCGAATAAAACAAGCATATGACATGACTATGCGATAATAGGGAAAATTTGTCAATAATTTTTCCAACTTCTAAAATAGTGATATTTTCTTTAAATTTGGCTCTGTATTATTCGGCTCTGTATTATTCTAGTTTTCTGGGACCAACAGAAAAAAGACAACACACAAAATATATAAGCTATTTTCGTTCACATTTTTGGATAATAAATTGAAAAAGATATGACATGTTTCATTTGTTTTGGTCCATGCTGACCTTGTACCAAACGAAGATAAAACTCCACTCCACCGGGCCGACAGGAGCAGAGGTTCCTGCTTCTGCTTTGGTGGCCCTGTGGACTATGGGGTAACAAGTAACAACGCGTTCCTAATTCCTAGACTACATAAAACCCTACTCTCAAAAACCCAAAATAAAAAATAATAATAATAATAATAAACACTATTCTCTAAGTCTAGTCTCGTGTGGCAAAGATGATATTGTGGATTAATAACTTAAATATTAAACAACCACCCACTCAATGTCTATGAATCTGGACCATTGGAGACACAAATGTGATTAGCCTCCTATGAGCGAACAGGTCTAATCAATCATTAAAGTCATTAAGAAAAAATTACAAAAGTCAAGCCCCCTCCTCGACCCTATTTTGGGTGGGGGATTCGAAAGAATAAATGGCATAGTGATCATTCTCCTGAATCCTGCAGTAAAGAAAGTTGTACCCTCTTCATTTTCAAACTGTTTGACCCATCCTTACAGAATGACTAACAAGGAAAGAAACAGGCAGATAGATATATACCACAAAATTCACAGTTTTTCAACATGTTGCCAGTGTTTTTTTTGGCCAATCAATACGTTGCCGGTTGCCCAAATGTTGGAGATTAAATCTCTCGAAGGCAAACAAAAATATCCTTAACAGTACACTACAGATCCCAATCTAATACATCCCTCTAATTTTATCACGTCCCGTACCACGCCTATCATCTCTAACGCGGTGCATGTACATATCATGACCATGGTCTTTTGGTGGTGGGCCACCTCTTATTGGAGAGCGGCTTCTCTCTCACATCACGACCCCATGGACCACGATGAGGTAATAGAGGTGCTGCAGGGGGCGATGGTGGTCGCCTCTCAAAACCTTTCCTTTCGCTCAAGAAATCATCTCTTGCAGGACGCCCCTGACCCAAGTCCACTTTGGGTGACCTATCAAACCTGTTTCTTCCCCTGCATGCATCTTCAATGTAATCCATCCGCTCCCTACGCACGTGAGGATCTGAAAACCTTCCTTCATGCCTGAGAGGTGGCAGATACTCTTTAGGGCCATCCCTAGCAAACCCGCGAGGAGGGGATCTATAGCCATTCATAGTCCTTTCTTGAGAATGGCCCGTTGAAAGGCCAGGAAGGCGTCTAGGAGGAGCATGTAGTGATGGAGGACCTGGATAAGCCCTCCGTGGACTTCCGGCACGTGCATAACGAGACCTATTACAGTTGTTACAGTAGTCCCGCCTTGCAAAGTTAAGATTGCCACATCTGCAGCATGGTAAAGCTACATAAGATCTCAAGTAAACACATTCTTGCGAACAATATACTCAACATGGTATTTAACAAGCATCTAATTCTAAATTCAACAACAACCATACCTTTGAAACTAATTACAAGATAGATAAGTGCCAGTGAAGTAATTGCAGTCAAAAGGAAAATCTCAGCACAATCAGAAAAACGTGCACTCACCTGGGATCCGGACAGATCCAATCTCCCTCCCTAGGGCGCACATTGGGATTATTTCTACTGATGTTGTCCCCTCTAACTGGTCCAGGATTGAAGGTAGGCCTATCAAAACCTCTACCAATTGGCCTGCCACCAACTCTTCCCTGCCCATAAGGGGGTGAAGGGTCTCGATATCTCCCAGTATCCCTCCCACTGCCATATCCACGATTTCGTGACAAGTGGTTATAATCAGAACCATAGCGATGACCTGTATCACTATGACGAACAGGAGAGGCAGAACCTGCACGAATTCTATATCCTGGGAAAGAAAGACAGCAAAGTTGAAAATAAGCACCAAAAAGGAAGTGAAGGATAATTCACCCTATGCAATCTAAATTGAAAGTCAAACATTAATGATCACTGATCAGCAACAGCCAAATGGTCTTTGACACTTCATAAGGAAAGTTACCACCATACAGGGTTCCTCCTCCTCATTGTTATGTAAATAGGGGTGGAAAGTGCATGAAGTTTACATGATGACATCTTCATGGAAACTTCACAAACGTGTGATCCTTATTAGCAACAAAGTTAACATGGCACATGAGCAAGCCACGGTTCTGACTAACAAATAAGTATCCATGTCCTTGAAACAAGCCAAACCAAATATTTTCTATTTCTGAACTGCTAAATCCAGTTACATCATATGCTACAATGTGGTTAAATATACAAAATATTTAATCTAAGAATCAGAAATATCAAATCCAAATTCAAACCTGAAGTTTGAAGCAAACCAACCTAATATGGTGTGCAGTATAAGTAAAAACTAAATTAAAAACTCACTTACAATCAGCATTATTTTCTAATTCCTAGAAAAATGCCAGTCCAACACAACAACCAATAACTTAATTCCAGCCTTCACAATGGAATCACATCCAGGAGCAGACGACCATAATGTACGTCACAGAATAATCGCCAACCAACACCAATGACACAGCAAAGAATCCCACAAGTTTGATATGCTGCTCATCAACAATTTGTCAGACTCTTTTTGGAACCATCTCTATTGTAACATCCAAAGGTCAGATTCAGAAATTTGCATAAACCATATCAATGAATGATCCATGCAGAAAAACCCCTTGAAGCCATGTACAAGCAGTCCAACTTTTTTTTCTCTATAAACTATACCGTAAGCAACTTCAAAATGACAGGAGAATGAAATCAAATGGAGAAGTACATTGCCACCATGTTAGAAGACATGTTGATCCCTTTTCTGTATCATATCATTGCCCCCACCAGTGTATCACAATGTCAAAAATCTCAAGGATTAAGCAGAATTGGCACCATGTTAGAAGACAAGTCATCCCTTTTCTGTATCCTATCATTGCCCCCAGCCAGCCATCACAATGTGAAAAATCATAAGGATTACGCAGGAGCTACAAAAATTCCATAAGAGAAGCTTCCAAACTTCCCTTGATGAATTACTACTCTGAAAAGAAGCCTCCAAGTTGTTATCTGACTCATCCCTAAATAACCAAACAAACAAGAAAACTCCCAGAAAATAAAATGATAACCACTGGCCGCCACCAAAAACCATTGCAAAGGTGACTCCAAAAGAAAACCACGTACCTATGTAGCTGGAATTGCAATTACACAACCTCAATAATAGAACAATCATTCGTAACCAACGGACGGTATGAAGTTTACCATCAGTGAACATTAAATTCCCACAATGTAAGGAAGGCTTTCACAAAGACATCAGTGCACTCAGCCATGGAGAAATTGTTGTTGTAGAACCAAAATATACCAGCCAAAGATCGGTAAAACGTAATGTGATATCAGTAAAAAAATTGGTAAAAGGTTAGTTTCAGTCCTCTACAAGTCCTGTGACCACACTGATGTCCTAGAGCATTGCCAAGACTGTGCCCTGTATGACAAGGACTTAAAATCAAACCTGTGATTCCTTTAAACTTGACACTGTCCTTACCTCCACAGATAACCCAAACCAAACATATGACCATGGCTCTGCACAATGAGAACCCATGCAATGGATTTTGAGCTGCAAAAACCCACAAGTTCAGTGGAATAGACTCATCCAAATATCTTATAAACCCTCGAATTAAAAAAATCTCAGATCATGATCCAAGGCTTAATTCTTAGCATCATGCCTTCCTCAAGGCCCGAGTTCTTGCAGGCACAGCAGAGCTGTAACACACAAATGCAAAATTTATTTACTGGTTGACACTCCATAAACGTTAGGAGATCGACATGCTTGGCATGCACATATGGAATAGACAACAAGTCCAACATAACCCATCTCTGTATAGATAATACCAATATTAAAATGAAGTAATACAAGAATGGCAATTTCCATATGACTTGACCCTTATACACATCAACGAGAAATTTAGTTCAATTCTACCTGAAATCATGCTCTAAAAAATGCAGTTTCTAAATTTCTAAATAAAAAAAAACAACAAAAACAAAATCTCATTAGCTTTTACAGGAACTATGGGCTGTAAATGCATTTCACCTGTATCATGTGGCATCATGTAATTCTATTAGGTTATTAGCCAACAATAAACAGCAGGAGTGCAGGAAAATACACATGTGCACGCGTATGTAGTCTCAAGGATACTTATATCTGCTCTAGTCTCACGCAGATCAATACTTTCCAATTTGAACCATTAGCAACCACGTGACACCAGTACCCCCATGATGAATCTATCACTATTTCAACCCCCCTCAATTTTGTTATAACGGACACAGGTTAATGGTGAATCCTTGGGTTGACAACATTATCTGTCTCCGGAATTAATTTTATATTCAACTACATATTTATAATTATGATTTTTGGTTCGAAATACCCAAAGTAAAAGGGGTTCACTATGAACCCTAATTCATAGTAACACGAATCCAACTCTATTTTACAGAGGCTATCGACAATGAATCCTAGAAGAAAACGACAAAATTGCGTGAAAGCGTACATAAGTCATAAAACATGTTAAGCGCATGTGATAAAGTATGAAAAGGCAATTTCGGTGAGAAGATGGGAAAACGTGATATCTTTCATCTGAATTAACAAAAACAAATGAAAAACCTAACTGTAGATCAAAAAGGATAACCGGCGTAAGAGTAGAATATATAGCGAGAAAGAGAGAGAGAGGACAAACCAGGAGCATCGTGGGGATAACGAGAGGAGCGGGAATAAGGGCGAGGAGGATCACGATCACGGTCACGGTCACGGTCACGGTCGGGAGAAGGAGCGTCGTCGGTGTTGGAAGGACGGACGACGAGGCTGCTTAGGAGAGGCTGCTGCTGCTGCTGCGGCGGCGGTGGGGCTTCCTCCTTCTCTCTCAAACCCATTGTTATTGTTGTTATTGCCTTTCTTTGATTCTTCAGCTCAGCACACTCACTGCTCGGTCCGAACGGCTATTGATATTTGAGATTTCCACCAGCCTTCCCCTCCCACACAGCACCCCCCAAGTTAGTCCTACGGCTTATAATAGAGATAAATTAATCTATTAAATTTAAAAAATTTTATATTAATTTCTCAAATTTTATAAAAAAGAATAAATTAATTTCTTTTTCAAATTATTACCTAAATTGTTAACAAAAATATTCATATATTTTTTAACTTACTTATATATATTATTAATTTTTCCTCAACTCACACTCACTGATCAATCGAAGGGCTATTGATATTTGATACTTGCACGGCCTTCCTATATATATATATATATCTAGCATTTTTTTTTAGGGTCTAGATTCTTTAAAGTGAAGATCTCATATTAAAGAATAAAGTGAAGAGTTTCACATTTAGATTAATAAAATGAGAGGAACTCCACTTCTATCTTTATTAATCCAAATGCAAAATCTCCTTATTCAACCTAAATCCCTTATTTTGATATGTTTTCTACGGAAAAATAAAAAGAGAGTTTAATTTTCACCTAGTAGAAGCCTCAAACTTCTTTCAAATCCAAATTTTATCACCTCGATCAAGGATTTGATCAACTAACAATGTGTCACGACCAAGCTTACGTGATAACTCCAGTTTATGGAGTTATTTAGCTTTAATCTAGCTTAAATTGCATGATTTGTCCTTAATTTTTCTAAGTAAAACACTTTAAAATAAGAAGAATTGACTTGCTTTTGTTTTAGAACTTTTATTGAAAATTCAATGTCATAAATCATGATTATTGAGGTGAATTGCAAATTTCAAACTAAATTCTCATTTAATGATTTTTGATAGTGGAAATTGTAGCTTTTTGGAGCTTGAAGAGAATCCAATTGGAAGCCAAGATGAAGGAAGCAAGGAATGAAAAAAATAAAGTTTTTGCTACTCGCGGCCTGAAATTTGATAGGTTGCAACCTACTAGGCGCATACAACATTTGATTATTTTTCACATTTGGTCGCAACCTGATGTTTCTCTGGTTGCAACCACGCCTAGACCCATTTTTAGTAATGCTTTAAACCAGTCTTAGGACATTAGAATTGAGGCGGTTTTTGCCTCTTGGAGGACATTTTTAGAGAGAAGAACAAGGGTATCGGAGAGGCTAGCACTAAAGAGAGACCCATCTTGGAGATTGGAGACCAAAGGCTTGGAGGAGGATTAAAGCTCTATTTTGTTCATATCTTCCTTTTCTTTTTGTGTCTTTGATGTTCATTATGCTTCTTGAACTAGTAGTTAGTTTGTTTATTGTTATGGATAGCTAAACTTGTAGCTAGGGATCCTTTGGACCCCTCTATGGATCTTGGATGTTTGTAGATTTACTTGTTTAAATGTTAATGATGTTGGTTTTGATTACCCATTCTTATCTTAATGCTCTCATATGTTTGGCTACCATTTAAGTTGATTTGAGGTATTCCCTTGAACTAGACATAGAAATAGGGATGTTGCACCTTGGTTATGGGTGATGCTTGTTCTTTTACACTTAATTGACTTAGGTGTGAGGATTAGTCAATGGAATGGAAACATACCCATTGGCCTTGCATAGTAAATATTTGATGTTAGTTCTCAATGTGTTGATTTCACACTAATTCACAAGGACACTTAGTGTTTTAGGTGAAGGAGACATGATTGATTGACCTAGACATAGGCTTTTAACTAATTGGCATGCTAACAAAACCAACTTGTTGATGTTTAATTGAGTAATTTACATATCCAAGTGAAGTAGAGGGTGAAAAAGGTCCCCTAGGCTTTTTAATCTTGGTTGTCTCTCATTTTTAGTTTATGTTATTGTTTTCCATTTACTTGCTCTTTTAGTATTTTCACTTAATTCTTATTAAATTGATATTGTTTAGGCCTGAACATGGTAGTTTAACTGATCGATAGCATACCTCTATCCAATCCCTATGGATATGACACTCTTTCACTCACTATTTTATTACTTGAACGACCCGTGCACTTGCGGTCTTTTACCCGCTCTTGTAGGCGGCATTACATGTACCGGCACATGAGAAATTTCATTCTCACGTCAGCCTCTGGACCTATTAATTGTTTCTATATGCATGTTCTGTTCATAAAAATCTATTTACAACATAATTTCACTTTCTAGATAAATTATCTATTCTCCAAAATCAATATACTCATATCGAAAATCTTATAACGAGCCTTTTTCCATTCCAAAATCACAAAATCATTTATATATATAATGTTGAGACATGTGTTTCCAAATGTTCAAATCATTAAAATACAAACCAAAATTTAATCATGATATGCCACATGCAAGACAACACATGCTCTAGGTCGGGATCCTTGCATTTGTCCTGGAGCATTTTAAACAACCCATAATATGTGCCTCACCTCGAGTAAAGCTTACCATCTGACTTTTACCTTGCCGAGAGAATCTACCGGAGGTTGTATATGTGAAAATAAGAGAAATGAGAGGGGTGAGTTTTGATACCAAAACTCAATGAGTGAGCCCTCACTGAAACCCCCTTCATGGGATATCAAAGAAACCATGCATGAAATTATGATAACATTACTAATACTTGAAAATATTATGCAATTACGTGTCCATATATCAACTCAAAAGTACCTTCTCAAAAAGTCTAATGCAATTATATTACATACACATATATGCAAATCATCATTTCATAAACTCAATAAAGCAATCCTTTAATTCATTTTCTTGTCTAAGTTCCCATAAGCTTCTTTTGTACATATATTTATATACATTCAAATGATTACTTTACCAACTCAAAAGCAATTTTCTTAATTCACTTTCATATCTGAAATCATATAAGCTCATACTATCATAGCTCCTAAAGAAAGAATTCTCGCTTGATTACGCACAATATTTGTGACGTAACAAAACTCTGAATATAAATCTCTGGTCAGGATGACAATAATGGGCACCTAACTAGGTCCCTTCTCTAAATACTCTCCGGGCATACTTGGTACCAAGGTTAACAATTTACCTGCGTTAACGCAACCTTCTCTATAGCTATTGTAATGAATCTGAAAACCCTTAAAAACCTTTTTAGTTCTCTGAGCTCTGAATCTACTGATTCTAACAGTCTGCCTTAGCATAACTTGGCTATGGAATCATGCCCAACGGATCACCCTTTGTAGACATTGTGATTCCATACCTCCAAGAGTATGTAGCCATCAACTATTCTGAATCTTATGATAATTCAAGCTCTAAAATCCTTTTATTGATTATCAAAAACATCATCCAACTATTAAGCTCTTTAAATTCAAGCTCTAAAATATTTTGATTAACCTTCCAAACATAGTTCAAACTACCAACTTTCCATAAACTAGGAAATAGTCAATATCATATTCTGAAATTAGAGAGTCTAAAACTATATTTCCAATCTTTTATCTAAACTTCATATTTGGTCATAAAACTATATCATATTCATAAACCAGTTTCAAAATCTATTGAAACAATCACAAAATCCTTTAACAATTGCATATATGATCAATTTTGTATAAAATCATTACAACAAACATATATAGTTATAAATCTATAACATATACATAAAACAATTCCAGAATCCGTTGAAATACTCATAAAAGCTTCTAGCAATTACATATATCACCAATTCTATACAAAATCAGCATAACAAACATGGTCCCATGAGTTTTATCTAAAATATATTTCATGCTCTAAACCAGGAATTCTAAAATATAGTAATCAACAGAAATCTTCAAATCCTTATAGGAATCTCTAACACCAAGTAATAAATCATATTTTTCTGAAAATAGCTTTAATGAAAAACGTAGAAGTCACAAGTACGAACCCACTCACTGGAGAGAGAGACTGCATGAGAACAACACCAACAAGATACTTGAGAGTGGAAATGACACTAATATCTTGAACTCTTAAAAGGAAGAAAAATGGAGTTAGATTGATGAAATGGTGAAAAAATGGAGTTGGGAGTGAGAAATTCATATTTCTCTGTGGAGAGGGGTGGAGGGTGCCTGGAATAATCTGGAATCCCGAAATGGGTTTTTATAGTCTTGTTCAACACTTGCTGCTCACGAGAAGGTCCAAATTGTATCCTGGACCCCTGTTCCTTCCTAGCGCTCACCAGAATGTTTACATTTCTTAATTTTAAGTTAATTCCATTAACTTTAAAACATAAATATAAATAAGAAAATACCCTTATTTGGATTCAAATAAAATATTATAAAAATCAAAATCCCAACAAATCAAAATCTAATTTTTAAATTTTAGTTCAAATTCAAAAATTCTTATGGTTTTACAAACTTGTGGACTAAAAATCAAATGGTTAAAGATTTTATAAAATTCATTAAAAATCATCTTTAACTCATTTTTCTCTAAGGAATAATTACTGACTTTTGGTCCAGAAAATAATTTTATCATATAGCCCTCCAGGGCGTGTAGGTCAGACCTAGAAAATTTAAGACCCTAATGGCAGAAAGGTAACGGCATCTTCTGGGTTTAAAAAATTTCTAACATTTTTATTTAAAATCAGGGTATTACACAATGCAAATTTAAATGCATTGAAACTCAATCCAAATTAAAAGTTAAGATTAATTTTAATATGCTGAAAGTTTAAAATTGTCATTAAATCATATGTTTAGATTTATAAGTGAATGATTAAGTCAAATAATTTTGATGATATGACAATACATGATTAAATGTCTACATTAAATTTTTTTACAATGAGAGTGCATATAAATTAAAGAGTTTAATTTCAAATGTCCTGATGGTATAAAACTTTTTTACATTATCATCAAATTAAATCATCTCATTTGCTTAACTTTTTAAGTAGTGAACGTAAGATTTAACCACCTTTACTTACGTTACAAACATAATTGGATGAATTTTACAATAAGAGTTCATATAAATTAAACTCTAAATTAAATTCATAAAAATATATCCCTATTATCGGTGAGTTAATTTTAATATACTGATAGTGTAAAAAAAAATTTACACTGTCAACCAACTAAATCACTCATTTTATTTTATTTTTCAAGTAATGGAGATAAAAAGTAATCATATTTGCTAATGTATCATTATATGATTGGATAAACGTGTTAAATATTTTTATACTTGTAGTACATTCCAATTAAATTCTTATCAAGTTATCTGTAACCAATGAAGACATAAGGAAAGAGTATTTTTATTCCCATATTATTTAATAATTTAAAAAATATTATAAACTATTGAATTTAATTTCTATACACTGTCAACCAATATAACTTTTGGACAAATTACGTTCGGTGGGTGTGATAATCATCAAGGTAAGCAGGTACTTTCTATGGTTGTAATATTATATTGATTAATGGTATAATTTATCAATGCATATAAATTAAAACCAACTTGGGAGGCGTTTGTTTGGAATTTTTGGGGTAAACAAATATGTTTTATATATTTAAATAATTTTTAAAAATGAGTAAATAATTATTTTAGTTTTAACATTTTCAATTTGACATCAATAAAAAAAATACAATTAGGGAGGGGTACAAGTACAATGAAAAAGATACATCGTATGAACATTTCACATGGCAAAAACATTCGCATGCCAGTGCAAACATACTCTCTCCATAGAATGAAAGTGTGAAAACATTGTGGAAGAATCGCTCCTAATAATCAATTTTGAAAAGGAATGAAATAATTCACAAACCAAACACCCGGTTAAAGTAAATCTGATGAAGGCAATCTGACGGTTGAGCTTTCTCGCATATGCTCTTACTGTAAACTATGCTTGTTACGCAGCATTGCATGATGACAGTAATTTTGGTTAAAAAATAAACGAGGTCAAAACCCAAGGGAATCTTACTGTAAACTAATGCTTCTCATGATCCTTCCTTCAACGATGGAATCTTAGATAGTTTAACTATGATCAAATGGTACTCTCAACCCGTCTTAAGATTAGAAGGAACCATGCATTGTTTTGGCGTAACTTTATTATGCAGAAACACTTAGCTTCAGCTCAACAGGTGTGATCATATATACTCGGTTATACAATGTTCCCTTGTTTACAACTGTTGAATCTTTGTTTTTAGAAAAACCAATGGCAGGTTTGATTTTGTTGAAGAGCATTGTACTCATCTTTCATAGCCTCGAGCCATTTAGGGTGTATAAGTAACATTTCAGTAACTTGACCTTTGTTTTATTTTGCATATTGATAGCTTGCAAATCGAATTCTTCAAGGACAGAGCAAAATAGGTGGAAACCTTGTTAAACATCGAGCAATCGGCAGAGAAAATATCTAAATTGGTCTCTTAGAAATATATTAGAAAACAAATTAGTTTCTCAAATTTTGAAAGCAAAATCTGATAAACTAATTTGTCCTCAATTTGGGACTTTCAAAGTCTAAAGGACTAATTTGTCCCCAGATGCATTTCTAAAACCAATTTGAGTATTTACTCCAATAGTTATCATGACACGGAGCAGAGGCAGCACTAAGATGAGTTGTTCACATAGCAGGGTGCACCATTTAGAATGCAGAGACAAGATAATGGATAGAATAGATTTACCTAGTCATGATACATAAATTAAGGATTTACAGAGTATACTCGATGCTGTGTCCTGTACCACCCTTTCATTTTCTTTCAGTTTTGATTTGGTTATAAAGGAACAAAAAAAGTACTATTTAAAAGCAGAAGCACAGGGAAGGCCATATGGTGTATGACTCTATTAAAAGCTATCTCCATCGCAGAACTGCACGACTTACCACTTGGCAACACTTTAAGATACAAGTTTAGTCCAATCATAAAAAAAGAAGTGTTAAATTATGCTCTAATACATGAAGCAAGAATACCGTTGTGTTGTGACACATAATCCATTATGCTTACTTTTCAATAATTTATCCTTAGTTAACACATCATGTCCAAAAAAAAAAAAGAGAAATTTATACTCTCACCTCAGATTTGCCAGATGACATTCAAGTCATTCAGCGAACAAAGTACCAGTTGAACAACACAAATGGCAGAGGCAGTTCGAAGAATATAATGTACCTTGAATTCTTTAAGTTCAAGGAAACTGTATGGAGAAACCGGTACCAGTTCTGGTGAAATTCACAGGGCCAAAATCCTCAAAATCAGAATCAGAATCCATGTCATTGTAATCATGCCATCCTCCAGGGAGTCTTCATCTTCTCCCTTTCTGTTCAAAGGAACACGCAGCTCAGAAACAGGGACAGGAAGAGGCTCTTCATTAAAGTACTTGTCATGGAGTAGCTCCAATGCTGTCGCTCTCCGGGCCGGATCATAACAAACCAGTTTTTTGACTAAAGACACTTCATCGGGGGTGCGGTTAGGCAGGCAGGCTTCTAAACCAACAGGGTTTTCCACCTTACTAAAAGAGATTATTCCATAGTCAGGAAGTTTAGAACAACCAGGCCAAGCTTTCTCATCGAGGTTGCCCAAAACATTAATAATTCTGCTCAGCTGATCAATATCAGCTGTTCCAGGAAATAAGGGCTCCAGAGTTAAGAGCTCTGCAAATATACATCCCAAGGACCAGAGATCAACCTCTAAACCATAGTTTGTGGATCCATAAAGCAGCTCAGGAGCCCTAAACCAACGAGTTCCAACGCATGATGTGAGACAACCAAGTTCTTTACTGTCCTCCTCCCTAGCTTCATAACTAAAATGGGTTTTCAAAGGATCATCATCTATATCACTTGCAGTGTATGTTGCAAGACAAGAGGTATTTCCATCAGGAATGTTTGCATCCTTATCAATGTCATCCGTGGAGCTCTTTGTTTTCAGCTCATCTAAGACTCTAAAATATTCTTCATGAAGGACAGTACCCTGCTCTTGATTTCCAAACCCTACTTGGCTTAAGTTATCTGTCAAAGGAAAAGCCACGGGATCATCAAGTGAACTTTCATTATAAGTAGTATCATGTTCATATGGTTGTGGGTTCTCCTCAGAACCATCAAATCTTGGCTCTGTAAGTATCCTTGCCTGACAAAAAAATAAAAAGTTATTGAAATTTCATCCCCGGACATAAATGGAGCAGGGAAAACAGATGAAGCGAAAAAATTCAGTTAATCATTAGTAGAAACATAATGCTTTTGTTCTGCCAGTGAGCAATTAAATGCCAAAGAGTTTCAAGCCGATTCAGAAAGCAAGCAAGCAACACAGACGCTGCAACCCTTACCACCATGGGGAAAAAAAGAAAGAAAAAAGAACAACAAAATATTGGGTTAGCAACAGCTGAAAACTTACCCCCCATTTTCCCCTAAGAAAAAGGAACAACCAAAAAGAGAGTTACCTCCTACCAGTTTAATTACAACAATAATTTATAGTAACAACATTCAGAAGCAGCTAATTTCACAGAATTTCAATGATCATAAATAGACCGATATAAATATCAAAAGGCTAGTTCTTCTAGTCCATTATCTCTAGATATATTATCACAAAACTAACTATTAATGAGTAAATAAAATAATTCAAGCTTTGACTAAAATCACATAAAAATAAAAATAAAAATAAAAATAAGCTTGTAATTGGCAGCATAGTAATCTGCAATGAAACGGCATTCCTACCTGTCCAAAATCTGCCAACTTGAGGACGCCGTCATCGGAGATCAAGAGATTAACAGGCTTCAAATCGCGATGCACGATCATGTTCCGGTGACACGCGTCGACACCGCAGAGGATCTGGATCATCCAGCGCTTCATATTGCCGACAGGGAGGCCCTTGCTGCTGGCGTCGGCGATGACGGTGGCAAGGTCGGTTCTGAGGTACTCGAGGACGAGAACGGCGTCCTCGTCGTCGCGCCAGAAGTACTCGTGCAAGACGACGACGTTTGGGGATCCCTGCAGCATCTGCAGCGCCTCGATCTCCCGGAAGGCGGACTGGTAGTCGTGGATCTCCTTGAGGGCGACGGTGAGGTCGTCGGAGAGGCGGCGACCACGGTAGACGTCGGCGTAGGCACCGGAGCCGACCCGCTCCATAATCTGGTACTTGGCGATGATTTCGGATCGGGTATGGATGCTCCAGCTTTTTGGTGGAGGGTCCGTGTCCATCTTAGATAGTCCCTCCACTCACTCACTCACTCCCTCCGTCTGCTCCTCTGCCACTCCATATGGTTAACTCATCCACTATTCTTATCTTTTTCCTTTTTTTTTTAACTAAATATTCAAATTGTTTCCTGCTAAATGCATTGGAGATCCCTTTCATTTTAAAAGTTTGAAATTGATTCTTCACCTCTTAAAATAGGAGATAAATTAATCACTTCATACAATTTTGTATGATTAGAGAATAAATTGGTCCTTTATACTATAAGATATTATAGAGGATTAATTTATTTTTTTTTAAAGGATAAATTACACTCATCTCTATGAGATTTGTTGAAATATAATAGGCAACCTACTATTTTCAAACTTTACAACAGGATCTGATTTGGCTTCTCCTAGTAACAATGATTAGTGCTATTAAATAGTTCATATCTTATAATGGTATAAATATAAATATTAACGACCATTATAATTATAAAAAAAATTATAATATTATTCTTTTACTAAACAATGAATATAGGAGCTCTGTTGTGAATATGGGAGGAGGATGTTTTAGTCATAGATGTGGGGAGGAGGATGATATTTTCATTGTTTAGTAAAAGAAGGGGTATAATCATTTTATAATTATAATGTTCCTCAATATTTATATTTATGTCATTAAAAGGCATAACATATTTAACAGCACTAACTATCACTATTATAAGTGTAAGCTTTTACAAATTATAAAGACCTGTGCTACAAAGTTTAAAAATAAAAATGACAGCTGTTATATTTTTGCAAATTTTAGAAGAGGTATAAATTTTTCCCCAATATATTTGTAAGAGACTGATTTAGGTATTTTGTATTTTTTTTCTCTCTTTTAACAAATGAATTTAGTAAATTCTATAATTAATATTGAAAATGAAAAGACGACAGACGGTAAATCGAAAAATATGAAAAGACGACTGTGTTGTCGGTTAGGCTTTTAATTCATTTCAGGACTAGATCTCATTTTTGTCTCTTACAAATATATCTAGAGAAAAATTAGTTCCTCAATATTTAAATATCTCTTATGAATTTTTCATAATTTAAAAAATATGATTAATTGATCTTTTGATATAAATTTATATAATTGAAAAACACTATATGATGCTTTACATATAATAGTATATGCTTCTTAATCCTAACAATGACTTAAAAAAATTCTCAGTATTCAATTTTTTTTACTTATAATGATAATATTAATAATATCCAAATTTATTTTATATATATGAGTAAAATTTGAAATTGAGAAATTTGTTAGAAACTTAAATTAAAAAGTTTTAATATTTCACTTTGAACCACTAAGTTTTGAGCAAGATGTATGCTATTTATAAATTTGAAATCTTGTTAAGAAGATTTAATATTTCTCTTTGAATCACTAAGTTTTGAGCAAGATGTATACTATTTATAAATTTCAAATCTTGATTAGACATTTGCACAATTAAAATTTACGTTTATTCAAATTGTGATCATTATATGTTTATAATTTAATTTTTCAAATTGTTATCGCTAAAAACCCATTAAAATATCTAATTTATTACATACAAATAATATATCTCTTTAAGAAAAGATAACTAATATAAATCAACTTTTCATACCAAATATAACATTAACTTCTGTATAATCATATAATGAGCGTTCGATGTCTATACATCATATAGATTCAAACCACATTCTTGAGGCGTAAGCCCCGCAATCAATTAGAGGAAAAAAAAAAATCACTCCTCATTTCTCCCTAACTAGTAAGGGTTGTACTATACCTTTATAAAGAAGATTTAAAAAAGATAATTGTTAGAAGAGCCTACATAGATACAGTGGCGGAGCTTCCTAGGGAAAATGGGGACATGACCCCTCCAAATTTTTTTCAAAAAATTAATTATATATATATATAAAGAAAAACAAATTTAAATTTAAATGTAATGAAAATATAAGAAACTTATATAATACCATCTAATTATATATTTCTATATATGTATAATTTTATAAATAGTTGATATAAGAGTTAAATATGTATAGTAAATAAGAAATACAATATGTTATCCTACATAGATTATGTTATTCTATATAAATAGGTTTTTTCAACTTAAACTCCATTAACTTGTCTTTTAATTAAAAAGAAAAGAATCACTTCATAATGAAGCATCATTTTAGTTTTCTGTTAATATTAGATAAGTAATTATAAGAGCAGATTCAATATAAACAATGAATTTATTAACTTTGTGCTCTATTTTGATTCTTAAGAATGCTTATAAAATTTTTGACACTATTAGATTTATGTTTGGGAACATAATGTAAAAAGAAAAAGTTTTTTATCTAAATTTGAAGTGACTTTACATGTTTGAATAAAAAAAACTAATTTTCATTTTAAAATTCACTTATAAGTGAAAACAATTTTTTTTATTATAAGCAAAATAAAATTACGTTAGCATGTTAAAGCTTTTATTAAAATAATCCTAAATAGCAAATATTATAAAATATAGAAAATCATTTGATACATTTTTTTAGTAATTTATCATATAAAAGTCTCTATTTTCACATAATCCAAACAAAAAAACATTACTTAAAAATTACTTTTGAGCTAGTACAACCAAACAGAAAATTGATTTTAAAATAATCAAGTATAAAAAAGTTCAATTATAAATACATTCAATTATTAAAATAATTTTAATCTCACAATTAATCCAAATATTACATTTAGTATTTATCATGTTAATTATTTGCTATAAAATTTATATATAGATATGCAGTTAATTTTAATTTGATTTCATCCTCGCAATTTAATTTACATGTGAAACATTTTACCCCCAAAATTTTTCTTCAAGCTCCGCCACTGCACAGTGCACAGGTATCTATTAAGGACCAAACAAAAATTTACATTTCTCTTCTCAGAAAGCAAGCTGCTTGTGCTGTACTATGTCCCAATTTTTGGAGAGCTTACCCTGCATGTCATGCCATTATTTTAACTTTGGGGTGGTGTTAAAATTAGATTGGAACATCTTCTGGTCTCATTGACGAATCTTTAAGAATGGGTCTACATGATTCAGATGAAAAACTAACTTCAACACCTTGTAACCAGGGCAAATTAAATGCACACCTCGTGGTCTTACCAAGGGTGTGAAACTATTCAGCAATATCACAATCATTGTAATGTAAAACATACAACAGAAACGCTTTGTTTGTTTCATTGATTCTTTTCTTCCTCATGTTGTGCCACTCTCTTTCACTTGTTCTGATTTTGTGTCAACCTCTTCATCATCCCAAGTCGTTATATCTTGAGTGCTCCCATAAGCCCAACTACACATGATGAAGTATAAGATATTAACAAAACTTAGAATGGAAAGGAGCGCATAGTAGTAATCATAGTGCCCTCGGGAGAGATTTGATGATAGCCAACTAAATTGTCCATCTCTCGCTGTGCCAGCTTTCACAGCCTTAACTATGATGCTGGCCACAAGGTTCCCCATCCCAAAGCCGAGGTTGAAAAGTGCAACAGCAATGCTAGACATGGTCTTAGGAAACTGAGAGTAATAGAACTCTATTTGTGCAATGGCATTGAGGCCCTCTGCTAGACCACTTAGGCAATACTGTGGTGCCAGCCACATTGCAGACATGTGCACCACCCCTCTGGGATGGTCTATGAGCCCTTCTCTTATTGCTTCATTCCTTCTCTTCCTCTCTACCAATGCTGCCACTGCAATGGCCAAACATGAGAATGCTAGCCCAGTTCCCATTCTTTGCTTAGCGGTGAGTGCTTTTCCTCTTTTTGTGTATCTTGATAACAAGGGGACTAGAATGCGGTCATAGAAAGCCACCCATAGAGTCATGGTGAGGATCATGAACGCACCGAAGCTGGTTGGTGGGAGCTCCAAATTGAACACGTGTCTGTCCATGGTGCCCGCTTGGACCACCGCAAATGAGTATTGCTGGGTGATGGTAGTAGCAAGTATGATGCCTGTGGACCACATCGGAAGGACCTTGATTATTGCTTTCAACTCTTCCACTTGTCTGATTGTACACAGACTCCACGGATCAGCGGGCATTCCATCAGGGTCCAAATCTTTCTCTCTGTTCTTGATTATGCAAGCCTTGTTCAAGAACCTAGGTTGAATCAAATATTGAACCAATCAATGGAATTGAACTTAAGTTTTACATTAGCGATGATATGCTCTGATCTTTCACAAATATACTAGTGCACAAAACCATAGTAAAAAGACTTAACTGGTAATAAACTCTAATATTAATTATTTGGTCATTGATTAAACCATACTTCCTTCATTCTTTTATTAATATGGAAAACTGAAACAATTTGATATATTAGAAAGTTAATGTATTAATTAAATCAATATATAGAAATATAATTTAATACAAGTAGATATGTAGTGTGTATATATATATATAATGAGACGTAATGACTTAACTAAGCAAATGGCCTAGTGATTGTCAAACTTGCCAAGTGCACCTTACCAAGGGTTCAATATGGGTCTAGGAATAATAGATATACACATCTTTATCATTAAACAGGGTAAGCTATTACCAAATTTTAATTCACCACCTTCAGATCACGACTTGACAGACTCATCATTGCACAAAGACTTATCCGTGGATAGTAAAACTGATAATTAATCGAAATTAGCGAGTTCATTCAACTCTTCCTTGTTTTGGGCAAGGGTGATAATATCCAAGCAAAGGAAAGAGGATTGGAACAGGATGCTAGTTGAATATGAGAGATTGGTTACCTTGCTTTGTCCGTTGGTTCAACAAGAATAGAGCCATTCTGGAAATACCAAGTGTCAGAGTTCTTTGGAGGCAGGGGCAAGTGTCTGTTCTTCCATGCTGCAGCAATTACTTGGGCTAAGCCAGTGAGCAAGCTCTTGTTTGGTTTCTCTTTGACATACATCAAAGAACCCAAGAAGAACATGATAGCTGAAACTGACATGAGCCCCACAGGAATCCCAAAACCCACAACCCATCCTGCTTTCACTTGAATGTATACTATGAATACCACTGAAATCGTTACTGAAATGCCAACCGAAACATAGTACCAATGGAAGAAGCTCTGCATGTTCCCCTCATTTTGTGGGTTGTCAGGGTGGTTTATTTGATCAGCTCCAAAGGCCATGGAACATGGCCTAATACCTCCAGCTCCTAAAGCCATGAGAGCAAGGGAAGAGAAAAGAAACAGGAGTTGTGTTGCTGTTGGACTTTCACAAGGTTGTGATGCATTACAATCTGGAGGCCTTGCATGCCGAATGATTGCAGTAAGCCACAACACAACCAATCCCTGCAATGAAGATACAAAAATAAATATCATCATCATGTAAGTAAATTCAAGTTTTGAAAATCAATTTGTAGTTTTTGAAATTCAAGTTTTGATTCTAATGCTTTTTGAATATGCATGCTCTTTCATAATCTTGAGGAGTATAGTATTAGCTTACAATAAGCTCGATGACTGTCCCATATGCAATAACACGAAATCGTCCAAGGAGAGAATCAGAAAGAAAAGCACCAAAGATGGGCATAAAATTGGACACGGCGTTCCAAAGGAATATAATGATTGCTCCAGTTGCAGGGTCAAAATGATAGTCATATAGCAGGTACAAAATCATATTTATATGCAGCCCTACACTTGCAACCTTTTCAAAGCTCTCGTTTGCTGAAAGAAGAAAAGAGAAGTTGGAAATCACAACACGGTTAGAACATCTGGTAAAACCAATGGTTTTTAATGCAATCTATGCGTAAGTAGGAAGATGCCCTGGTCATGAAATATTATGTATATAAAGAAAAGGGTCATCATCACCTATGATAAAGGGCATAGTTCTCCAGCCACCCCTTTTGCTTGTAACTTGTTGGGTGGCTTTCTTTTGCTCCATCGAAATCTCCATGCTACTACAGCTACTTCTGCTATAGGCATGGAAAGGATATATACACAAAATATAAGTGATGCCATTGCTAATTAAAGTAGTAGAAGAGCTTTGTCTTTAACAATACATGGGGACAACAAGCTAGCCCTTGCTTTCCACGCCCGATCGAATCTCTGTGCCCGGCACAGCTCAGGCCTCACTGCCTCAGGCCTTAGTTATCATCTAATAATTATTAAATTTGCCGCATTAAGAAGGTTCTTTTGTACTGCACTCTATCATAAATTATAAGGCAGTAAATATTGAAAAGAATGAGCACTAATAGTGATGATATAATTCTAACAATATCAGACTTGCCTATACTATATATGGACACATTTTAGAAGCATACATTCACACTCATAAAAGACACAAAATGGCATCCCACCATATATAATCATGCATATTATTTATTTCTCTTACCAATTTCTGCACTCAAATCTCGCAGAAGCTTGTCAGACCCGAACAAATTTAGTGTGATGATTGTGGAAGAAAGAACACGCTATAATTTATATACAGGGAAGAGATATAAGCCTTCAGAAAAAAAAAAAAAAAAAAGCACATTACTGGGTTGGCCATGATCTCTAGCCCCGTCTGTAACGTACATGAACTTGAGTTAATGTTCCGTAATTTCTTGCTGTTAATGACCTAGTGTGATTTTTCTCGGTGTTTGTTTGGTGAAAGGATCAAAATGCTCGTGTCATTAACGCTTTGTATTGTACCCGCATATATATAAAGCTCGAAAGCATGATTTTGTTTCCGAACTAACCGAAGTTATTATTCCCTAAAGCGTGATCACTTTAAAGAGTTTTGGCATCAATCAGTATCAGTTGTCCACAACTCCACATATAATTAATTCATTGTTTAGAAGTGGAAGAAAAACCAATACGTTGTTGGAGTACTATATACGTTGCCGCTATTGTAGAAAAAGGCGGATCAAAGGTTACATGGGAGAAGAAAAAGATTTGGTTTCATTATGTAATAATGAGTTTATATTTTTTACGAAGCATAGTTTTCTTTTTTTCCCTCATTCTGATAGGTTTAAGTTAAAGGGAAAGTTTGTACACAGTCAAAAATCATAACAATACATGAGCACAAGATAAACTAAATAAACTTATGCCCGTTGTCTTTTTAATTATAAAGCATAGATCCCTCTCTATTTTCTCATGTGTAAATGCATAAACTCCCGAACGACAAGCTTTGTCCATTGTGAAGAGCAACTCTAGGATTCCTCCATGGAAGTTCATAAGAGTAGGAGCTTCGCTTTGTTCATACTTGCAGAGAAGGAAAGTTCCGAGTTAATATTGGTTGGCCAATTGTAGATTGGGTCAAGAATATGGTCCATATATGATCCTTCATGGTGTCTAGCAGACTAGATATATTCTTATGAATTCAACTTCAATAATTCAAATTTAAGTACACTCACAATAAAAACGAATCTCACCAATTTTATTTAATATACAACCATTTAATTATTGGTTTCACAATCTTTATTGTTAGTGTGCCAAATGTGAGTTGTTATTACACTTATATATATACAAAAGAAAAATTCCTAGTGATTTTTGTTGAAAATAGGAGTAAATTTATATATTTTATTCTCTTAAATTTTTGTTCTAACACTTTAATTCTTAAAAATATTTCATGTAAAATTCATTAATTTTGTAACAGAAAAATTATAGACATATTAATCCATAAAGCATCGATTTTTAATATATTAGTCCCGAAAAAAAATTAACTGTTACCATATTAATTTTTAGTTCTTGAAAAGATTGGGTTTTAAAGCATTAATTTTTAGACACTAATGCGTGTTAATTTTCTGTTAAATTTAACGTAACATATATTACAAGGCTCCTTCCTTTTTTTTGTCTTATTTTTGGTTTCTTTGTTTCAGACGTACAAAAAAAAGACAATATTATGCAAACATAGCAAAACAATCATATATCTACATGGAAAAACTATTTACAAGGCATTCGTATGTCTAGACCTTTGAGGCTTCAGCTATATGCAGCTAACAAGGAACCTGAAAAATGAAAGCGGCATACGCTAGGTTAATGAATTTAATATTGTTAAGGTAGGTTCATCTTTGTCTTCCTGTACCAGCACGTTGAGCATCCTCTTTTAATTCATTTCCCATGCCTGCAATTAACATAGATTCAGTAATTGTAAGTAGCAAGCTCTATAACTACAGTTTCGTTTACATCAGATTGGGAAGACAAGTTACAGATGCTACTTGATATGTAGATGACACGAATATTATACAAACTCTGGAGTATAAAAAAGTTAGACCCGAGCACAATCCTCTATCATTATTACAGGATTTGGAGAGTGTCAAAATTGCTACTTCAAAGTAAAAGATGAGAATCAATTGAAGATTAAAAGAAATCAATGCGAGAGGCTTATTATATTGAACAAACAAGGGTACCTGAATTTGGCCATTGGAAGTTCCAATCACCAAAATTTCTTCATTGCAGTCTAGGGCCATGCAAAGAACCCTAGAATTTGTAGCCGTTTGTAATGTGTCAACTCTATTGTGTTTCTTCTTATCCCAAATTTCCACAGATCCTCCCTTGCCCCCCAAATAAATTAATTCCGAGCTCACTGCCATAGCCCGCACTTCCAATCCAGTTTGCAGAGATCCAACCACGCTGTAATTAGCATTGTTCCACATCTAGACATATTTATATAAATCAGTTAGTTAACTGAGGTATGACATCCGTGAAACTAGCATCAAGTAGCTCAAAGGTTTTCTACACACCACTCAATCATATGCTATGCTTGTGAGTTGTGAGTTACCTTTATAGCAGATCCATCCAAGGAAGAGGTAGCTGCGTATATAAGTTCACCGTGTAGTTGCAGTGCATGAATTGGATTTGCTTTCCCAAGGAATTTTTTCGACCCACTTTGAATAGTATTGACTGTTCCTGTGGCCAAATCTATCTCCTGAACACTGCTGTCGTGGCACCCACAGTATAATCTACCATTAATATGAGCCAAGCACTTCACATATTTGGTAGAATTTAACAACTTTGATTCCCCATTCCATGATTGAACCTGATGAAAGAGCAAAATAATTTCAGTACATAATAATGTTGCTTCTTTTAATTAATAGAGGTTCATTATAGGCATATTGGGGTAAAGAAAACTAGCGTTATATTTGAATCTGGCATGAAGAAAAGTAGTCAGATTAGCCTCTTCCCAACCATTCAAAGAAGACCTTGTATTTATAATCCATCAAGTACCTTGACGCCAGTGCCCTGCGGAATGAAACAAGATATGCTATTGGTTGCAACTAAATTATGAATATGGTCCCTCATATCATGAACCTGTACGCAATGTATTGCTGCCCTTCCAATAGACCAGACCTGTTGTTCAACAAAACAAAACCTTTGTTAGCAGGCTCCCTGACTTAGCATTGGAATTAGAGGAACTGCAAAAAATTTTACCTTTACAGTTCGATCGAGTGAACCACTGTATAGCCTGTCACCAGATTCTGAAATCACCAAGCTTGTCACAGCCTTGAGATGTTCTTGGATCTCTTGCAAGAGATGGAATGAGCTATCCCTCACTGTCCAGACCTTCAGAAATTACAAAGCATTTGCCAGTAAGCTCATATTATAGTAAAGTTCTCAGATGTAGCCAATACCCGCACACTCCATTCAGTCTAGCTTCCAAGCAAGTGGTACCAAACATTTCACAAAAATCCACTCCTTTTAGTGACATATATGCCTATATTTGCATGTATTGTGCTGTTTCCTCTCAATTCCCACTTTAAGGTAATTGCACAAATTGGCATTTCAATTATGTAATAGTTTTTTCTGGTACATCTAAGGAAAAAAATATTTACCTAAACAACAATAGGATACAATAAGAAATTTGTTCTCAACTTCTTATACGTACTACTACAACAATGATATGTTTGTTTCAACAATTAATATCTTTATTCATTTTATAATTTACAAAGCACGTACACAACTAACTTTAATTACCTTGATAGTTCCATCTGAATGGCCTGAAAAAGATTTATCCTTAGAACAAATGACAGACAACACCTCTCCATTCTCACTGCAATCTACTTGAATTAGCTCTTTATGTATCCAGATCTCCTGTTCAATCAAGAAATATAAGTTTGCTCTCCACCGTGCCTATACTAGAAAGTGGTTTAAGAATGAACCAAACTTACAGCTTTAGATTCATTCTCTTCAACCAGAACTTTTAGCATTTCAGATGCCAATGGAGAAAATCTCTTTAGCTCTCTTAAACCTTTTAAGATATCCTTACTGTAGGAAGTTAGATCGTGTAAGCCATCTGAAATTCACAATACCAAGTACGATCACCATTTTTGAACTTTGCATAGCAATGACATCCAGGAGTGGGGACACATATATACTGACTAAAGGTTCATAGATTAATGTAGACAGACTATTTTTCAAAATAACAAACTGATATAGAAGCTGACGATGTACAAAGTATATCTGTAGATGATTGAAAGCTGAGATGAATTCTGTATTTGATTTTTTTTTTTTTTTTGGTACAAGTATTTGAGTAATTTATCATGCTTCCGTGAGGCACGAGATGCCAATCTTCTGTTTATTTCAATATTCCTTCTTACAGAATATACTTGGTTGCCATGATCAAGTATCTCATATTATTGAATCAAATTATGGCCGTAATAAATCGTTGTGGTACGTGAAACTTACCAGGGAAATGAAGAAAGCTATTGAGAGCAAGCATAGAAAGGATTCTGTCGTCAATATCCTTAGCAGAATTTAATTTTGTTATGAACAGCTTCAGCAAGCAGACACGAGCTGCTCCTTGTACTCCTGTATCTGGTAGAATGGTCAACATATATATAAGCCACGTAGCTGATATAAAGCATGCTGAACGTAGTTCTTGATTTCGGCTCTTTGTGCCATCTGCCAAGGCCTCAAAAAGTATGCCAAACTCGTGGCTGACTAGAACAGATGCAATTTTTCTTTCCCAATCATCAGCTGCCTCCTCTTCTTCCTGTTTATTACATTTGAATAAAAATTAAAAAAGGAGTCTATGGCATTCTCTTCAAAACAACAGAATTACAAACAAAACATAAGCAAACAGAAAGAATGTATGGCAAGAAGAAAGCAGAAACTCAAAATGCACGAGGAGTTTCAAAGAACATTACAGGAGTTATTTCGATTTGTGGGCAGAAGTTGCTGATCTGATCCATCTCTTCAAGACTTCTAGAACTTTTGTCGATACCTGCACGTCTAAGAAGGATTTCTCTGGTAAGTGGTCTTCCAGAGAAGTTGAACCTGCCTTGCAGTGACATGATTGTATCAGCAGCTGCTAATTGGACAGCAGGGAATTCTGTGTTTCTCAGGCATGAAATAAGAGTATCTATTGCCTCTTCACGGTATATGCTCATCTTTCTTGGCTCTACCTACAAATGTCGTGATGAATATTAACTCTATTGCTAGCAGAACAGCATTTAGCACTAGTGATTTAAAGGCAGTAATACAAAGATGGCGTATCAAGATTGACACCAGAAGATCAAGTTGGAGTAAGAGGCCGGCCATGACTGGGCATTGATCTTGAAGGCCTGTCTGCAGGAAAATGAGGAGAGTATGCATTGTACTAAAAGGTCCTTCTTCCTTTATAATATGGAGGATTTGTTCATTGAATGTTCTTCTGGAGGGAACCCAATAGTAAGTGATCAGACATAAACTAAAAAATAGATTAGGTTGATTTGTGAGAACATGAATATAAAAGAGATATATACCTATTTAACTTGACTATCTCAGAAAAAAATTGAACAAGCTTAAAACGCTCTCCATCAGTTGCGCTGATGAAGCTTTCCAAAATAGGAGACAGCTCAGCATTTTCAGCAATGGTGTTCCGGCAAGTCCCATCCTCTTCCATGCATCTCAATAAGATCTCAACTGCAGCAATCCTCTCCTCTGCCCACTCAGCTCCCAAACTGCCCACAATAGTTCCAATTGCCTTTTCAGAGAACACACTTTTCACAGCTGAAGAAGCAACTCTCTCTTCACCGCTTCCAATAATCTGGGCCAGTAAAAGCAAGGCAGCTGTTTTGGGCTTCAAACACATATTAACCAAGTCCTCCTCTTTCTCATTGAATACTTCTATGAGAGACTCTGGTGTGACCATCTCAGCAAGACCTGTAGTGGAAGGTTTTAGAAGATACAACAGCACAACAGCCTCTGTCAACCCTTTATTAAAAAGAGCCATGATGCATTCTACATCAGTGTCCACACGTGTAAGCGTCTGAATAACAGCATGGTCTTTACAGCCCATCTCGGCCAGAAGGAAAACTGCTGCTTGCAGCACCTGAGGCTGAACAGAATTGAAAAGGATCTCCATAAACCCATTAATTATCGGAGGTTTTGATAGCATGCTATGGATATCCACTCCTAGTTTCACTCCTCTCCACATCTTCTCTACATGAAGTACGGCCATTTCAGATTCCTCAAGAATCTCTGACATATACAGGTTATTGATTGCATTACGTAACTCACTAATCATCCCATCAACGGTGGCTTGTGTTACCACATCTTTAGGCGAAGTTGAAAGCTTTGTTGAATTTGGTACTGTCTCAGTATCTTCGTATGGACTCTCACAGGGCGGTGGGATTGAACTGGGGTTCAGTTCTTTCCAGCTCGCAATCAGTCGTTTGAGAACATAATTTGTTTTAGGTAGCTGAGTGTTCTGCAACTTCTGGCGAGTGATGGGACAAGTTGAGTTCCCAGTTCTGAACCATTCCTCTATAGCTTTACGTTCGTATGTCTGACCTGTCTCAAGAGTCACAGGATCATCAAATATGTTACTAGTTATTGGACAGACAAAGTCCTTTGGAGGTGCATGTTTTCCACTTCCATGCGGCGGGTTATCGTACTCTGCCATAGGATAGTCTGGAGAACTAGAAGCAGGAAGAATCCAAGTTTAAGAAAATGCTAAAGACAGCGAAGCAATGATGAATGGTTTTTTAATATGACGTACCCCCTGGATTCTTTGAAGATGGTTTGCCTTGGTTCTTGAGTTTGGCTTTGTCGAGGCTCCTCCAACAATGCCACATTTTTGTCCTTTTCCTACAGAACAAAGCTTATTTCCGTAAGCATATAAAGAACAAAAAGGACAAGCATAGAAAATTCAGTCATCTTTGATTTTCTTTTTCTTTTTTTATCCTCTTGGTAACATCAATTACCTCACTTTCTGCTTCAGAATCTGAAGAAGAACAAGGCAAATTCTCATCTAAAGAAGATTCTGTTTCAGCGGTTGATTTTAAATAGACTGGTGTTGTCCAAGTTTTTGAAGATTTTTGGAGTTTAAGGATTCTGGGAGGGACTCTTTGAGGACAACATGGTGCGCGCGAGGACTTGCTGCTGGAAGTGTTGCTCATAAATTCAATAGATGTTTCCCTTTCGGACCATATTGGCTGCAGGATTCAGACGGGACAAAAGAATATTCACAGCTTGTTCATGAGATGAAATTCATATGCCCAAAAAGCGTCAAACCAAATGCGAAGAAAAAAAGCATAAAGCGGTGTCAATTCTTCGCAAAGTTGAGGCATATCTTCCAAATGATTGAGTTCCTTTCAGAACCACCCCTCTATTATGTTAAACTTCTTGAAGAAATCAATTTGAAAAGTGAGAGAATATTCTAATTTCCCAAATCCCAATCATAAACCTATTTAAGAAAAGAGTTTAGTACAATAATCATGAATTTTCCTACCAAAAACCAAAATCATGAATTTTTTTTTAGGCATAAAAATCTAGTAAATTTGCAGGATTTTAAATAGTAAATAAAACATTACATTATACCGTCCGTTCTCCAACACAGGCATTTCGGTTTCTTCGATCTCTTCTTTGTTCTTCCCTCCATCCCCTTCCTCGGCGCTCTTCAGCATCAACAATGGCGGACTAATCGACGCTTCTCCTCCACTTTCACACAGCAGAACCTCTTCGAAATACGCAGCAACAACCCTGCAATTCTCGTCGAGCACCTCTTCGTACTCCCTCTCCAGCTCCCTCAGCTTCGAAGCCTGATCCCCGCTCATCCTCGACAAAAGCTTCGCGCACGGCAGCACCACCGACTCCTCCGTAACCGAATGCTCGTATTCACTCGCATCGCTGCTCGAATTCGCCAAAACTCGCGTTCTCTTCTCATCGAACCACCCGAAAACAGGGAGCAGGTGGAGAGAAAACAGGTGATCGTAGAGAATCGGCGCAATTTCGGATCTGGCGAGGGAAGGTGTGGAGTGGAAGATTCGGAGGAGGCTTACGGCCGAATCGACGGAGCGGTGGGAGAGGGCGAAGACGAGGGAGAGGAGGAAGGAGGGGAGCGGGAGTTCGGGGAGAGGGAGCAGGAGCTTCTCCGCGAGGCTGAGGGAGGAGCTGCGGATGGCGGCGCTGGAGAACGTGATGGCGTTTTCCACGGTGTCGGCGGCGAGTTTGAGGTGCTTGATGGTGGCTTGGTCGGAGATTGGGCCCTCACGCCGGAGAACGGCGACGAGGTGGCGCCGGAGCTCTGATTGCGAGATTACGCCGGAGATGAAAGAGGTCGTGTGGCGGAGGATCTGAGATGAGGAAATGGTGGCGGTTGCGGTGGTCATGGCGGTGGAGGGTGGTGGTTATGAGAGTGAGAAGCCCAAAATTCCGTCGGTTAGCGGGGGTTTATGAAGTTAACGGAAATACCCGTCACCGGTTCAATTTGCGGGAACGAAAATAGTCTCGGACGGCAGCTACTAAAATGACCAATGTGACCCTTCAGCAGCAGCAGCAGCTATTAAATAGAGTAATAATCAGATAGCAACATCTTACACAGCTGTGTGCAGCCGAGCCGGAACGGCTGAATGAGGCCAAAAGAGTGGGGACATTTTCGTAAACTCCATACACTTTGAAATTTCGCGGCAAAACATGAAAGAGTGGGACCCATTTGCCGCCCAGCCGGCTCGGTTTGACCGTAATTCTTCACTGTCTGTCCAGGACAGCTAGATTTCCGGATGCATTTTGAATTCGGCATACTACTTTCTCGTCTTATTGTTGCAACTTGCAAGACTAATTCAAAATTAATTTATTTAAATTAATATCTCCCTTTGTCTATTCCCATAAATTTGAGGTTTTATCGTGTCTTATAATATAGAGATATGGTACATGGCGACTAGTAAGACCGTCACCTGCCTTGTTTAAGTCCATTAACTTCCAAAGCATTTACATCACCAATTCACCAGGCCAATCTCCAAAGTCCAAAGCACCGTGCTGTGGTAAATCAGAGTAGTCATATCAAGTTATTATCATAGGACTATGTTTAACTACACTATGCCATATATGTTAAAGAGTAGGTAAATAAAATATGGCTGGTTTGCTATGCTTTCAATTCGTCTTTCTTCAATCTTACCTAATAATAAAATGCTTTTTTGTACAAAAATAAATGGTTAACATTTCATAGTGTTGTGCATAATGATAATAGATGAAATATGTGGATAGTAGTTACTTCTAAACTGCAATATATTTTGACCACTATCACTATATATAGTCATGCTTGATGGTACTTTTACCACTACCAGTGAATGCAGATTGGCAGAGCTAAGTAGCTAACATTATACAAGTTGGATCAAATTTATTTTAGTTTGTTTTAACAGTAAATTTGAACACACATGGCATGTTGTGAAGGAAAGTAAGCAAAAACTGGGTATTAAGAGCTGCATTCAGGATTCAGCTAAAAAAGAAAAAAGAAGCAAGAGAGATAGATTTAAGCATACATAACATCGTATCGGTAAAAAAGAAAAAAACAATGTAGAACAGAAACTCAGCCTCCTGTGCATAATCCTGTCATAACAACTAATATTAACCGCTTCCTTTTCTTCAGTTCGCCAGTGTGTGTGTATATATATATTGGCCGAGTTCACCAATATGACAATGTCAAACTCATTGTGAATGTTTTTAATTTTTTCTTTCTGTGTTTGGTCAAGTCCATTGTGAATGTGAAGTTTACCAAATGCAACCTTTTTTTGGGTCATCCAAAGGAAAAGAATGAGAAGTCTCTTCAATGTTTTCGGTAAAAAAGGCCCTTCATTATTTGATTTTTGGTCATGCCCCATCATTATGAACTGACACTCTTTTCTACAATTTCTGGCTGACCATCCGTCTTCATTGTTGACCCAATAGGCCTTACTCATCCTGGGATGTAAACTAAGACCACAGTCCACAAACTTAAGCCTAGTATATGGGCATTGACCAAAAATGCTGTCCACCATATGGGCCGAAGGCCAACAGATATGCACCCCTGGCCCATGCTATTTTATTGATAGTAAATAGTTTGAGAAATATTATGTTTCTTTTATTTTATATTTTGCTTAAAGACATGTATAATTTTGACAAAGTTTAACTGGTTATTTGCTTTTTTGAAAAAATATTCGCATATATATATATATATAATTGACCCGAGATAACTGATTCGCGTTGAGAGAGTCCTACTCCTAGCAACAAGTCCCTCCAGCACAACCAACCCATTCAGCCAAGGTGGCAGGTACAGCCTAGCTAGCAGCTAGGTCGAATAAGAAGCGAGCGATGAGGGACGAGGCAAGGCGTCACATCTAACCCGAAAGGAACAATAATAGGGTGGTGGAGAAAAAGAATAATGATATATGTACAATAATATCACATAATATTTGTATAATATAGATATAAAAATAAAGAAGATAGTGAGTTTAAAAAATAAGAAATTGAAATAGATTAATTATTTTTTTATTTTTATATTTATATTATATGAATATTGGACAATTGTATTGTACTTATATCATTAGTAGATGAAAAAACATTGCAATTATGTACGCACTGTTATTGTTAGAGACGTAAACAGCTTATGTTCGCTCTGTTGTTGGAGACGTGAAGTGGCGGGGTGCTCGTTTCATTGTCATACTGTATGATCGTGTCGTGTTAATAGATATCGTTATTTTCATGTTTACGTCAACAAAGAGATACTCGAGTCACGTGTAGCTGTTTTGTCATGTTATCTGTCTCTCCTGGAACCTATCCACCTGTTGTCTACACAATTCAGTGCAGCATTTCATATAGGGTTGAACATGAAATTATTGATGATGACCCTATATGAGACTATGCAACATAGGATTGTCCTAGACATACATTATTGATGTTTTTCGTTTTATGATTTGCAAAACATAGGATTGGTCTAGACATACATTATTGATGGTTACACACGGGTAATTTCTTTCACACACTTCAAAGAAGTGGAACTAGAAAAATGCTCATGCCGTCTTTTAAGTAAAGTAGGGTTATCCCAATATTTAAGTGGACATCTATTGAAATATTTATTTTATTATTATTAAATATGATGATAATTTTTTAATGATTATAAAATGATTATTTTGATACTCACTTTTTAGGGTTCAAATAATTTTTTTGCTTTAAGTATGACATCTCTCTCTTGCTAGATTCATTTATAGTTTGCTATATCAATGTTTCTTCGTTTAATGTTTTTTCTCCTATCCATTTTGGTAGATTATACGGCAAATTCTTAAGTGATACTTCTTCCTATTTTTAATTTAAGTCATTTTTAAATTATCTATCAGTGTTTAAGGGGATGATTGAATATAATTGATCTTTTAAAAATATAAAACGAAAAGACGATAATACTCTTTTATCACTTACCATAAAGAATTTGTCCATTAAATAGAGTAAACAACTACCACCTTTATTAATGTAGGATAAAATGAGTAAAAAATTAGGGTAAACACTCAAATTGATCCTTGATAATTTTTTTGCTACACAAATTGATCCATAACAATTATAAATACTCAAATTGGTCCCTCATAATTGTAAAAATAGGATACTACAGATCCCTAACCGGCTTGTAGTCTCAAGGGAGGCAAAGATGAAAAAGAGCTCCTCAAGAAGGTGAAGCTTGTTGAGGAAATAGAGCTCGGTCGAGAAGGCGAAACTTGGCTGAGGAGGATGAGCTTGAATGACAGGTGTTGAGCTCAGTCACTTGTCTCAACTACCTATAGAGCTCCGCCTAATCCTAATCAAGCTCTTCCTCTGTCCTGAGTTATATTTCCTCTCAAGTTTTACCTTTTCAAACAGAGCTCTTTTGTCATCTCTCCTCCTTCCTAGCATTGAAGGCCTTAAGGAACCTATAATGTCATATTTTAACCATTGCAGAGACCAATTTGAGTATTTACAATTATTATGGATCAATTTGTCTATCAAAGAAATTGTTAAAGACTAATTTGGGTGTTTACTGAAAAATTATTAATGTTTTCTTTTTGGTTTTCTACAAGTATCCTTCTATAAGAGACAATATTGTTTAAACATTTGAGATTTCATAAGGGGTATAGCTCTTTCGATATTGATTTTTTCATACCTCATTGATTAAGGAAAATAAGTATCTACCACTCTAACCGACCAACACGTGTTGGTATAATTAATGCTTTATTAGAATGTGAAATGACAGTATATTTTGAACTAGAAAAAAATTAAAAAATGACTTATACGGAGAAACGAATGAAGTATTAATTAGAGTATTTATTATTTGTGGCATAGCAAACCCATGTTTTTATTTTTAAATTGTTGAACGCACATTAAAACGGCAATGCTTCATGCTTTATAAGTGACGACGCAGCATAATATTCAACAGCATCAAAACTTCAACCATTGTGAAAGGAGGATAGTCATTTTAAATTGTAAGAGTAAATTTATAATATATTTACTAAATATTAATATTCTGACTTTTCTTTATTAAGAATGATTTTTATATTATTTTATCAAATAATACTTATTATGGCTTTTGAAGAAAAACTTTTGGAGAGCTAAAAAGCTTTTAGAGAGCTAAAGAACTCAAAAACTCTAAAAACTCCACAACCGTATGTGGGAATTAAGATGCGTATATAACAAGTATGAGATGATCGACTCAACTAGCCCAATTAAGATAATTACCTTATAATTAATTGTAATTAGTATAAATAGTGGTTTTTGGTGATATAATTGGTAATCAATATGAGAAATGAAATGTAATTCTTCCTCTTGAGTTCATAATTCTTCTATATCCAAATTCTTCAAATGTGATGTAATTCCTTCTGCTACCAACAAAAAAGCAAAACAAGCGTCCTTGATGAAATCATAACACAGAGGGCGTGTGTTGCCCTAGTCAGGCCCGGGCTATTTATTCATTTACCCATGTTGACTGGTGTGAACAAAGGTAAGTGGGTAACTCTAAACCCCCACTGATTGAACATAGTCACATAGACTACATGCGTGTCGGAGTATGTGGTCATGTGACTCCCATCATCAGTGTTCACTTGGGGATCAGCCAGGAAACATATATAGGAAGAATTCCTATTAGTGCCCCTAGGGTACATGACTCCCACTCTGGTTAAGAGCATGGTTTATGAAGTTCACATTAGGCCAAAATGAGGGACTGCGCAGTGGTGGGTCTGGAGAAGTTAGCATTTGTGCGCAGCGTGAAAACTCTCTTACGTCTATTCATCCACGTTAATAATGCACTGCGGCTTACCCCATACTAACAAGAATAAAAGGCAAAACTTTTGAGTTTTTCCAGAGGTTATTCCCGCAGCGTAGAATATATACATATTTATACTTGTGTCCAAACATATATATGTCACAGTTGACCATACGTATTCAAACTACACATAATTATGTTTCTTTAACATAAAATGGGACATACCTCACAAACTCGTCGGGAGTACTGAGTCTAATACTAAAGTTATTGATGGCTAGGTTTTTTCCTGACATAAACTAAACCATACTTTTTTTTTTTTTGGGTTGTAAGGAGCTTCTAATGAAGGTAGAGAGAGAAAGGGAAAATAAGATGGAGAAAGGAGGGTTGAACTCTTGATCCAAAGTCAACAATCTCTTGTCACAAAGACTAAGACATATTAGGTCACTTAAACTAACAACTCATTGACATCTTAAGCAAAGAGGCACATATCTTTTTCAAAACAAAGAAAGAAGCATTAAATTGTAGTAGCCTGCTCTTGAACTTGATTATCCTGAGTCGTCGAATTAATGCTGCTAAAGAAGTGTCATTATTTAAAGGATTTTGATCATATGAATATTATTGCACATATACAGTAAAATCTAGCATCATACGTGCGTCCTCTTACTTAAGCTAATGGAAATAAATAACAGCTTGATTTCCATGAATAATTAACAAGGGCTTGCAGATATACTTGACAGTCAGCTGGTCAGCACACATTTTATTCAGGAATGCTGTATAGCATCATGAGCAATCAGCCTTAGAATTTATAGCAGATTGACTGCTCATGATGTTATACAAATCCGTGAATTTCCCTCTCTGTGTGGCTGCCATGTTTGTAAATATGTGCTAACCCAATACTAAATAAAATAAGGCCGATCTACCGAAATCCCCCGCCAAAAGCAGGAGCCCAATAATCAGCTCCATTGTCACTTCCGACTTGCAGTGTGCATGACACTGGAACCAGACACAACCCTCTACTCCTCAGGTCTTTCTTTGGCTCTTCTTCAGAATCCTAATTAACAAACAATCAAAGCGGGACAGCGAGATGAGAATCAAAATATATTTTCACCCCGTAAAAATCAAATTGTTATTAATTATTATTGGATTCATTATTAAAGAAGGAAAAAAATTTCATGTGAAAGTTACCAGCTGCTCACTAGCTGCTTTCCTCTTCAAGCAGTTTTCATTCAGCAGCTACAACCAGAAAGTAAAATAAATGAGAATTTGATAAGCCTTCAACTATATAATTTGTATGATAATATTATATCCGATAAAGCTGGTGACATTTCTCTTTAATTGTCTATTTTCTTCATTTAATAATAGGGCAAGTGCAAGTTGAACTGATAGCTTCTTTCCAAATTAATGTAAAATCCCCAAACCCTTTTAAGGGGGGATGGTTAATGGATCCAAGGAAAAGCATACCTGACCAGGGTCTTCAGGGAATATACAATTCTTCTCTCCTTGATGAACCTAACATTAAACAATTACAATAATCAGGCAATTAGTGCCACATAATTACCCATTAATTAGTCTGCTGCTGGTGGTGCACATGCAACAAGAAAGCATAGCAGAAGGGAGAAAAGAGCCATTATTATTCGGGAGTTGCTTTGGGAAGTGAGAAACAGCTTTACGAAAGGAAAATGTGCTAACCAGAAATGGGTTTACATTATTTCTTACGGATTGTTGGTTCCTCGTGTTCCCTGTTCCACTGCCCAAGTATGGTAAGCTAAGGGCCTGCATCCACGGGGGAAAGAAAGGACGACGACAGAGTATTATTTATTTAATTATTAGAATTCAACTTCAATGACTAAAGGGAAGAGTGTGTTGAATGAACAACGTGAAATGAGCCTTTAACAGCGTGCAATCACTGACTCGTGGTTGTTATGAAAAAGAGAAAAATTAAAAGAGCGGAGGAGAAGAAACATCACCTCAATTTGGCTCTGAAGGAATCTGATATACCCAATAGCTTCGAATAAGACAGACGCAGTGTCAGTCTGCAAAAGCGAAAAATACCACATATCACACTCCTCTACAGTCATACTCCCAGACATCTCTCCTCTGTCTAATGCTGAAAATGCGCATTCGTTTATTCTTTTTGGCCTAGAAAATTATGTGTAGTAAAATTAATTGAGATATGTAGAGGAAGGGTAGGGTAGATTTTATAACAAGAAAAAGTATCGTTTTCTCTAAGATTGTTTTGTTTTCCCTTATTCTTTTGGTGCTGCGGAACTACTGTGGTTAAGTAAACTTTACTTGCGGGTTTCTAACTTTCTATAAAAGAGATTTGATACATTCTTTTATTCCAATTTTGGACATAAACTAAGTTTATGCGCATTTTCAATTGAGTAAACTAGGCTTATTAATATACCTTCCCAAATGGGGAAACGAGTTGATGAAGGGCTGTGATTCTGTCACCTAACTTCTCCTTCCTAACCTGAA
>JAMLFY010000002.1:51855809-51875809 GCA_030441495.1 Dalbergia oliveri | reverse complement strand
TCAGTTTAGATGAAGGGAGCCCAAGTTGGGGTGTTTTTAAAGGGGTTAGGGGCTCTTTAAATAAAAAACTACGTCATTTTGCACTATGTTGACATTTGGCCCTCTCTCAGCGGTAAAACTCGCTATAACAAGTTTGCTGAGGCTATCACTCACTAATAGAGCTCATCAGGGAGCCTACTCTCTGTAGAATCCTGTAACAACAACTCTAGCTCTTAACCCCTTGGTCTTTCACACATCTAGGCTGCATGGGTGGGTCCCAGGGATCCTAGAGCCATCCTGAACTTGTCTACTAATACATGTATACCAGGTATTATAACATGTCATTCATGGCATAACAATTTATCGCTCTGTGGTTCTTAAAGAACCTAAATTAGACACTTAACTAGGTTCTATATCCTTTGCTATATGAGATTGTCCTTGGGGATAACTTGGTATTAAGGTTAGTGATCGTTTTCCAGTCGTTAACTCACTATCTTTTTTTTATAGCTACTGTCTACTAGTTCAACATCATAAATCTAGTCTTTTCTCTAAACTTTGTATATGGGTTCTATTCTAAGTTTAAAAGCTATATTATATACATAAACCACTTTCTTAAATCATTTTGATAGTCATAAAAATCTCTAATAATCACAACATAAAAATCAATCTAACAATAATGATCCCATGAGTTTTTTCAAAAACATGTTTCATGTTTTAAAACCATCAATTCATAACGTGTCTAACAGTAATCTCAAATCTCTTCAAAATAATCTATAAAATTATGCAATATGCGACATTTTTGAAAATAGCTCTAATGACTAGCATAGAGATCACAAGTTTGAACTCACTCACCTGGAGGAATGGAATATGCATAATCAACACCAACAAGACTTGAAAATAAGAATGACGCCAATATCTTTAAGCCTTGGAGGTGAAAGATTGGAGTTATTGTGATGCCTTGAGTACACATATCCTTAGACAAGTCAATGTGGCCTTAGGGTCCTTTGGGACCCACCAGCTTCCTGGAAAAGCCCCCGATGTAGGAAACCATGTTGCAGTGAGGTTCTGCATAATTATGCATAACAGGTTCGTTTACTGCTAGCGAGTGGGCGAGCTAATTGTGCTTCAGGCATTAGGCTCTAGCAAGTAAGCCTAATGTTAGCACAGTGCAAAATGATGTAGTTTCACTTCCTCATATCCCACCCCTATATAAACCCCTAAATTTGGGGAAAACACTATTCCCAAAACCCTACCCCCAAAATCTCTCTTTCTTATTCCCCACTCTCATCCTCTCTTAATGTAGCTTCCATCCAAGCTTCAAGGTATGTTTGTTGATGGTTTATGTTAGGTTCTTCCTTCTTCTTTATCCTTTGGGTTATGGGTATCATTTTTCTCTAATTGTTGTCAAGTGTGGGCCCTAATGTTGTTGGAGTTGGTTTCGAGTTATTCTAGAGTTGTTAGAGAGTATTTGTGTATTTTTGTTACTCTATAGTAGTTGTTGGTGCTATTCCAAGTTTTCGAGGTCAAGTTGGTATTGCTCATATACTCTTGGCTCTAAGGTGAGTGAGTTTGATCTCATAACTTTAGTTTTCTCATTATGAATATGTTTATTGCATGATGATTGTCAAATATGAAAATTTGACATGAAAATATGATATAGGTATGTATTTACAAGTGATGACAAAACTAGCAAAGTTTATGATTTTGATTTTTGGCATGAAAGCGTATTTTAGAAAACCATGGGACCATGAATTGGATTGATGTATGTTATGGAAATGTTTTATATGCTCATGGAATGATCGTTGAGAAAAATGTATGATTTAAAGAGGTTTATGAAAGTTGTCAAATATGTATTATAGATTTATGAGCTATCTTGAATAAAGTGTTATTTAGCTTTATGAAGAAATATGTTGTCATGATTAATTTCAAAGTTTTATGATTATGAACCTTAATGTTTTGAACTATGATATTAGAGATTTCAAGTATATGGAAAAATATGTTAGCTTAAGATATGAACCTAGAACTTCAACTTATGGTATTAAAAAGTATGGAATTCCATATAATTCATAGCAACTACCAGATACATATTACTGTGGGCTTGAAATTAGAATGCCTATAAGCGGGTAATCCCTTTGGCTCGATTTTCACAACCTCAATTATACTAAAGTCAAATTGTTAGAGTTATATGAGTCCAGAACTCTAGAGTTCTAAGAATTTAGGAGTTTTATGATCTCAGTTAGAAACTCTTATTCGCGAGGGACTGAACACCACCCTTCAGTTATTGTTTTTGACAAACTAGTTTAGTTAGTAAAGATAAGGAAATAAATAGTTAGTTAACAGCTATAATGAGATTTAACATTGGCACCAAGTTGTCCGGAGGACAATATTACCCAACATATATAGAAAATGGGACCTAGTTGGGTACCCACTTGTGATAGGGACTGTTTTGATTTCAGGTGCTCTTATTCGTTTGTAGGACTGAGACCACCTTACAGTTTGTGATCTTATAGCTTTTCTCATTATATATGTATTTGTCATGTTTAGTAAACATGTTTCCCGATCTCTGCACCCTCAGCTAAAATGATTTCATATTTGATTATGAGTTTAGAAATGTTTGTTTATGAATCTATGGAATAAAAAGTGTTTTCCTAGCTAGCTATGTATGTAAATATCAAATGGTTTATGATTGCGGCATGTATATTATATTTATGCATATCCCTTGGTTGTCTCATGTAGATGATGGGTTGGAATCCACTCATTTCAGTTCATTGACTTACCCTCTTTCCTCTCATAATTAGGTGCAGACATTGTTTAGTGTCCGGTCTAGTAGGCATCTATCCTTTGATGAGTTTTACATTGATATAAGACTTAGATTAGGCTATGTTAGATTTAGAGTGCTCCAGGAGTGTTGAGGCAGGATTGGAACTATACATGTATTTTGATATTATATATTTATATTCAGAGTTGTGAACATCCATGTATATTTCCAGACTTCAAGTATGGATTTGAAATTGTAGAATATGATTAAAGTTTATGTGACAAGCCAATTAATTTAGTTTTTAAGTGTTAAATGATTTTCCAGATTGATTAACATGTTTTTAGAATTATATATATATATATATATATATATATATATGATAAATACTTCAGTCTTTATGAAGTTAAGTACGATGTTTTAAATAGAGAAATGGATTTTGATTTAGAAGAAAATTATCTTCTAAGTATGATATTTTGATAAATTATGCATTTAGATAAACACGTCACCAAAAGGCTCATGTGGGGATGAGATTTCACGTGCCTTTCAAGTCGGTCGTAAAGTTATATGAGTAAAAGAAGGAAGAATGGAGTTTGGGAGCAAGGGTTTTGGGTTTGAAGGTGAGAAATCTCAAATTTTTTGGTTAGGATCCGAAATAAGGTTTTTATAACCCATGACCGCTGTAGTGCTCAAATGAGCATTGCAGCACTCACCTGAGAACATTCCTTAATGCACCTCCTTATACACACAACCGCTATAACACTAATTGAGCGTCGTTGCGCTCACCAGAGAACGTGCTCTCCTTGTTTGTGCTGCCTTACTCTTTGTGACCACTTGAGCTTCTCTAGAAAGCTTGTTTTAGAAATTCTAGGTTATTATGTAAATGGGGCCTTTCAAGCAACACGGGTAGGTCTCGGGAACCCAGACCATACTTGACTTGTCTAAGGACACAGACTTGAGGAATTACAATAATAAACTTTACAAAAGAAAGAAAAAATCTTTTATTAAAACTCTTCTATCCAAAATTAAAATGTTATAGCTACTCAGTTTCTAATGTAGGAGATTTTCTTTGAAAATAAATGGTTGTTTTTAAAGTTGAAGATGAATCAACTATAATAATTAAAAAAAAACTATAATTATAATTTAAAATAAAAACAATGATTTATTATTTAAGTTTAAAAATTGAAAATGATATTCATACTATTTTCAAGGCTCTACTTGAAAATGTGAAAGATTTTACCAATTTTTAACCCTCAAAATAATTTATTTATTTAAATTAAGTTTTTATATATAATTAAGAATGAATGAGTTGAACTGTTCTCTAAATAAAGCTAATTAAACATAGTAGAGAATAAATAATGTAAATATAATATGATATATATTGAAAAACTATTCCTGTAGTAAAGACTATTAAGTTAGTTAAGAGAGAAGATAACAGAGTGAAAATATATTCTAATTCATTTTAAAAATCTTTTCTTTTTGGATAAAAGTAAGATTAGAATTTAGAAGGAAGTATACTTAAACTTCAAAATATTATTATTTCATTAAAAAATTTTGTTAATGATTTTCAAATATTAACAGTATTGATTATAGTATTTATTTTTCTTTTTGTCTAACATATTAGCAAGCGCTTGGTCATTGGGCTTTGTGCCGCCAGTTACAAGCACATAAGCAACAACTCCTACCCTTGCTTCTACAAAGAAATAAAACAAAAATAAAGAAAATGGGCAGAAAATTTTGGGGTATGTTTGATTATTATTATTATTATTATTTGTTTTTATTTTTTATTTTTCAAAATTTTATAAAAAAAATATTTAAAACAGAAAAAACAACATTCTCTCTTATTATTTAGATGAAGATAAAATGGACTCTCACTTAGATAGAGAAAAAAATATATAATCATATTAAATAACTTTTTTAGTTTTTTACCCTTAATACAGTATAATATGAATATTTTCGTATATTTTACAACTTTTGATTTATCATAAATTAGATATAATAAATTAATTTTACAAGAAATATAAAAAATTGGCACCCCATGATTTTAAAATGAGATATTTAGTTATAAAGATATATTTCATGTTAAAATTAAAAAATAAAAAAATTTCAGATATCTTTCACATAAAAAATGTAATAACAAAATTTAATATTAAGTACTGTTATGAGTAACATGCGTGAATTCATATATATATATATATATATATATATATATATATATATCGAAAGAAAAATTTTATCTAGACATTAATTTTAGTATTTTAATTTAATGTATATAAATTTATATATATTTATTCAGAAAATAAGAGGGTGTAATGATGATTTTGTCTAAAATCTCTTTCCTACCTTAGTTTCCTCTGCTAATGTTGAGAGAAATTATTTTTTGAGTCCCACCATCAATTTTTTTCTTTTATCCCTATTTTCTTCTTACATCCAAGCAATCACAAAATCTCTCCATTTTCCTTCTCTATCATTTTTCTTTCCTTTTTCTACTAAAACAAGCAAGGGGTTAGAGTACTAATATTTATTATCACAAATTACAATCCACTATCTAATACATCCTCACAAAATATTACACCGATGTGTCACTTTTGAGGTTTGATAAAATTATTCTAACTCACCTATATTTGTAAAACATGATTAGAAGGTTTATGAGTTTGGAAATCATTTCACCGTTATCTCCTTTATTGCATATTACATCATATAATTTAATAGTGTTTATGGAAGGTTAATATGTCACCAACACAAATAGAATGAAGTCATGATAAATTTTACCATATCTTAATAAAAATCAGTGTAATTTGCTATAACATTCTATACTACTTTATGGATTAACAATTGTTCCCACAAACCAATATCTTTTTAGCATGCTTTGTCTCACTCAACGCTTCCTAGGAAAACTTCCAAGGTCATTCATCCCAAAATTTCTTTAAGTTAAGCACGTTAACCTTGAGCTTTAGTGATGGGCTAAAAAGAAGATGTATCTTATTAGTATGGTAGTCCAATCAATTCATATAAGTCATCCTAAATGTATAGTCCATACCTGAATCTAGGATTTCTTTCATTCTGGTATGTAATCGATTCATTCATGTACTTCTCCGCTTAAAAGCCTATCAAGAGCCGCTCCTGTCATGCTTTCTTGTACCTAATCACTCCCAACTCGTCAGCCTCTGCGTCACATTTGCCATACAAAATATTAAGTATTAGAAAATCTGTCATATTTTTTAAAAAGAAAAATATAAGAAAGCAGTTTTATATAAAAATATAAACAATATTATTAAAAAAATGTGATGCGTACGGCACATTTTGCACATTCCATTTGACAATATTTCTTTTAAACGATGAATGCCCAAAGGAAGTCAAAACCGTTGCTTATACTGACATAGAAGATGGAAAATCATTTGTCAATATGCAACAAATTAACAATTTTATCTAGAAAAGTTTGCACTTTGAGAAATGATGTGTATATAAATTTGTATAATATTCTTATAATATAGGCCAAAGAAACAAGAAGATGAGGCGGGTCAAGATGATGTGTTTATTTTTTTTGTCTATGTTATTAGAATTTTGTACAAATTTGCTATACACACATCTTTTCTCTGACCCTTTTTTTAAGATAAAATACTTTGCCTAAATATATACCCACTCTTGAAATACTCATCCCATCATAGATCATTAATAATTTTACCGGAGCATCGTGACAGCCATAGGAACATAGCTTAGTAATACAATCTTTCTTGGTTATCTGAAATTTATTCCGAAATTGGATATAGCTAACTGAAGAAGTTAAGGTTAGAAAGCATGGAGGCCTATGTAAAATTCAACAGAAATTGGAAGGAAAAAATAAGGAAGATGAAAAACTAGATGATGTAGAGTGTAGATATTAGATACAATAAAGTGAGTAGACTAATACAACAAAATCCTTAGTCATTATATTCAATCAGGTCAGCACTGCTTCAACTCTCAATTTTCTTTCTTGAAGAATGATGCTGATGCAGATGCAGATGCAAGCCAGCTGATGAAGCTCTGGAAATCACAGAGACGATGGAATGGAAAGCATTGGCCACAATCTTGGATTTTATCTGCCCTCTTCTGGGAAGGGACCTTGTCCCTCTGAACCCGTTCTTGTTGGCAACTTCTGCAGCTACAGCACTACGCACAGAGCTATTCATTCTGTTGACACTTCTTGTAGGTACGGTACTGTGTGTTTATTGGAAGACGGGGAATGAAGCGTGTGGTGTAAGTGTAGGAGTTTATATAGATAATTGACCCTGATGATGTTGTTAGAAATTTAGCGAACTAGGGTGGGTATGGCCTGTGGGCTACACACTGAGTGCACATTTAATAATAGAAATGAGGGAGAATATGTGTGTCAAACTCGTGGGGTGGGGTTAGGGTGCATGCCAGCCAACTTTTAGTATTCATTTCAGCTCAAAGCAGCCCAAGTTGTGCTCCCAAGTCCCAACCGTAGTTTTGATTCTGTGGTCTGGTCCTTGGTGCTGGTTTCTGGTTATAGGACTAAGTCATTTGTTTTTTCATTTTTCTTCTTGGGACCCATGTATGCTTGTTAGTTATTTCATATGATATAATGTTGGTCCATGGTTTCAGGTGAAACAGAAGGGCTAGATGGCTATATATATAATATGTACATATTATATATATGACCACCTTGTTACCTATACAGATGATGACGCATCATTTGTTTCACAGGTAGGGACAGAATCAGAGACAGAAAAATTTGACCACCTTGCTGAATCTGCTTACAAAATTACAGTATCGGTAAACCTCTACTGTATATTACCTCTTTAGATAGATACCTCTCGATGTTTTCTTTAAAGGACATTTTTAGACCCTTGATTAATCTTATTCAGAAGACATGCATACACTTCACAGTTGGTAATTGTTGAATTAGCCGCTCTATCTTCATGGCGCGTTTGCTTGACCCAAATTGTATCATATTATGTGGATGACACGGGACTACCTCCTCTGTGCCTAAGACTAGACATATATGATATTGGACATTCAGATTTTGTTTGGCAAAATTCTCGAACATGACTTTGAGGATTCAATTGATCCTGACGCAATGAATGAGAAAAATATCAAATTCTGGGGTTCTGACTATGGATTATGCATGCCCGGAAGAAATGCCATACACCTCACTTCAATCGTATTTGTATTAATTAGAATCCATTTGAGCTCATGAAACTGAGTTCTATAGTTCATCCTTTTTTCAATTATCCGTTGGCTTTTCATTCGTTGCCTGCAACTTCTGTATTTAAACCACTAAACTAGAAACTAGAAACCAGAAAACCAGCTCACCATATATACCTAGGACACTAAAACTAAACCATAGAGGCATAGACCCATAGGGTTTTGTTGGCAAGCTTATATTAACCAAATCTTACACGAACTAGTAACATTCTTGCAGCTTTTAATTTAAAATTCAGAGCAACCAGATTGGTACCAGTCTATGTGCCTGGTCAAACGATGTGCTACTAGCTACAAGTGGCAATTTTTAAACCATGAGTGTCTGAAAGAAGTTGAATTTCATTATATACATTGCAATGCATTATGCATAGAACTGAAGAAGAAAAATCATTTGTTGATCTGCACCCAACGATTTTTTGTTCCGGGCTAAAATTGTATGACAGAAGTGCTGTGGCATTCTCCGTCCTTTTACTCGCTTCACTCACGTAGACAAAGTCAGTGAGTTGGCATTACTTGCATTGCATATGTTCGATGCTTCGGTGCAAAGATTAGGAAATGGATGATGTACCAAAATTCCCAAGCAAAGAGGTTAATGCCAGGGAATAAACTCCGACTTTCTCTACCCAAAAAGAGACGAAAAAAACGCTCCGAATTCACAAAGAGGTTCGCCCTCGGGCTCCAATAACATGATGGAGATACAATAGGTCAATAGCATGGGATGAGTTTCAAAAGAACAAGCTTTGCAATAATAATTGAATTTCTTCCATAACTATATGACACCACATCAAGCATAGACCTAAAATCTGGGCCAAATTGGCTTTTTACTTGTGTGTGGACAAGTTAGGTGCGTTTGTTTTGAAGTTTGAAATTATGTCCAAGGAATTGTATTTTTGGTAATATCATTCTTAGAAATATTATTTTTGGGTATCTTAAAAAATTATTTATTTAGCATTAAACATTCTTGAGATTATTTGTTAAGATTTCCGAATAAATTTAAAACTTGTTTGTTTTATAATCTACATTACTGAAATATATGTTATAATTTCCAAAATACTCTTAGATCAAATAATTGTGAGAAAAAAATCAAATAATTAAGGGATGATTTAGTAATTGTGATTAATAATTATGATTCCTAAGTCATGGGAACTTTTTTCCCAACCCTTCAACTTGTGAAAAAGATTTCACTAAATCAAAGGAAAATCTTTTTTCATAGAATAATTAATACTCAAGAAAAATTTTGTAAAACTTGGAACAAATATAGAACGTATCATTCCCAAATACTTATTCCGAAAATAATTAAATATACTATGAAACAAACACCTGATTAAAAATGAAATCAACATTGAGAGAAGAAAGGACACATTAAAACAAGATTTTTTAAAAAATTGTTCGGCATTTTGGGCCTTGCGGTTTTTGGTAATCTCTTGGATGATAGCGTCTTCCTTGTTAGTTGCCTGTATACGGGCCCAAAAGAAATGGTACACAAGACCGCCAATGTAAGGATACAGATTAAACATGACCCAAAAATAAAAAGGACAGATTTAGTTTCGACCGATAAAAGAAACTAGATCCTGTGTACCCAAGAAAAAGAAGAAGAAAGAAACAAGAACCTGAATCAAATTACAAAGATATGGCAAACTAATCCTAAACGTATTCATGTATTAATTCATCAATTCATTGACAACGACTTGCTTAGACCTAGGGGCTTTACTATGCATCAATTCACCATCGTTGTTCTTTTTATATGAGAATTGCCATTTTACCTTGAGGTAATTGATCCCATCCAATTTTGTTATTTGTAAACACGTGATAGTGATTATTAATTTACAAAGTAGCTTTCAGCTGTGAATTTTTTTTTCTCTCTCAGAAAAAGACATGTAAATCTTTTTCTTTGGGGGTAAATGTGAACGTCTTAATTTTAATTTTTTAAAGCAGAATACACGGGGTTATGTTTCTTTCTTTGTTGAGCCCAAAGGTCTAATTCTGGAAATGTGGACAACAATTTTCTTTTCAAGAAATTGAAGTTTGGCCCGTGAAGCTTTGGCCATGCCGACATCAGCATCAATCACCATGGGGTCTCTGCGTGTCATGTTTGTGCGATTAGAAATATTCACGGGATACCAATGTTAGGTAATGTAGACACATTTCGACAAAGTTCCGTGACAATGTGGGCCCTCCTCCCGGGCTACAGAATGCTCTTTCCCACCCAATCTAATAGTATTAGCCAAAGGGAATAATACTCAGATTTGGAATACTATCTCACTAGTGGATCACCATCTGCACCATTTTTGCACTCAATTTAACATTATTATTATGAAATTAAGGAATAAGGTAATGGTGGGGGTGGTGTCAGAGGTATTGGCCTCCACTGAAATGGATATGGGGAAGAATAGAGGCAGATAAGTGAGTTATGTACCTTTTTAATTGGTGGAAAGATAAGGCACCTCCAATTGATGCACACTACAGCATAGTCTATTGCCCATGCCACTCTTCTGCTAAAAGCATAAAACAGAATTGATAGTGAACCACTCAAAACTTCAAAGGAGCATGCGTGATATTCGTCTGCATGTTAGTGGGCTGCTGGGGAATGAGAACCACACATTAAGGAGTAGAATGGAAAATGGGTTGAAGTAGGTGAAACTGAAAAATGAAAATAGTGAAATGGCCTTGTTTAGATATACTGGCAGTGCGCTAAATACTGTTAATGATGGACTCATGTCTTCAAACTCTGCATGCCAATTCATTTTCCCCTTAGTCTCCTCAATATACCTAAGAAACATATGCTGAGTCAGACCAAGTTTTCGAACTCAATAATTGATGCACTTAATTTATGTCATTGGAAAATCAATTATGTACAATTTAATTCTTCCACAAGATAATTTAAGCTTTCACATGGACCCAAAAGAAATCTAAGGTAGCATTGCATTCTTGACCATCTGATGCAGCTCAATACTATTGAAAAATAATGCTCAGTAAGACTAATATATATACCTAGTATGTCTTTCTATGCAAACATACCAGTAACTCAACTTCTGTTCTCCTTAAAAGAAAAAAAAAGTTCAGGTTCAAGAACAATTTCTTTTTACTCTCTTTTTCTACCCTAGAATGTCTTTCTATTGAAAGTGCAAACATACCAATACCTGCTTTTTCCAATGTTTCTTTCTGTTGTACATTGTTAAATGAATCCTTATCTTCGGATACATATGTATGATCTGAAATGTAAAATTTGGCACAGGTCATGGATGTATTGTCATTAGTACTTGCTCTTACGGTTGCTTTGCCAAGCCTGAATGTAGTACAGAGCCGCAGAGGTCCTCTTCAGGATTGCTTCCAGTACAGTGCTCTGAGCTGCAGAACTTACAGTGCCTCACTGACAGATTTCGGAGGTGTTGGAGATGGAACAACTCTCAACACCAAAGCCTTTCAGTCAGCCATAGATCATATGAGCAAGTTCTCATCAACTGGGGGTCTCAACTTTATGTTCCTGCAGGAAGATGGTTAACTGGCAGCTTCAATCTCACTAGCCATTTCACTCTATTCCTAGACAAGGATGCTGTAATCCTTGGCTCTCAGGTCTGATATATAGCTTAATGTTTTAATTTCTTCACTTTATGTGATTTAAGTGTGTCAATCTTATGTATGTTTGTATGCAAACTTTGGTATTAGGATGAGAATGATTGGCCAGTGATTGATCCCTTGCCATCTTATGGTCGAGGAAGGGACGCCCAAGGTGGAAGGTTTAGCAGTCTAATTTTTGGAACTAACCTCACTGATGTGATCATAACTGGTAATGAGCTCGTGCTCTTAAAAGTCTTGGGGTTAAAAGTCTCCTAGTCCAACTGAAAAATTTAATTTGCTTCTTGTAATTATTGGATCCAAATTTATTTCCAGGGGACAATGGCACAATAGATGGACAAGGTGATCTGTGGTGGCAAAAATTCCGCCAGGGGCAGCTCACTTATACACGGCCTTACCTGATTGAAATCATGTATTCAGAGGATGTTCAGATATCCCATCTCACTTTGATCAATTCTCCATCATGGAATGTCCATCCTGTTTACAGCAGGTTCATCATTTTGACTCTAATTTCTATTTTCAATCCTTGACCATTAACACTGCAAACTGCTTTTGCTGGGAGGGAATCAAACTTCCATAACTCATCAGGCTGCAGCCTGTAGGGAAATTTAACTCCTAATTTTTCAAGATTTTTTAATATAAGGAATTGAATGCAGCAACGTTATTGTTCAAGGCATCACAATTCTTGCTCCTGTGAATTCGCCAAATACTGATGGGATCAACCCTGGTAAGTTAGTAAACATCTTCACAACTTTTCTAAACGCCATAATTTTATGATATTATACAACTTGCAACGTCCTGTTTCTTTATTGAACATACCAACTAAAGGACATATGTTGTAGAATGGCAGACCCAAAAGGTATAGACAGAGTAGCGCAAACATAAATAGTGGAAGCGAACCAATATTTTGGTATTTGAGTATACCTGTTAGCATGACGGATAAGGTGACTTTGATAATTTGAACCTTGATAAAATTAAGTCAATGTGGAGATGTGTTGATTTGGTGGCTTTGAATTTTCAAAGCTTTATCAAGTGTGAGCAAATTTAGTGCAAGAAGAATCAAAATCCAATTTGATTACTTCATTAAGAGCCATCATAACAACTTGAATTTCAACATTGGAATTGCATTATGAAGCTCCATAGCATTCTCTATATATAGCCCTTGGTGCATACATCCAAACAAAAGAGCATTAAATGCTCATTCAACTTGTGTAGCAAAGTTAGAATATGATAGCACTCCAATGTTGAAATTCAAGTTGCTATGATGGCTCTTAATGAAGTAATCAAATTGGATTGTGATTCTTCTTGCATTAAATTTGCTCACACTTGATAAAGCTTTGAAAATTCAAAGCCACCAAATCAACCAATCTCCGCCTTGGTGTGAATTTTATCAAACTTCAAATTATCAAAGTCGTCTTCTAACATACCCAACAGACATACTCAAATACCAAAACTACCTGATAACAACACATTGAGTTCCATAAATCAAAATCAACACATTTAGTCCTGTGAATGGTAGTACTAAACCTGACATTGGTTCGCTTCAGCATATTTATTTTGCACTACTCTGTCTATATCTTTTGAGGACATTCTACAATAAACGAGTATCAAAGCTCTTGTAGAGTTCTGTTGTTTGACAAATAGCTTAAATCCACGGACAAAGGCAATAACCAAATATCCTACTATGAAAATGTGATAAAGAATACAAAAATGTTTACACTTCATTCAAACTCAAGTCCCAATACACCCAAAATACCTTACAGTATCTTCTCATAAGTGCATATATAAACTCAACAGACAAAAGAATAAGAACAAACTTCTCTAACACTGAAAGAGCTAATGGACTTGGAATTGTATTATGAAGCTCCATAGCATGCTCTATATATAGCCCCGGTGCATACATCCAAACAAAAGAGCATTAAATGCTCATTCAATTTGTGTAGCAAAGTTAGAATATGATAGCAGTCCAACATTGAAATTCAAGTTGCTATGATGTCTCTTAATGAAGTAATCAAATTGGATTTTGATTCATCTTGCATTAAATTTGCTCACACTTGATAAAGCTTTGAAAATTCAAAGCCACCAAATCAACCAATCTCCACTTTGGCTTGAATTTTATCAAACTTCAAATCATCAAAGTCATCTTCTCCAACATGCCCAACAGATATATTCAAATACCAAAACTACTTGAAATGGAACAGGCACCAGGTTCCATAAATCAAAATCAACACCCTTAGTCCTGTGAATGGTAGTACTAAACCTGATATTAGTTCACTTCAGCATATTTATTTTTGCACTATTTTGTTTATGTCTTCTGCAAACATTCTACAACAAACGGGTATCAAAGCTCTTATAGAGTTCCGTTGTTTGACACATAGCCTAAGTTCACGAACAAAGGCAATAACCAAATATTCTACTATGAAAATATGGTAAAGAATACAAAAGTATTTACACTTCATTCAAACCCATGTTCTCAATACACTCAAAATACCTTACAGTATCTTCTCACTAGTACATAAACTCAACAGACAAAAGAATAAGAACAAACTTCTCTAACACTGAAAGAGCTAATGGACTTGGAATTGTATTAAGAAGCTCCATCGCATGCTCTATATATAGCCCTGGGTGCATACATCCAAACAAAAGAGCATTAAATGCTCATTCAACTTGTGTAGCAAAGTTAGAATATGATAGCAGTCCAACATTGAAATTCAAGTTGCTATGATGGCTCTTAATGAAGTAATCAAATTGGATTTTGATTCTTCTTGCATTAAATTTGCTCACACTTGATAAAGCTTTGAAAAATCAAATCCACCAAATCAACAATATACATTCAGACTAAGGTCCAGTACATGCTGGCCTACTGACTAAGATGGTTTATGGTTATGATGCAGACTCGTGCACAAACACGCGAATCGAGGACTGCTATATTGTGTCCGGGGATGACTGTGTGGCTGTGAAGAGTGGGTGGGATGAGTATGGTATAGCTTATGGAATGCCAACCAAGCAGCTGGTAATAAGACGCCTCACATGTATTTCTCCAACAAGTGCTGTGATTGCTTTAGGGAGTGAGATGTCTGGTGGGATTCAGGATGTGAGGGCTGAGGACATTGTAGCCATCAATTCAGAATCAGGAGTTAGGATCAAAACTGCTGTTGGAAGAGGAGGCTATGTCAAGGACATATATGTTAGAAGGATGACCATGGCAACCATGAAGTGGGCATTTTGGATGACAGGAAATTATGGCTCTCATGCTGACAACAACTATGATCCCAATGCATTGCCTGTGATTCAGAATATCAATTACCGCGACATGGTTGCTGAGAATGTGACTCAGGCAGCAAGGTTGGAGGGTATATCTAGTGCTCCATTTACAGGAATCTGTATATCCAATGTAACCATTGAACTAGCAAAGAGTGCTAAAAAAGTTCAATGGGCTTGCACTGATGTTGCTGGGATTTCAAGTGGTGTGACTCCGGAGCCATGTAATCTGTTGCCAGAACAAGGACCAGAGAAGATTAGGGAATGTACCTTCCCAGAAGAGGGTTTGCCCATTGATGATGTCAAGGTTCAAACTTGCACTTACAGAAGGAATTTATGACATTGTAAAAGAAATGACTAAGTTTATGGGAAATTGAGAACAATCCAAACAGCTTAATACTTCAAAATATTGTTTGTACTTTGTGGTCAAGTCATCGAAAAACAGAACAAGGAAAGAAGCCAATGAAAAATTGCAAGTTTTCGGTGCTGCTTGTGAAATTCACTGATTGTAAGCATTTACAATGCAAAATAAATATATAGGTAAAAAGCAAGGAGCATACGATCATTTTCATAACTAATGCTGCAGTAAATACTCTTTATGCATAGACTGCCAAGATAGTTTCATTACGCAGAGTTATTAGCCATTACACAGTGCTATTCTTTAGAGTTACTTAAAAGATATCACTTAGCCACAGTCAAGCAGGTCATCCGTGAAACAAGAAGAATCCGCATCGGCTACCATACGTAAGATCAAGGCATCTTAGGGTCCATCTACTTTAGATTTTGAAAGAATCACTTTTGAAATAATAATTGATGTTAAAAGAATTGATTTTGGAATAACTGATTTTGAATAATTGATTTGTATTTGGGAATAATGTTAAAAACATGAGTTTGAAGAAGTTAATGTGAAATACAAAAAGGAAAAACTAATAATTTTAGCTTTGGTCAAAATTAATTTAAACAAAGTATATTGCTCTTTCCCATATTAAAAATGTAAAGCAAACAAAAACACTTCCTCTCACATCAATTCTTTTCAGCTCAAACGTAAATTGGAGCAAACCAAAGGCGTGTAACAAATGCTACCAGATCTAAACATTGAAATTGGAAAGTGGCATTTCAATATAATTGTTAGGTACTAAGAAAGAGGCTCCATGACTAACCCGCAATTTTGCAATCATATCAGCTCCGAGTGTCCTACCCCTCCTAAAGCAAGCTTCAGCATAACACAACTTTTATTACTCGTATAAATGCCTGTAACATCCAACTGGGTTCATAATGATTACGAACTACCCATTATCCGGGAGAAATTTTCTTCATATCCACGTTGGTTTAGCCATTTAGGACTAGGTTACATAGGAAGAACTTTTTGTCCCTAGCAAATCATCATCTACATGATGATGGAGAGGCACTGTATTTAGAAGGAAAGCAGATTATATCTGGTTACAATTTTACAAACAAAGAAATAATTAGTGACTGGGTGGATCTGGATTGAACTTCACTGATTCCCTCCATATGAGCTCCTTGACATCCTCTTCAGTGCTTGTTGGCTGCTCAAAATCAAAACTGAAGGGCCTGGGACACACTGCCTCATCATTGATGTTATGAAGTGATGCTAGATATGGGTGGTTCAGTGCCTCATCAACTAAGTAAATATGAAATAAAATGAGCGTGATTATACTTGATAAACAAGCTATAAATATTAGCTTCAAACTCAAGTCCAGAATAGAATACCTGTAATGCGCTTGTTTGGATCAAAGATGAGCATCTTTTCTAGCAGATCCAATGCCTCAGGCACCACATTAGGGAATCTAGCAGAGAATTTTTGCTTCCGGTATTGTGGAAGCTGTTTAATATATCTTCTGGCATTATCACTTCGGAGAAATCCAATGCTGGCATCGTCAGGTGAACCTATTAACTTCATGCAAAAGGAAAACAGAATGCATGTGGAGTGTTACAACTTACAACTTGTCATCAATTTATAGGAAGGGAACAATAAAATCAACTTAAAATGAATTCCTTACATTCGTTTAACAATAATAACATTCAAGATTGGTTAAGGGGAACTAGGGTTGGAGAAGGATTACTGGACTTGGCACCATGAGTTACCATAGTTATAAAAAATGCATACCCACCAACTAACTACGAATCAAGCTAATAGCACACATGATGATGATGATGAAGATATTGGCTTATTTTACTCTAACTAACTATTAGCTGACATTCATCAATAATAGTAAATTAGTAATAGCTGGAACTTGAAAGTAAACAAGACACAGGAAGAATCAGAATTGCATGGTTTTGTACTTTAGTGTTGTGAAAATTCTGGACAAATTTTAAAGTCAGTCTAGTAGGTATTCAGAGTGTGAAGCTCACACTTTAGTAGGGATAAGCAAAAAGGGTTCTCAAAAATTGATTACTTTCATAAGCAGCATGAGGATCTTATAGGAAACCTATCAAGTATTAACTAGTGGCACAGATAGGTAAGGCAATACAATAGTTAGAAACAAGGTATGTTTCCGCAGACCACAACTTCAAATGGAAGCACCAAAACCATACCTCAGTTATAAGCCTTAGTTGATGAACATAGTCTTTCCCAGGAAACAAGGGTTCTCTGGTCATAATTTCACCAAGTATGCAGCCAACAGACCAAACATCAATGGCAGAGGTGTACTCAGAACAATTAAGGAGCAATTCTGGGGCTCGGTACCATCGTGTGACAACATACTCTGTCATGAAATCCGTTTCATTTGTTGTCCTTGCCAAACCAAAGTCCCCAATTTTAAGGTCACAGTTGGCATTCATAAGTAAATTACTGGGCTTAAGATCACGGTGCAAAACATTAGCTGAATGCACATATTTCAGCCCCCGTAACAGCTGGTATAAGAAGTACTGCAGAAGTTTCATGAATTGTCAATTCAATGCTCAATTTCAAACCCAATGAATAGCAGACACCACAACTCGGTACTTCTTGAGGTGAGTTGAGAGTAGATGACTCTTATGTCTACTCATAATAAAGAAAAAGAGATTTCATATTCAATATGTCGATCTATTTATGTGATCCATGTACTTCACATTTCAAAACTTGCTTAGACTGGGAATATTATGTCAAAAGATAAGACTTGCTAGGTTACAGTAGTTCTTTAGACAAAAGAATATTCATCACTTTAAAATATCTTGCCAGTACCATCGACTTTCAAAGATGTTCTGTATAGGATATGAATGCTAAATATACATAAACTCTCTTTATGGTTTATGATCTTGATCACATTAAGGCATGTACTTATATCAAGTGTTTCAACCAAAAATTGCCAACATCCAAGAAAAGTAGAAGGGTAATAGCTATACTTTTATTAATAACTATAGGTAGATGCTAGCAAATATGTTCAAGACTGGCTTACTCTAAGTGAATTAAAGATGACTTGCAATTAATATCCAACAATATTATAGAACCAAACCTGACAGTGGCGATCAGTAAGAGGTTGGTCAGAATGAATTATATGATGAAGATCAGTGTCCATCAATTCATACACAATGTATACATCATTAAAGTTCTCTCTTTTGGGTGGTCGTATAATGTCCTTGATGGCAACGATCTGTGAGAGAGTATAGCAAACTTAAGTATTTAAACGGAAAAGTAATCATAAAAGGGAACAAGCTCCAGGAAGATAGATGAGGACAAAAAAGCGATCGAAATTCAAGCGAAAATAAGTCAGATAGAACATGTAGTCTGTCAAGTTTGACAAACATATCAAAGAAATTTTTTTTACCATTCTTTTGTTTTTCAGTTGACGCAGACTAGCTGATTTATGTGCATGTAGTCTAATGTATTAGGGGAAACTGAATAGAAGTTTCCCACTCAACAACAGTAAGCAATGCTGGAAAGGAAAATCTTAAATCTCAAGAACCTTTTAAGGCCATTAATTTCTTCAGCACAATCCTTGAAAACTTGTTTTGGTGGCCGATTAGCATTGGAGATGGAAAACACTCAATATATATAAGAGAACATAAATCAACAATTGCATCATGACAACTGGGAAAATGTTATTTTTATAAAAGCACGTCTACACTTATTCAGGGTTGACAAGGGAAGTAAGAATGAACAAAACAAGAGATGAGCTCTCACATTTTCATGGTCCATGTGACGAAGGAGCTTGATTTCTCTGAGAGTCCTTTTGGCATCAATTATATTGTCAAATGCGTTACCGATCTTCTTGATGGCTACTTGTTCGTGCGTATCAGAATTAACAGCAGCACTGAAGAGAAACGTTGTTCAAGTGAACGTAAAAAATCATTTCCAAAAGAAAACACAAACAAATAAATACCAAGTAGTTCGTGCATGATGGAAACAGAAGAGTTTACCAGATGATGCCATAAGCGCCTCTGCCAATAGGGCGAATGGGAGGCACGTACTTGGAGGAAACCTCGAACAAGTTTCCATACACATTGTACTGTGCATATCGACCACCATGGGTCAGAACCCTTTTGATCTTAGCATCCCAGACCCAGAACCAGAACCAGAACCAGCAGAGCTTGACTCTTTGGTTGCCATGTTCAGTGTTGAAAGTAACTTGAACAAATCGAGAATTCAACAAGAAGAACAACTATAGTTAGTATTTGCGCCTACCTAGCTAAGCTACAAAATAGCAAAAATAAACATCTATAACTGTACTGGGATAATTAGTTGATTATGGCAATGGGATTAGGCAGGTAAAAGAGTTAACTTCATGCACTGCAGTAATGCTGCCAAGTTTCCTCCTTCGTACCTTTGATTTGTTTCACTACTAGTTTATTGATTTGAACTGGGGTCTCTACTCAAATTCTCTCATACCAGTGTAATTATCTGTTGAGTCTTCTAAAGCATCTATCTTCCCAAATGCTCATGTTCTTCGAACAAACATTTGTTGCAAGCTAATTTTGACACATAAAAAGGTGGTTGTAGAAAGTAGTTGGAGTAATGAAATGTTTGATAAAAAAAAAATCTTACAGTGGCGTTTTCCAGATCATGAGCATATTACTTGGCTATTGATCATTTCTACCTGTTAAAGCCTATACAGTAACGTGATCTCTAGCTAAAAGCACTATATCTTGTTAATTGCTTTTGAGGATTTGTCACGAGATGTTTGCTCACTTTACTTGCATGCATTAATCTTTAAGCTTCTTTCTCTTCTTAGGTTGGTGTTACGTTCACCTAACAGCCATGCTCTATTCTGGGTTCACGAATTGC